>RPOG01000189.1:0-472500 GCA_008086565.1 Thalassoma bifasciatum
TACTGAAATTTTACTGGGGTTTCTAGAAATCTTAGGGACAAGTCTGTGTTGCATGACAGATGTTTGTTTTACTTGCTGGGCTTTAAACTGCGCTTTTAATTTTATGTTTATTAACGTGTGTAATATCCCTTTTCTCCCATCATTAGTGCAGCTAAGGTGTTCCTGAGCCGCTCTCTGGAGATGCGTCAGCGTGTCCTTGGCCCAGATCACCCAGATTGTGCTCAGTCCCTCAACAACCTGGCTGCACTACACACAGAGAGGAGAGAGTATGAGACAGCTGAGGACATGTATGAAAGAGCACTGGACATCAGAAAGAGAGCCCTGTCTCCTGATCACCCCTCTCTGGCTTACACACTCAAACATCTGGCCATGCTGTATAAACGCAGAGTAAGACAAGTGTTTGTTGACTATAAAACTTTATTATTCTGTTTTTTTTAGGTAATTTTATTCGTTGACCGTGTGTTTTTAATGGAGGATACGAACATGTGTTTTCTAACAGGGAAAGCTGGAAAAGGCGGTGCCACTGTATGAACTGTCTCTAGAAATCAGGGAGAAAAGTTTTGGGCCCAAACATCCAAGTGTGGCCACAGCACTGGTCAACCTGGCTGTGATTTACTGCCAACTAGTGAGAAACTTTTACTGTACCCAATCTATACCACAAATTTCTGAATTCATTTATTAACATACATTAATTTTTATTGTATTTTTTTTTGTCTGTGGTAGAAGAAGCACAGTGATGCCTTGCCTCTTTATGAAAGAGCTCTAAAAGTATACGAGGATAGTCTGGGGCGTTCACACCCACGCGTTGGAGAGACCCTGAAAAACTTGGCTGTTCTGAGGTGAAGAAGTCAAGATTACATAACTTTATATCCCATTGTACTTATATCATTTACATATACCTGTTTTTATTCCTTTTAAAAGCTACGAAGAAGGCGACTTTGAGAAAGCAGCAGAGCTCTACAAACGTGCGATGGAGATTAAGGAGGCGGAGCCATCGTTGGTGTGCGGGAACGCTCCATCTCGACACTCCTCCAGCGGGGACACGTTCAGTTTAAGGGGTCCTGCTGCCCTCCCACATGTTTCAAGGTGACTCTGATCAGCCATTTAATGCCAAGAAAAAGACTCAAATAGTGTTAAAATTAATACACCCAGTGGTGCTGTCTAAAAGGGAACCATTGTGGTGCTGAAACTGTGATCGTTGTGTAGACGGCGTATTAGTCTGCAGTATTAGCCAATGAAATCTGTGTTTTAGCAAAGAATTCAACACAAACTTAAGGGAGGGAAACTTGTTCAGTCCTTTTCATGGTCCTGAAACTCTAGTTTACACTTGATCTATCATTCAACTCCCAAATACAAAGCCTCAAAGTGATAATCATTAAATGTATTTTGCGTATAATGTGCCATAGAGGTTTTTCGTAAACCACACACTGTCAGTCCTTGTTCTGCTGTTCAGCAGGATTTTTTTATGCACTTTTCAAAACTTAGGATAGTTCTAAACTAGGGATACTAAAAATTCAGCCCAAAAATAATTCCTCATAAGTGATCACTCAAAGTAAGAATCAACCATGAAATATTTCAACAACCAAGTCAGATCATTCTGTTTTCTTTGATTCAAATGTTCATCCACAATTTTAATGCTCTGGCTGTTTTGGAGCCTCTGTCTCTGAAATTTAAGTGCAATGAGATTTCATTTATGTTTACATGTACAATGTTCTTCTAGCATAAATATGTGATCCTATAGGAAAAAGGCAGAACTCAACAACATCAACTATGGTACTGATTTATGTTCTTTCTATGCGAGCCTGAATGTCTGTCGACTTATTCATTTGCAACAAGAGAAAAATAAGGTTTGAAGGGATTCGTTTTTTTTAATGGTGCCATTGAAGTGTTAGAGCCAAAGGAAAATACATTGGCTGTTTTCCAGATTGCCTACTCCACTCGCAGTGCCTACTCATTTGACCGAAATTCAGTATGTAGTAGGTAGTGTACAAAAATCTTGGGAGATCTGCAGTGAGACAAAAATTCCCGGAAAAACTTCAGTATGCAGTGGCCCAGTCTACCTGGCGTACTGTTTCCCACAATGCGCTGTTTGTTCTCTAAGTACTGCTTGTAGTTTTATTTTCCAAAACTGAAAACCAGAACAGTGTGCTACTATGCATACTACATTCAAAAGCAGTAGGTAGTATGCAGGGCCTAGTACCTACTACTTTCACATGTAGTTGATAGTCTGTGGTTTGGAAAACAGTCATTGTATGTTATCTGACTGAATGTACATAAACCCAAAAGGGATAAATGAAACCAAAACTAGTTCTCATGTTGCCTAAACAATATATTCAATGTGTTTTTAATATTCTTTTATATTGCGTGTATTCATGTAAAATGTAAAGTATGTACAGAAAAACAACAAAAATCACACCAATACATGAAGGAGATTGTATTCTGTCTAATAAATATTTTATTGAGACAACGTAAACATTGTGTAGCAGATTTTTTTTTGCTTAAATGCAGAGTGCATTACAGCTCATACATGAAAAGCAGGGACACAATTAATAACCGAACCGTAAAACATTTGTATTGTGGTATTTGTTAATACTCTGAGTGTGATTGTATTATAGGTTATCGTGTATCCTTAGAGGCAGAACGAATCCCCAGTGCTTCACAAGCTCCGTGTGCATCTGTGAATTACACATTTGACTTTGCAATCCATCCACAGCACTTTTAATGGATATCCAGTCTTAAGCTGTTGAGCAGTTTAATTTGATAGTCTGTTTGACGTTAATTCATGAGGATGCATGAAGTTCAGTGATGAAAGTGGGAAAAAGCATATTCGTTAACCAAACAGGCAGCTGTTTTTACAACTTTCTCATCTGAGCCATCAACTCCTCTAGACTCTGTTCAGTCTCACCCACGGTGTCGCCGCTCTCTGCATTCTGGTTAAGAAACAGGAAAATGAAGAGTTTAGTGAAATCAATACAGGATATATAGTTGTAAAAGCTTATCATTCTTGTAATGTACATATGGAATTAAAAAAAATGTTGCATTGAGAGTTGTAAAATGGTCAACAATAATTCAAATGTGCGACTGAATGCTCACCTCAGCTGGAATGGTGTAAGCTACTGTGATGCCCTCTGGGAGATCTGGCACAGTGCCTGATGCAGCCTGTAACTCTGCGTCTGTCACCTCTGATACTACTTCAATACCTGCACAGCACAGTTGCACATTTTATTTGTGATTTATTAAAAAGAAAAAAAAAAGAAAAGATCTGAAGCCACTAATTCAAACATTGCTCACCCCACTCGTTGTCCTCATGCACCACTTCCTCCTCTTCTTCTTGTACAACTTCAACTTTCGGCCTCTCTGCTTCTTTTTTCTGTTGAAACAAACACAGTTACCTCTCCTAACTTGTAAAGAGATGCGCAAGATTCTCTATTGCATACACCACACACCTTGTATTCCTCCTGTTGTCTCCTGCAGTAACTGTCATTGCACTGAGGGTTCGCCTTCATCGCCATGCTGGGGAAGAAGTCCTGCATCGCGTTGTAGCCAAGATAATAACTAACAGTGCCAAACTTTAACAGGAACCTATAAGGCAACAAAACAATTACTGACATGTGAAAAGCTTCACACTTTTAGGTTTGTGGCTGTGTATGAAGACTTCTTACTTGAGGACATTTTGCACCAGGATGCCTGCAACCACGCCCATTGTTGTTGGTAAGCTGGCAGCACATACTCCCTCTCTTTTCAAGGTTTTCTCATCAATATTAGCAGCTACAACTAAAGGAGGAGCACACTGACAGAGGGAAAGATTCAGTTACAAGAGTATTAAGTTGAATGGGTGAATGAAAGATGTTGTTTTTATGTGAAAACATACAGCGAAACACGCCGTCTCTCCAGGAATGATGAGCTGGATGTGTCCTGATACAGCGTTCTCACTCACACCAGACTCCATCCAGATCTGACCCAGCTCATTACAGGCCTGAGGTAAAAAAGTGACAAATTTAGCACAGTCTATAAGAATAACACACAAGTGGAAAACAACTCTGTTTTTGTTATCATAATGCACTTACTGTGTTAATGGCCATTCTTGCTTCAAAGTTGTCCACACAGCTCAGGACCAAATCCACTGGATTGCCTTCCTCCAACCCTCCATGACTGGAAGAGTTCAGATTAATTTGTTTTAGTGGCCTGTGCTGTTAAAGAGAAATTAGGAGAAACTGAAGGCTCACCTGATACGATCCATGAAATGTGTGAAATTATCCATTGTTGTGATGTTGTAGTTGTGGACCTCGAATGACACATCTGGGTTGATGTTCCTGTAGGATACACATAAAGCAGGTAAGCATATGAAAGTAATGTCTTTTATTTTGAAAGGATGGTGGATTGTTTTTCAGTCAGTGTACCTGAGTGTGTGTTCTGCTGCTTCCACTTTACTGAGGCCTGCTTGGTGAGGCTGGAAAAACAGTCTGTTCATATTGGCCAGCTCTACTTTGTCATAGTCAAAAAGGAGCAGCTGTGATGACAAAAGCATTAGGTAAATTTAGGTGAGCTAGGACAGAAATCAACCATATTGGTATACTGAAATAATCAAAAAAAGAAATAAGTTTGTATTACCTTACCAATGCCACATCTAGTGAGCATTTCAGCGGTCACACTGCCAACTCCACCAACACCAACCACAGCGACTGTGTACGTCCGGATTTTCTGCCGTTACAGAACGAGAAGATGGTTATCAACCTAGTTACTCAGGTTTTTTTTTTAAAATAGGTATAAGAAAGATTCATTGACACAAAAAGACCAGAAAGAAAGCCCTCAACGCAACTATTTCAATATCTTTGCATTGACAGATTTTTGAACTGATTAATAATTAGTTTTTAAGGGGCTACATGACACCAGAGATGCTGTGAGTTTTTGATTCAGAAGGGCTTCCCAGATTTTGCAACTTGACTTTTTTTTAGCTTTTCCTCAGAAGAAAATTAAAACTTTAGGTGATGCTGTTTTTGACCAATGATCATTATTTACTTACATCTTTTACTCTCATTTCTTTTTAGCTCTCTATTTTATCATTTTAGCATATCAGTATTTTTAGAGCTATAATATAACTTTAATCCTTGCCTCTTGATTTCTACATGTACTTTTTTCCAAATGCTTTGTTTTCAATGCCTGTGGCTCTTCCAATTGTGTCTTCATTATTTTGCTTATTATAGAGTTGTTGTAACATGTACTTTTAGAATTTACCTTGTAAAGCATCTTTGAGTTTTTTTGGAAATACTCTTGAAATAAAATGTATCATTATTATTATTCATTTTAACTATTAACAATATCATTGTTATTACAATATTTAACCTAATTTTGACTATTAAACTTTATTTTAAAACATTTTTTAAGGTGTGCATTAGGCTCATTGCTGAAATATTACATTTGAATATATTGTGGACTCATTCTACAACTTTTAATCACTATAAGCACTTTGAATTGTATTTTGTTGCTATATGACTTCAAGTTAATTGATTGGTGATTTAAGTCAGATATTTCCATTTTTTATCTGTATTACATAAAATTTCCACTTAAATTTCAGTACTTTTTTTTTCAAAATATCCTCACCTCGTAATCTTCCACGATACCCATCCTCTTCAGAGCCATGAGCCGGCTGCAATGCAAACACAGCTGAGATTAGCCTGAGCTTCATGAACATATGGGATGAATGAGTCACAAGGCGTCGCCTTTTAGAGCCATGAGAAGTCCAGACAGAAATATATATTTTTGAAAAGGGTAAAATATTACCTGTAAGGGTTAGAATCCACAACTTCAGCGCTCATTTTGTCAATTTTCGGTCTGTGAAGTTCCTGATTTTGAGCATCCTCCGCCGCACACTGCTTCTGCTTACACTTTATTAATTCATTCTCCAGCTCCCTCACGCGCAGCTTCAGCTCCTCAACCGTCGCCATCTGGATAACAGTGCCGCTAAACAACCTACGAGAGATAAAAACTGAATAAGGCACCAAAAAACTCTCTGAATGTGTTTGATTCCGCTCTGAATGTACACGTCTTCACAACTAATATCAGCTGTCAGGATATGTGCTCCAGCAAGGAATGTCCGTGTAGGAACAAATCACTGTGAGTTCCGACAACACCAGAAGGTTGATCCGAGGAATTTGAGATATTTAATCCAACTTCTGAACTTTTTTGACAGTTAACGTGTTTTGACAGCTTTATTTCGGCATTTGTACTAATTTTTATTTATTCATTACGGGATGTAACATCTGTGTGCACCCCTCGTAAACGGTCCGTCAGTTACGCTATCAGCAGAGTTTTATCTCAACATTTCACCTGAAAATGATTAACTCACTCCTCAACTGAGACATGGAAGAGCAAACAACTCCTGTCCGACAGCAACACAAATTCAGTGTTGACAGTCTTCAACGATATCTGTCTGGCAAGTCGTTGGTGTCGAGAAATGACACACTTAGTGTCAGGCAGTACAGGTAAGAGAGTTTGAGCTTGTTGGTTAAAAACTCAATGCATTGAACTGCAGAGTTGAGGAGGCTTTTTTATGAGACTATACAATAAATGTTTTCTAACTAACTCTCTCCTGGTGTCCGTCCTTTCAGTTTTGGTCAGTCAAACCCGACTTTTTTCGTCCAGACACCTTCAGTAAGCTATGTGCTCAGGAAGAAACCCCCAGGTGAACTGTTGCCAGGGGCACATAAGGTGAGGCCTGTTAAACCCTGTGGTGCATAGTGGTCACTACAGTGGACACCTAAAAGTTATTTACTCATGGTTCATGTGGTGTAAATTCATATTAGCCTGTGTCAGGATATTTTTATTCTTCTTAGGGCCTGAAAAAATGTTTTCAATTTTTTTTTCAAACATGCATACGTTTTTAAAAATGTTAGAGACAAACATTTGAGGGTGAAAAAGCTTATAGATTATAAATTATACAGTGTCAAAATGGATGACAGAGAGTTAAAATGTTTCACAAAGTATTGAAAAAAATTATTTGTGAAATTACAAAAAAAGAAAGAGATGAATTTTTAAAAAAGTCATATTTACATTCAGTTCACACTGTTTTATGTTGAATGCTCAGTTACAAATATTTGAAAAAGAAAAAAAAAAGAATGGAAAAGTTTTTTTTTAAAGCTGAAGACAAATAAAAACAGTCAAGGGAAAAAATCCTGACACTGACTTTCATAATTCACGCATCAGAGGATTAAGTTGGACCTTCCTGTACAGTAAAGTGGGTTGTCATGGCTTTTCTCCAGCAGGGGGAAGAATTTAATTTAGTTTGTTTGACTGAGATGTCTGCAAATTTGGTCAAAACCAATTTTTTTTTGCTTGTTTGTTTGCTAAATATATTTGGCAGAAACACACCCTCTCCTTTTTAAGTCGTTGTGTAACCTAGGCAATTAAATCGATAAAAGTATTATTATTATTTGGTTCAAATTACAAAAAAAAAATGTCAACAGTTATTTGGCAGTTGTAAAGTTAATTTTGGTAGCTGCCATCCGTGACTGGACAACAGTTCATACGATTTTTAGTTCAGAATAGGGGAGAGTGGGGTAAGATGAACCTATGGGTAAGTTGCCCTACCTCCATATCTAGGCAATAGTACACATTTTTGTTGCACGACCATAAATCCTGCAAGCACCCTCCATTACCCTGTCCTTATGATTAAGAAAAGCTCTTGATAATGTGGAAAGTATGTTTTCTTGGCCCAATAACTGTTTTGTTTTGTTTTTTGCTTATCTATGTAAATTTTTTACATTCCAGCAATGACAATGACTGTTCCGTGAAAGTAAATTTATCCAGGTCTGAAAATGTATATGATACATGTTGATGATTTGCCAGCATATCAAACCATGTGAAACATTCAGCTAAAGGTTTGCCTTAATTACCAAGCTGGGTCATTTTATCCAAAATGGTGACTGTGGGGTAACTTGAGCCAGTGATGTAACTGCTATGGAGAGGAGTGGAGTTATCCCTGTCAGGTGGTGTCAAGCATGTTTCTTTGAACTAAGACTTCGCAACTACATCTATTAATGTGTTCATTCACCTATTGGTAAAATTTAAATCTCTGCTCTGTTCTCATCTGATTTTTTAAAAAGTCATGAATTCATTGTCTTTTGTCATGGATGCATTCTTAGCATTTTTACTGACAGGAAACATCCTAAAATACAGGTAAATGTTGTTTTACCTATGTAGCACTTTGCCTTGCCTAGAGGACAGCGTGAGTTAAAAAAAAAAAAAAGGGCTCAGTTTTCCCCACTGTCACCTTCTGAATAGCTACTTTATGACACATATAGACTAGTAAAGACTGTTCCAAAAAGCTTTCTGTGGTTTAACAGTGACAAATGTTATTAGTGTCTGTGGGAGAAATTCTCACTGTTTCTCTGATGTGAAAAGTTCACAGACAGAAATTGATCATGATCATTCTACTTTTGAAGGTGGACAGGGAGTTCCGGGTGCAGAAGGCCTTGTTCTCTGCAGGTTTCCCTGTTCCTCAGCCTCTCCTGCTCTGTACTGATGCTGAAGTCATTGGAACAGATTTCTACTTGATGGAGCATGTGAAGGTAAGTCTTAGCTTATCCAGTGAGTATGACGTCCTTACATTTAGAATTTATAGCACCTCTGCTTGACCTTTACTCCATATTTTAATCATGATAGATGACATTTGTACTCTATTGCTTTCTGTGGTTGCAATCAAAAAATGGACACCCAGTGTAAAACTAAAAGGTGTAATGATAAGTTGCTTGCTTCTTGTGCAGGGGCGAGTATTCAGGGACCTGCGCCTCCCTGGAGTGGGTGCAGCAGAGAGGGCAGCTCTCTATGTGGCTGCTGTAGAGGTCCTAGCAAAGCTGCACTCCCTGGATCTTGCATCACTGAACCTTGAGGGTTATGGGAAAGGAGCAGGCTACTGCAAGAGACAAGTAAGATAACCTAATCAATCAAAAAAATTTAGATTTTAGAGGGTTGATACTCAGAGATGTCTTGTCTGTCTTTTCAGGTGTCCACCTGGACAAAGCAATACAACGCAGCCGCCCACAGAGACATTCCAGCCATGAACCAGCTTTCTGATTGGTTGAGGAATAATTTGCCAGCTAGTGACAACGAGGTCACACTTGTACACGGAGACTTCCGGTTGGACAACATGATATTCCATCCAACGGAGGTACAACTGTTCTTACTTTTCTGCTTCACATGGCTGTATTAGGATTTTTTTACCTAGTATGTTTGATGTCATCAGGCTCGTGTGCTCGCAGTGTTGGACTGGGAGCTGTCGACCACTGGGCAGCCTTTGGCTGATTTGGCCTACTTCCTGATGCCTAAATACCTGCCAAGAGGCTTTGAAATTGCCAACTCAATTGGGAGTTCACAAGGAATAGAAGGTGATTATAAGTCAGGGATTATGTATGGTTAGCAAGGTGTTAGCGTTAGGGTGAGGACTGTCATTGATCAACCCATAAAAACCAGTCCACTATATATCATCACAATTTTTTAACTCATGGTTACTTCATGAATTCCCAATCTCAGTGTAAATACGACCATGGAAATGATTTTGAAGTTTTAAAATGTTCGTGTTTCTCGTGGACTTCTCCATGGTAGACAACCGTTTTTGTCTTTAACCTCTTCTGACTTTTCTCCACTGTTCCTTCTCTTTCATCCTGCTGTTAACATACTCACTTTGGAGTAACCAAATTCTTCTTCATTTTGATAAAATCCATTGATTTTTTTGCTTTTTCTTCTCCTATACAGGTATCCCATCTGTAGATGATCTGGTCTCCATTTACTGCCAGTGCAGAGGGATCCCATCAGCTCTCCCAGAGTTAAACTTCTACTTGGCTCTGTCTGTCTTTAAAATGGCAGGAATCGCACAGGTCTGTCCGTATTCACAGACTTCTACTGCACTTATACAACCCTGTTAGAATATAAGGTGTGGCTTCAAATGCAAAAGGTGAATTAATATCATTTCACTAATGTATTTTACAAGGGGATCTACGCACGCCACCTCCTTGGCAATGCCAGCGCCCCCAATGCAGCCCAGTTCAGCCACTGTGTGGAGCCAATGGCTCAGTTTGCTCTGCAGCTCGGTCAGAGGTTGGTTGCACTTGTGGTTCCTGCAGTTATGTAAGAAAATCCCTGTGGTGGCTGATGCATTTTTTTCATCAGTGCAGTGACTCAACTGTTCCTATTTAAAATCTGCTCATCGTTTGTTTTGGTCCATGTTGTAAATGGCTGACTCGCCTTTATGCTGGTAAAATTGAATCAGGAAGTTGCCATATACACCCACTGAGGTTCATGAAAGTCAAACACTGATTCAAGTATTTATTTTTGTAATAAAGCCTTCAAAGAGTTTGATATATTAGCAGGGTCCATTTTGGAGATTTGTTTTGAATTATTTCATATTATTTTGATTTTGAGGAGGTGATTAAATGGATTAATTCCATCCTTTGGCATCAGTTGGAATTTGTGCCCTGCTGTGCTGCCTCTCTTTCTCACTCTGTCCCTTCTTAAAGTGCAAGTTTTATTTTTTCTGCCAGATCCAAAACAGATCCTTCAGGAGACGCCCTGTTCCTGCAGACAGCTAAAGGCCAGGCTGTTCTGTGGCAGGTCAAAGACTTCATGAGACAATACGTGCTCCCTGCACAGCAGGTCAGTGCCAGGAGCTGCCCACAGCACCCGAGAACATGAAAGGATCTGACAGAGCACGTCAGGCCATTCACTCAGTCGGAACGTGTTCATCCAAGCAAGAAATCAAGGAGTCAACTGAATTTCACAATTAATGTGGCATGCAGAGAACAAAACTGTGGGCTCAGCATCATTTTGATTTTAATTGAAGGCTTGATAAGAGAGGGCAGTACACATTGTGTTTGTTATGTTTGCTGGTAGGAGTGTTGAACTGCTTATAAAACATAGAAACAGATATCACCCTTTAGGAGAAACACTGCAGACAAAGAACTTTAATTTATGCTTTGCAATTTCCTGGAAAGAAACTGTATTTACATTTGCAATCATTTGTAACAAAAAACAACAATAAAAAAACGTTTTCTTTCTCCAGGAAGTTGCAGAGTACTACTCCAAACACGCGCAGTCTCCTCAAAGATGGCACACTCCCCAAATTATTGAAGATCTGAAGGTATGCATGTATATCTAACATTATGAGCCACAATTCTTTGTCAGAACAAGAACAAGATTCAAGAACTTGAATGAACTGTATTCAAGTATTTGGACAACTGGTCCAAAGGCTTTGTCTGTTCAAATTTTAGCCACACGGCACTCAATCATGATAAAATTTAATTAAACTACAATCATATTCTCCTCCATCTCCTCCTCCCATCTTCTATACACTGTTCCATGTGTGTCCAGGTGAGAGCCAGGAAGGCGGGGCTGTGGAACCTCTTCCTACCTGCCATCAGTGGTCTCAGTCAGCTGGACTACGCCTACATCGCCGAGGAGACCGGGCGATGCCTTTTTGCTCCTGATGTCTTTAACTGTCAGGCTCCTGGTAAGAATAAAAATCCCACATGTTGTCAGATATACAGGAGATCATTCATTATTAAAGCCTTATCGTAACAACAGTTCATTTCTAAGTAAGGATGCTTTATTTAAAGCTTCAAAATCCCCCCAACTTGCCTTCTGAGGTATTTGTTTATAATTGAAGCATGATTGAAGTTCTGCAGGGCACATTCTTTTTTTCTAAATTTAGCTCATCCTGGAAGTCATCGTGTTTCTTCACAGACACAGGAAACATGGAGGTGCTGCACATGTTTGGCAGTGAGGAGCAGAAGAAGAAATGGCTGGAGCCACTGCTTAGAGGAGAGATCTGCTCCTGCTTCTGCATGACAGGTAGTCCTGTGTCTATTTCCACATGTATTGTGCCCAGAGAAACAAATCTGTGCTACAAATAAAAGCATAAGGGTGAAAATTACTTGTTGGGTTTTTCTGTCAAACCTTCCAGTGATGCTAACAACCTTAAATAAGTTCAGTTTCACTTTCGTGGCTCCTGCCAACTCTGTAAAAGGATTGTTTGGAAAGTCTGAATGCCAACAGCAGACACGATTTCTCTATGAGTAATTCTTCCCTGTCCCGTCCCATTTGCTTTCCACACTGCTTGGAAACAACGAGCTGCTGTTGCCAGAGGTGATTACTGTGGGTGTCAACCTCTCTGTGGGATTTTGGTAAACACAGATGGAGATTTTTTTTTGTCACCGGTTGATTTACTTGCAATGATGTACAACAGGAACCTCCATGTTGTGCTGATTAGGAGTTGCGTGTCCCTGGGTTTCTTGAAGATGTCTGCTAATGGGCTTTATTTTGAAAACAATAAGAGTACACCGCTTTGAGTTTGAGCAGGAATCCATGAAAGAGTGTGAATTCTGTAGTTTCATTTTTATAATCTATTATTTGGTCTAAAATGCACATGTGTAACTTCTGATCTCACTCCTTTAGAGCCTGACGTGGCCTCCAGCGACGCAACCAACATGGAGTGTACGCTTCATAGGGATGAGGATGTCTATGTTATTAATGGCAAGAAGTGGTGGAGCAGTGGTAAGTCCATTTCTATTCATACACCTGAGAATCAGTATCAGGTTTTATTGCCAAGTACAATTGCACAAACAAGGAACTTCACTTGATGTATTGATGCTATTGGAAAATGTCTCACTCCACTTTGTTAAACGGGGCGGAGTCCTTATTTCATAAGTGAAGCTGCCTGCATTAAACTAGTTTCACCCAAAGAGGAAATAACATCCTAATAATGATGGCTGGGATGGATGCAGCTGTAGCTCTTTATGTTTTTATGAATGTATGAGTCATGGTGTTTGTGTGTTGTGTCTAAGCGCAGTGACCCTGCTTATCATGGTCGTCTACTTCTTCCTGGTGAAATTCGCTTGCACTGAACACCACGACATACAGAGACCTGCAGAATCCAAACACAGTCTGATAGAAATCGCACTATCTGATTGAACTCTGGTTCTCTTTTCTGCCCGTAAACACAGAAAAGACTAGATCCCCCGCTGTGATTTAGTTATTGAGCAATAACCATCGTTTGACTCCTGCATGCATGTAAATCCACTGACTGATACTTGTCAACGAGTCTCAATTTCCTAGTTGTCTGAAGCTCTTGCCTTTAAAGAATACACAGACACATCTTTCTGTGTCTTCATTGTCTAGCACAAGTTGACTACCCTTTCACCAAAAGAATGCTTTTAAATGACTAAAGCAGAAAAGGTTATGAACTTAAAAGCTTCTCTCAGGAACAAGAAAGTTTATATGTGATCCAAATGTTGCTAAGAGGAAGAACAACAGACACAAACACTCATCCACCAAACTGCTATCATATGGAGCGGGTGACTCACACAATAAGTATTATGTTTAAAGAATGCATAAAAGATTAAAAAAATCTTTTTTTTTTTTTTTTTTTAATAACCTTAAATATCCTTGCTTCTTTTTTATTCAGAAAATGTTTGAGAATCTTCTCCTCAAACAGTTTGTCATTGTCAGAGATTCATGATGACAATGATGTCTTCCAGTCCTTAATCTAAATATTTATGCAATAGTTGATGTAAACACTCCAAAACAACCTCAGTGTTGACTTTATTCTGTATGCTGACATTTTACGTGTTGATTTTCTGAGCAAAAGATCTGTGAGTCACCATCTGTGAGTTTCCAGCTTTACGGCTCGATCTCCTTGTTCTCCTCTCTGTTAGATGCTCTTTAAGTTAACATGTTTTGCATTATTCTGTTTATTTAACCAAACAATGTAATTTGACGATGAGAGGTTCTGAGATTAAAGCCACAAACCTCTTAAACTGAGCCTTTAAACTTAAGGTTTTTATAGGTTTTAATCAATTAACATTAAGAATCTTGCAGATGTTTTTTGGATGCTTATCTTGCACCTCCTAAATCTCTGTGAGCTTAGAAACACTCCAGATGTTTCCTCAGAGAGACAGATGTGGTCTGAGGTTTTGACTTCCAGTTTAAAGGGAAACACTGGTCTCTTGTGCTTGATGTTTTTTCTGGATCTGCACGGAATTCCTTCCTGTTGTTGTAAAGTCAGATCTCTTTGAGTTTCTAGAGGAAGAGGACAGAATTTCCACTTAAGTGGCGTGTCTATCACACATGTCAACAGTTACTCCTTTTTCTCTCCTCCTTGCACGTGAAATCTGCATCAATGGGGAAAAAGGCTTTGATTTTGTGACAATATGTGCTGCCAGCATTGATGTATTTCTCTGTAGTGGAAAGAATCTCTGACGTCTGATCACACTCACTGTGACCTTGAGTTGCTTTTGTTGCAGACTTGTTTTTTAAGTTGAACTTGGCTTTTCTGCTGTGACTCATAGTTTCTGGAGAAGTTCAACCCAAATTTTAATTGAATACATAAGCAAATCCTAATTCAATTCTCCAAATAACAGACGCGATGTAAAAAAAAAAACAGCCGTAGGTGCTCCTCCTGTTCCTCCAAAGGTTGATCTGTTTTTCATAATTCAAATGTATGAAATGGCTTTTGGGAGAATTGAAAGTGGAAACTTCCCATCTGTGGTATTTATGCTGAATTTTGCAAAGATAGTATGACAGAAATGACAAAATCAGGCAGCGACAGCTTCTATTGAATGACCACAACTTCATATGGATAACCCAGAGAGAGTGAAACTGATTTATATACCTCAACAGAATGATTCTGTCTTCTTGTTGCCTCCCTTTGTTTTTTGGTTACAGTAGAGGGGAGGGTGTTGAGATGTTGCCAGCTCAGTTCTGCAGCGTGGGAGTCATGTTAGAAGGCCCTTGTGAATGATAATTGACTAAAATCACTCCCAGACCTGCAATCTGTTACCTTTGAGGCGTGGGTATTTGAATTTACATACACACATGCAGCATGTGTTTCATGGTATAAGTAGCTGCTGGTGGAGTAGAATCCTTATCAGAGGTTATGTATCCTTGTCAACTTTATTATTATTATAACTGAACAGTCATCCCCTATGTTAAGACTGTTGAAGCTGTAGCCTAAACTTTTGTCTCTAGGTTCAGCTTCCACTCATCCCAGCTGTGAGACATAACCCTTTAAGAAGATGACTAACAGGTAAAATAAATGAAAAGAATCATAAACAATGACATAATTTTGCTCCATGTGATGTTAGAGATCAGCTCGTCTGGCTTTCTCTGGCTAATCTTGCAGAGTTTGACTGAGCGAACTTTGAGACGGCACTTAAATTTAAAGGCTAGGCAGTTAGCTTCTCTGTTTGTTTGAGAAATCTGTTCCAACGCAGTGGGTCACCCACCATGCAATCAGACTGTTCCTCATTTCGTCCCACAGCCGCAGGTTGGAATGAAATAGGATGCAGATGATGTTGTAGGAGGCCGCACAGACTGTAAGGCAACTGAAATACAGAGCATCTTCAGAGAATAAAAACAATGATCCTTAGATTATTTTTTTCTTTTTATTGAACAAAAACACAAAATCTGCATGAATCCTGCGCTTATAAGGTGCATAAAAACTAACTGTACATTCTCACATATATAATATATATATCTATATATAAAGCACTTACATCAATATTTTTGGATATAAATGTCTATTTTGTATAATAGTTTCCGGGATGCAACAATCCAATTCTTTAGTCTCCACACCATTACCATGGCTTGGGTATAGTTCAGTTCCAATCTATCCGTATAAATTTAAAACCCCTTTTCCTTAATATGAGGATGAGACTGGGAATCATGATTAGGCAACTATAAGCTTTTCTAACTCAAGATCTAGCTTTTCGCATCAGTATTGGACCTATACCTCAGGCAAGGATTGGATCAGTCAATCCCTAATATTATAGAAAAAAATATACTTTTTGTAAATATGTAAACATATATCTCATTGAAGGTGCTGAGAGTAGGAGTGATACAAGATTTGAGTCTTAGATGGTGAAGGTACTGGTGTCTTGGTCTTCAGAACCTGACTGCGAATGTGTTGGATTTTGCGCGTGGAGTGCAATCTCCACCGCCGGCTCCTCGTTCAGATGAGTTGGGTGTTTCCCAAGGTGCTGTCCAACGCGCTTGGCCACTTTGAGCACATGTCCCCTAAAGGAGGATCCGATAAAGGCGTAGAGGAGCGGGTTGATGCAGGCGTGTGCCAGCGCCAGGCTTTCCGTCACCTGAAGAGCACGATCCAGACCTTTGCTGACCTCACAGTCGGTCACGAGCACGTAGATGGTGTCCATCGCGCGGCACAGCTTGACCACATTGTAGGGCAACTGTGTGAGCAGGAACACAGCCACCACAGCCAGAAGGACCCGCAGTGCACGCCACTTTCTTTCCCTGCGCACTCCAGCCGCCTGGCTCAGCGCCCGCCCTACCAGGCTGTAGCACACCACCATGACTAAGAAAGGGAGCAGGAACCTCAGAGTGACCTCTAGTAGCTCTAAGGCGGCCTTCGCAGGTCGTGCCATGTGGGGCGGGTAGACCGCTGTGCATGCCAGCCTGTGATGTGAGTGCTTCACCGTGGAGAACAGGAGTTCAGGAAGACCAAGGAAGCAGGCGGCAGCCCACAACACCACACACACCAAGAGCCACAGCCACCTCGCCCTGGATCCAGCTCCTGTCTTGCCTGTTGGATTATATGCCACAGCACGGTAGCGATCCACGCTGATACATGCCAGCAGCAGCATCCCACAGCTGAAGTTGGTGCTGTAGAGGAAAGAAGTGATCTTACAAGCTGCCAAGCCCAACCTCCATCCATGAACAGCATCAGCCGCCCAAAAAGGCAGCGTGAAGAGCAGCAGCAGGTCAGACACAGCCAAGTTGAGGATACACATATCCGTTAGGGTGCGTAGTCGCACTTTTGAGGCATAGACCACAATCACCAAGGCATTACCAGCCAGGCCTATGACCAGAGCAATAGCATAGATGATGGGGAGGAAGACACTTCCAAAGGATCGCACCGCCTCTTTATCACACACGCTGTGCTCATAATTGTAATCATAACTGTCATTCAAACTGGAGTCCTCACTGTAATCGAAATCTTCCATTTCTTCCTGCAGAAGAAAACAGAGCACAAACAAGAGGAGCGTTTTAGTACCAAAATGTGGAAAACATTTTTCTGTTTGGATGGTCGTGCTGTGATAAGTGGAATTTATGTGTTTAGATTTTAACGCGACAAAAGAGGAGGCATTTGGAAATGATCAGCTGCATTCGTGCGAAACAGGAAAAAAGGAGTTCTGTATGTGTTGCTGCATGAAAGGAATCTCTCCTGCATGGTTTCCCTAATGGTGTAAGCCCCGTTTGTCCGTTTGTCTAAACTGTGTGTAGGCATGAATAACCTCAGTCAACACAACTCCTACAGAAAACAGGAGACACGAGACCCGCATAGAAATTGATCACTCTCAGTATTCAGCTCATTGGTATTCCACTGGATCCCAGGCTATTTATCAACACAAAGTGAAGAACTGGTACTGGGGATGGCCAGAGAGAAAGAGGACAGGAAGTGAGGGATAAGGATGACACAAAAGTGCACCCCGGGTCTTTTCCCAGAATCAAATCCAGGATGTTTCTGTTACTCTTTACGGTATGTTTGTGTTCAGGACATCCCATTGAAGTGAAACTCTCTTCTACTCTTCCCGTATTGTTGTTACATCCCCTTCTCTGCTGTTCCCCGCTGATGATGTTTTGTCTCCTGACGACAAGAAAACACCCAGTACTGTGTGCGCATGAGGGTGTACATCACTGATTAGATCATTGTTGTTGCTCAGGGTAAAACATCACGTTCAAAGTGATGTGGAACTTTGGAATTGGGAGTTTCCTTATCTTTATTTTATTGAGACTGACAGAAACCCTGATCCCTGAGCAGCATGACACATTACGTGATCTGATGATTCAGTTCCTGGCTGAGGACACAAACTTTGTGCTTGAATTATTTTTGATTTTTTTGGCAAATCCAATCTCTGCTGTGATGAAAACAGTAGTTTGATGAAAAGTGTCCAGGCTTGTTATATAATAAGTCGAAATGAGGAGGAAAGGAGAGTGCGGGAGGAGAAGGAGGCAGATGTGCTGTGTAAGAGGCAGAAAAATGTTAAATATTCCACAGCTGTCAACACATGGGCTTCATATTTGAGTGGGGCATGATAAATGCATGTTTTTGTGTTTTTAAAGGCTCTACTTTATATGGTCCTTAATTGCTGCATACAGAGATGTACTGGCAGAGAAAGAGCAGGTTTTTATGTTTATTACTTGTCCACAATCAACAAAGTTAATTACAAATTGAAAGCTTCTATAAAAAGTTCTCCATTGAATTTGTTTTTAAAACCCCTTATGGACAACGATGTACAGCTGATCCCATTACTGGTTTTATCGCAAATATCTTAAGGCAGTTTTTCCATTGAAATATATTACTTTCAGTTTTTCTTTTTTATTTAGAAAGGAAGCAGTATAATTAGGAAATAACACAGTAATTTAAAAAAATAGCCCCAACCGTAACCTTTAACTCCAACATCATTTTTTTTTTATTAGAACATTATCGGCCTCAAAAAGTTTTAATTTTCTTTGAAGTTTCAGCTTGTTTCATGACAAGTCAAACACTTTATGCTTGAAATTTGTGTAATCCACAATCACATGGTGATTCAAAATATTCTTACATGAAATTGTGTGCAATGAATACGACATGAATTGCTTAAAAAAATGCAAATAGGTAGTTTTTGTAATTGCTGTTAATACAGAACACCAAAACATATGCATGATTCAGAGTTTTTGCAGCTGTGAAAAACTCGTCAAAGGTACATTAAATAATATTCAGATCAGCTAACCCTCCGTAGTTATAGAATAAACCTTTTATGCTGTTTATTGGTCTGTAAGGATGTAATTAAACCTTTTAGACTATCAGAAATCCTACTTTTTTTGAACATTTGACTTGAATTTTTGCCTTAACAACAAACATTCATAACAGACACAGGAAACACTGCAACCACATTGAATAGTTATAACAACACAGATGCTGTTTATATATATAGGACTTGAAAATGTAGCTCTAGCTTTTATTTTAGCTGAAGGGTGAAACTGTCTACATCTACATTTGCACCACATATTAAATTAAATTTAGATTATGTCAGACAGAATAACTGAGTTACACTGAGCATGACAAGTCCAGAAAAGTATAGAGAGCAAGAAAAGTTGACTTGGTTAATTGTCCTTGTCCTTATACACTTTCCTTATTTCAAGACACTTGACAAACAAGTTTTCCTCCCTCCACATTGATAGATTTTTGTTAAGTGAGTGAAGTGTCACAAAAATGTCTTTTGAGCTCATGAAATAAGACATTTTCTGGACTTGTAGGATAAAAGTGGTTTTTAAAAGTTTATTAAGACAATTTTACCGAAGAGAAGGACAGTTTTTGCAGTGCGTGAGTCCATTTGCTCATCTCCACTTCACACAAACTTATTCAAAGATTACATCCCATAAATCTAATGAACCAATTATACATTGAGGAAAAAAATTAAAAAGGCAACAAACACAAGAGGCTAACTATAGCACATTATCATTACCTCACTGCTTTTTGAATAAGGCCATAAAGCATCCTGAACTGGACTTTGACTCTTTTCTTGTTACGGTGAACCTGTGACTAACGATCACTGGAGGAAATTGGGTCTTGTTTGTGTATTCAAACCCAGATTGATCTAAGTCTGTTCATTAACTTTTAAAGTTCCAGAAAATGCTCCAGAAATGGCAAACCTGCATAAAAGTCCAAACAGAACTGATAGAAATTAACTCTGCATGCATCACCCGTGTTAAAGCAGGTCAGAAAGGCTCTTCAAATCTGTGATAAAAACATTTAACTTATCAGAAATGTTAGAAAAATTCCATAAGAGGCATTTTTGTCTTACCATGTGTTCCTTGAGTTTGAATAACAAAGTTGATGTTGTGACTCTCTCTGCGTTTGTAATCACAAAGTGTTTCTGTGGCTCCAGAGAGAAGACGAGCTGCATGCAGCACAGAGCAGTTATGACTCCCTTTCTCCCTCCACCCGTCACTCCTCCCTCTCTCTCTCTTTCTCTCTGCCCAGTGAGCAGAAACACCTCTCTGAACACGTAGCTTTCTGAACACGTGCGTGTGTGCGCGTCAACTCCTTACATTACAGGAGAAACGAATCTCTCTTCTGCTGAATGCCTTTGTTCAATTTAAAGACTCACACAAAGATCTGAACTTTATCCTCTGCTCTTTTTATTCTGCACAGGGAGTGACCATGGTTTCTCCACCCATAACATTAAGGGATGAAAAGAGAGTATAAATTAACATCCCACAATATGCTTTATTCCAGTTCTAACTGTCTGTTGTGGTTTGCTGGAATGTGACCGTTTCTGCTTTGTTGGGTGTTGTTTTCAGCAGCTCTGACCACAAAATATGTTTTACATCCTCCATATTTTCGTTTTCAGATTGATTGAAAAGCGTTGATTTCCTATTTCTTTTTTTTCCCTGAAGAATATGGTATTTCTGAGGAAATTCTGATACTCTTTCATTTTCCCTTTCGTTTTTGTGTCTGAATAAATTCAAATGAATCACTATTTATCTACTCCAAGATGTAGTGTTTTGATTTTGTACTTACTGGCGAGGAGACAGATGACATACCTGGAGAGCTTTGTTGTCATTCCTGTAGCGATTGGGCCTGTTCAGGCATCACAACAGGGCTCGCCTCATGCAACAGACCTTGAGACTTGCCCTGAGGGTTCACAGGAAAACCTAACCTGCCCCAAAGCCAAACAGACACACAAATATGTGTTTTGGGTGGAGGCGCCGGGTGTCAACGTCGTATGCTTTCACAGCATGATGGTTGATTGTTTGCCTAAACTTCGACAATCAGCGAAACTCAAAGGCTTCACATCTGTCAGATTGCGTTTGTGCTCGTTTGTTTTCATGCACCCATGCTGTGATTCTCTCAACTGTGAACACTGACAGTCACATCTGTTGCTGTCTGTGAGCCATATGTGCTGCTTAGGGGACAATGTCGCCACTTGGACGGGCGCATAAACAGGAAACAGGACCATTGGTCACCCTGTCTTGGCCTTGGGGAATCAAGGATGCATGGGAGACAGTCTGAAAGTGACTCCACACTGGAACATTCCACAGCACCTCGTGTCTACTTCAACTATCTTGTCTAATTGCTACTGTATCTTGTGATGTGTGTAAAATGATATATAATTTTCACTTCAGTTGCTGTTTTTACGGACTAAAGGATGAGATAAATTCTAATGTTCACCTCCAGAAACTAGGTCTGACGAAATGATGAGGTTGTGGAAAGCTCTGGAAATCTGTAACATCAGAAAAGTTCATCTGCTACCAATAGGTCGCTAGATTCACGCACTTCCTTTTGAGGAAATATACGTCACCTCCAAACAGAACGGGTTGAGACACGGTCAGGGACAGAGACAGACTGGAAACATTTGTCCTGTTGACAGAGTTCATGCGGTCACTAAAAATCTGGAGGAGTCATGGAATTTCAAAGTATCAGTATTAACCCAGAGGAAGTTTAGGGAAAAACAATAGTTTTGGCAAAGTCATGGAAACTTAATCCAAAAAAACCTGTACGAAGGTTAATTGAGAAAATATTAAATAAACTTTTTTCCAAACATGCCTGGAGTCAGCAACACAATGATGCTGTTACTCAGTTTTGTAAACATCTTAATAGTGTGTCAGCCCATTTTAATAAATTTTGCTTTAATCTCCAAACAAATATGGTTCAAGCCATGAAAATCATCAACAAAGACCTGGAAAAGTTTGGACAAAGTCATGGGATTTATTGGCTAAAATATGTAACAGTCTTGTGTGAGTTTTAGAGAGGTTTCGAGGTAGGGTTTATCAATCCTTTTTTTTTTCAGGGCCCATAATAATTCTTAGTTGTTCATGCAATTACAGCAGAAATTGGAATCTGTATCAAAATTGAGAAAAAAGGCAGACATTTTTGGGGGCGTCAGTCAGAAACATTTCTACACTGCATACATACGCAAATAATCTTACACTTCCAAAGATTTAAAACCTTACTTTAAGACATGCTGAATAAAATATCTTGTTTTAATGCTTTTTAACTTATTTTTAGCATTTAAAACTATGTTAGATCTCAAAATAAGCATGAACGTTTCAATTTTGTCTTCATTAGTCTGAGAATCCTAAAATTAGTGGATAACTGTTAAAATAAGTTTCTATGGTTATCTCACATGTAATTTCATAACATTAAAACTTGTTTCAAGATTAAGCTCTACCTCAAGTTGCTTGATTTAAGAATAACAAAAAAATAATCTTTTAAAGACACTGTTTATTTGGCAAACAGCTAAGAATTTAACAAACCCATGCTCAAAAAGTGAAAAACATGGCATACAACCAAAACCACAAAGTACTCATTTGCTGTTTTGATTTCTGTGCAATAAATGAGGATTTGTGTTCTTAAATCAAGGACAGGTTTTAAGATTCTGGTTTAACCCTTACTATGGATTATGCTTATTTCAAGATGAGAGCACTTGAATCAAGAGTTATCTTAATCATACTTCTCTAATTCTAAGTAATTTTGACTTAAAAAAGTGATATTTTTCATTCCATTTGCTAAAATTAAGAATATATGAAGCATGAAATTAGATTCTATTGCTCATATTCAGTATATTTCACTTAAAATTCTTCTTCAGGAAGTTTGTTTTCAAGCATTTTAATCTGAAAATGAGCAGTCTCTTCTTGTTTTAGGAGCTGAGAATACTTATCAAGGCCATCTTGTTTTTAGATTTATCAGTCTTATTTCAAGATTTCAAGTCAAGTGAAAATATCTTGCTGCATGGACAGATAATTCCAGTAGTTTTAAGATATTTTTTCCATCAAATTTAGTATTTTTATCTTATATTCAGACTCCCTTTTTTACAGTGTACAAAATGACTGTAAGGTGGATTTCAGTTTTCACAGAGTTGTGGGCAGAACTTTTGATGAGATAGGAACAAAGATGCTCATATTTAATCCATTGATTTTTCAGTGATCTGTAAAATCAAATTCTGATTTGGATAAATGCTTTATATCAGCTGGATAATCCACCAAGTCAATGACCTGTCAACCCTAAAACAAAAAAAAAGTTTCTCTTGTTCCCTTTTCTTTCTGTTTCCTGCAGGTGCTGGAAATCCCAAATGCAAAGTGGCCATCGTGATGTGCAGGAGCGGCTCTTCAGGCGTGAACAGCAGGTCAGTGGAGGATGATTTAGAATTTAAGTATTTGCACACATCTGCATCAGGAAAGTGGACTTAATCTGTGCATGTTTTGTTTCATGAATGTGATCCGGGGTAAATATTGTGTACTTAAAGCACAGCATTAAACTGTGTTTAGAGTATTTATTTTACATCCAGTTCCTCTTTGCTAACTAACATGAACCTGAGTGAGGAGCAAACTGTGCTTCCCTGCAGTTTTGAGCAATTAGTCAGTTAAACACCTGCACCTATTCTTCCGTTTGGCCCAAAGGTTTGGCTGAAAGACCACGGTGTTCTGGTAACTGTGTATTTCCTTCTTTGGTTCCAAGGAAACTGGCACTGATTTGTTGGTCTCAGGCGCATCAGTTGCAACATTTAATAAGTTCATGAAAAGACCTGGAGAAGGAACCGCACCCATGATATTTAATACTCTTACTACTTGTTTTGTTAGCAGAGCACACACCCTGCCTGTTTGCAGAAAGGGTGGCAAATATACAGTTCTACAGCCTCTCATAATCAAAGAGAAAAATGTCAAAAATTTCAGTGAAAAAAAGGAAAAACTGTCATGAATTTGTTCCTCAGGCACGGCCAGCACAGTATGATCCTCGTCCCCATGGACACAGCCGGTGTGAAGCTGATTCGGCCCCTAACTGTGTTTGGACAGGATGGTACAATTGTTTCCTTACACTTCATCAACCTTTTTCAGTTTGTCCGAGCCGTTGAACAGCTCCTCACCTTTGTTTCTCTCTGCTCAGATGCGATCCACGGTGGCCACTTTGAGGTGCACTTTGAAAACGTACGTGTTCCGTCTTCCAACATTATTCTAGGTAAGACTTTACAGTGTGTTTTCCTGCATCAGCTGACTGATTTCCCCTCTGGAACAGCATGCTGCGTCAATAAAACCATAAAGCACAGAATATTCTGCTTTATAATTCCTTTATTGTCTTGGGGCTTCAAAATGATTTACAGTTTGAGGCCAGTAGGTCAGGTGTAAGATGTAACTTCCCTCTTCCTGTTGTGTTCCCAGGAGAGGGGAGGGGGTTTGAGATCGCTCAGGGGCGTCTCGGACCAGGCCGACTGCACCACTGCATGAGAGCTGTGGGTGCAGCAGAGCTGGCTCTAGAGCTGCTCTGTGAGAGAGCTGCATCCAGGAGCACGTTTGGAAAGAAACTCTACCAACATGTGAGTGGAGCCTGAAGAGAAGTCTGTCCTTCTGTTGACACCTAGTGGAGAGTTTTAAATGTAACTGAACTAAATCTGCTCTATATCTTGTGCTGTGTGTGTGTGTGTGTGTTTTCAGGAAGTTGTTGCTCACTGGATTGCAGAGTGTCGACTTATGATTGAACAAACTCGCCTGTTGACTCTTCAGGCTGCTCATGCTCTGGATACAGTCGGCAGCCGTGCTGCTCGTAAACAGGTAACACTTCCACTGCATTTTTACTTTAAATGGAAGGGAAAAGATGTTAGTACTAGCTTTTAAACTTTACATTTCAACTACTTTCATCTATGTTTTAGTTTTCATCAGGTGCACAACCATATCAAAGTACATCTTAGAACGTCTCACTAAAATATTTTTGGGTTGTGTGTAGGCTTCATGTCTAAAACTAAAGCTATACACATTCAGCAGAAAGTCAAAAACTCGTACAACTGACGTCTTGAAAATTAATAAATTTTGGGAAAATGTGCTTCATGAGGGTGGTTCATGCAAGAATGACCCCACCTGAGTTGAGTGTTATTTTAAGCCTTCAAGCCTTTTACTACAATTGGTGCCAAATGGTGTGCAGTGGCCTGTATGGTACTTGGGAGAGAAAAAGCTAATAAGTTACTGTCACAGTAAACAAACTTGTCTGCTAAAGCAACTGATTCTGTCAGTTTTACAAATGTGTCTTGGAAAAATTCTGGACAACCTGCAGTAGGTGAAGAAAAATAGTGATACTGTATTTGTCTTGTGAAAAGGTGATTTCTTAAAAGGAAATCACTAGATTACTGATGAATGTTTCACATTTTGAACAATCTAAATTATGTTTTTGTGCTTTAGATCGCAATGATCAAAGTAGCAGCTGCCAGAACAGCCTGCAAAGTGGTTGACATCGCTATTCAAGTCCATGGAGGAGCAGGCGTGTCTGGAGACGTCCCTCTCGCACAGTTGTAAGATCATGTTCTGTCACCCACAAAAAAAGACATCTAGCATAAATTCATTTCGAACCAGATGCTTACACCTGCTGTATTTCTTTCAGGTATTCGTATGTGAGGACTCTGCGGCTCGCTGATGGTCCTGATGAGGTTCATCTGTCTTCAATTGCTGGTTTAGAGCTAAGGGATCAACTGAAAAAAGCTCAGGCCAAACTGTAGCGAAGAAAATCATGTCTGCCTTAAACAAAGATGCATCATCTGCAACAAAAATATGGTGATTTATGACAAATTTTGCACAGCTACTCTCAAAAAAGTACATATGTTCTGCTTCAACTCCTGTTGTGTAAATAATTCCATTAAAAGATTCTGATCTCACCCTTGAATTTAAAAATGACACTTGTTTATTAGGAATTTATTTTTAATGTGATCTACAAAAACAGAAAATGACAGCATGAATATGACTAAAGTCATCACACTCAGAACAGGTGTGTTCTTCTACCACATGGATGAATTCCATGGTGAGGTGACGGCGGGTTGGGGGGAGAATCAGGACACACAAGCACATTATTTTTTTGTACAATATAAAACAGCAACGGCCCCATCCATTTGATACAGCAGATGGAAACCCATGCAGGACCCTTCGCTCGTCATTGTCTTTACGTCCACTGGAGGGCAGAGATCTTCAAGCTGCCACTCCAGTCCATCAACCTTTTTACAACATGGCGCAGAGGAGGTGAGACCGGGGGGAGGGAGGGAGGAGAGGAGGCTGGTTTGAGGTTGAAGTAGAGACGTGTCAGTGTTTACTCTTCTTTGATTTTTTGTGGGACCGGTGAGGAGATCTTGATTTAGAGCGAGATTTCTTTGTTGATTTTTTGGGCGTCCTGGAGCGTGATCGCCGGGATCTTTTGGGTGTGCGAGGTGAGGGAGATCTAGAGGAGACAACTTGTTAATTCATCACATAACCTTAAAATTTGAGTCTTGAAAGCTTACTGTTTACAGCAACTTACCTCTTTGATGACTTCTTGTTGCTAGATCTCGGGGAGTCTTTATGTGACGAGCGGGATGTTGTGTCTTTAGAGTACGAGCGGTCAGAGCGTTCCGATCTCTCCGAGCGCTCTGAACGAGGTGACGACGACCGACCTCGTCTGCTGCTACTCCGACTTGGGCTCGGTGACCCACTGTGACGCCGCTTCCTGTCAATCCAAGACAAAGAAAGTGGTTTTAAAAAAGGGAACTTCAACAAGAAAACCTCAAGAAACAATTGAAAATTGGTGATCTCACCTTTCTTTCCTGGTCGGCGTGTCCTCCTCTTTTTCCTTCTTCAAGTCTTTCAACCGTGCCTCGGCTTTCTCCTTCTCTTTCTTTTCCCTCTCTTTCTCACGCTCAAGTTTCTCCTTTTCTTTCTCCTACAGTAACAGAAGCACAATGAACGACAGTTTTAAAAAAATCAGTTTTAACGTTTCTTTACAGGAAGAGAAAAATTCTATATTTAAAAAAAATATATAATTAAGATTTTCCAGGTCTGTACAGTCATATACATATACATATACTTCTCATTTAGTCATCTATGATTTTACCACTGTAGCCCATGGTTAATATCTCTGATTTAGTAAGGAGTACAAAAGCATGTAAGGACCCCTCAAGCATTCAGTAAAACATACATATAACCTTTTTTTTTTTTTTTTTTTAAATATAGCAAAAAAAGAATAGGGTATAACATGCTGGGTTAGACCTCATTGACACACATGGCCCTTTATGGAAGGAATAATAAAATAAAACAAAAAAAAGACACAAATCTAACAAATGATGGTCATATTGGTGTGACATACGTCATCCATCTTTCCCATCTTTTCAAAAAAGTTCTTCGTTGCAGAAAAACTCTACCTTTTGTAGAAGTTTGTCTCTGTAGTGCTCCACCTGCTCCTGGAGACTCTGTCCTGGCTTTTTCGGCCTCTTCCCAGACTCCAGCTCATCCTGGAACTTCATGACTTTGACCTGATGGAACAACACAACAAATGGTTAACATAACTGGCACAAAGAACAAAGAATGTGCTGAATACATCCTGGTGATTAAGCACCTCTATCTCCCTGAGCTTGGTGCGTTTCTCCTCGTTCATTTCAGACAACTTGGACTTGAAATCGTCGTCCCTGACGGGATTAGTGTAACTTTGATTTTCGTCTGAGCGAGGACTCCTGTCGTCATAGTCGCTGTCGTCATCATCCCTGCAGAGTGAAATATGTTTAGAACACCGTAAAGGAAGAAGACTACTACACATGTAAAAAAAAGGCCAAATCAAACTCACTTTTTGGTTTCCTCTGGCTGCTCAAACATCTCCCACTTTGATGTAGTGACAGCTAAAAACAGAAGACAGGGTCAGTAAGTACATGGTCTGACAAAGTATCAGAATAAGACAATTCTTGCAGTTATCCTGGTGGGATTCCTTCTGTTTTTTTCTTAAACATGTTCTGACCACAAACTTACTGTAGTCTTCGTCAGAAGAGTAAAGTGGTTTTGTGTCAGATCTGCAAGCTGATTCATAAATGATAGGATAACCAGACCCCCGTAAATGAGATGACAGATAAGACACAACACCACGGACCCTTCTAAAGGAGACTGCAGTAAGCCTGTCGTCAAAACATTTCAAAGTAAAAAACAAACATTCAAAAATAATAAAAAATAAAAGACAAACCAGTCTAGTTACAAGAATTGTCTTTCTATGGAGAACTTAGTGTACACTGTTGAAGTAGGTGTCTAACCTTGAGATTCCAGCTCTGCTTCGTCCACTGCTTCCCATTTGGAGGGAGCTACCTTGAAGGTCGACTCCTTTGATGGATCCACTTAAAAAACAAAAATGAAAGAGTTCATCACTAAAGTCTTCACCTCTTGTCCTGATGTCTGAACACCTTCACTCAGTCATCTCAACATTTTGACTTATATATCAGAATTTAGACGTTTTATCCCAAAATTTTAACTCAATATGGGCCAAAGAAAAAAAATCAACAAAGCCAAATTTTATTTTTTTCAACGGGCAGAAACGGGTTCCATACATTTTACATATGTATCTGATTTTCTGGTTTCTAAGTGCCTCAGATTGTAACCTGAGGTCCTCCAAAAATAGAGGCTGAGGACCTAAGGTGACCTTTGACCTTTTGACCATTTGAGCTCCCACCCTCTTGCGCAGCCTCCCTGAGGAGCTCAGATTCTTATCCTCTTTTAGAAAGACAATTATTTGATGCACTTTTGCAGGAGTGTGTTTTGATCCTCAAAATTCTGCCTTATTCCTAGAAGTATCACAGGCAGGATCTTTAATCTGGCATTTTTCAAATTCTGATGTTTTATTTCCTTTTATAAATTTTGTTCCTCCTCTTTCTTTCTGTGAAACACTTTGTAACTCTGTTTCAAAAGGTGCTGTATGAATAAAGAGTATTATTGTTGTTATAATGGTGTCACTCACAGGGTATCCCATCAATGTCTTCTTCCAAAGCCTTAATCGGAACGCCGTCTAAGTCATCCAGAGGAGCTCCGTCGATGGGAGCTCCATCAATCAGGACACCTGCATCAATGGGCATCCCGTCCACATCCTCCAGTGGGGTGCCGTCCATGTATTCGCCTATTGGAGCCCCGTCGATGTCCTCTGAGAGCTCAGACTGAAAAGATGAAAGACGAGAGAAAAGGTCTAGAGAGAACGAACTGAAGGAATAGGTTTTGGACATACAAAAAAAGGATTTTGAGGAGACGTACCTCCACAACGATTGGAGGAGGCTCCTTCTCTGCAGAGAGATTAACTAGACCCAGAAAGATGTTCTGCAGCTTGATAAGGAAGGGGTCTGGATACACTGCCCAGTCCTCCCAGGCCCGGAAACACGACATGACACGTTGCTGTAAGGAAGAAAAAGGATGATTAGATTAGATTAGGAAATTTTATTGACTTACTTACTGTGGGACTCTAATCTTTAATAAGCAGAGTTTGGATGTTTAATACCTTGAAGTTTTCACTTTGAAGATGGCCCTGTATTGTTTTATATGTAGCGTTGAGGTCAGAGAAAATCTGGCACAGCTTTGCCTCAAAACTGTAAAAATAAAGATTTGATTACACTGTGCATAAACTTATACTACAAGTAAAATGATCCAAAGCATCTTATTCAAACGTACTATTTTCTGTAGTAAGAAGCGTTGGAGACTTTGGCAGAAGAGTTGTACAGCACATCAGAAACAAGATATAACCGTGCAATCTGGAATGTAAAAGAGAAAACATGGATTTAAACATGGAGTTTTCAGACAGAGCATTGTGGATTTGAAGGTAGTGGAAGTCGTCAGTGTTATTTCCTGCCTTCTTAGGAAGCGGGGTCTTCAGGATAGAGAGAGACTCTGTGACACACTCCACAATCTCTTCAGCTGCCTCTGCGTGGCTCAGACAGAACAACATGGCCTCTGCGATGTCTCCTCTTCTTGGAGTCAGACCACGCAGCATCTCCTCCAGTTTGTCCCGTTCGCTGCAGAGACGTCAGGGAATTAAATATCAAACAGGAACAGATTTACACATAAATCAGCATTCCTGAATACGGTTGCAAAGGGGTGGAGCATTTCTGGAGAGTTTCCAAAAAGATTTCATTGGATGCCCCAGAACATAGCACTGCCCTCACAGGCTTGTACAGTAGGCACTGTAAGAAGAGACTTGTACCGATTTGCTTGTTAAATCTAGGTGGCAACTTTTTCTTTTAGTGTATTTATGCCTCTATTTATAACAATTAGACTCAGTTAGGGAACACTGACACTATAAATTAGCTAGTATAGCTAATATAAATGCTTGATACCAACTGTGAAAATTTGTAACCAGAATTTGCAACCCCAAATTTGACTGAAACAAAGTGAAACTTACTCTTCTTTTAAGCAGCCTTTCTTGCTGCCCTCTTCTTCTTCCTCCTCTTCTTCACCGTCATCATACGGGCCATGGAGGTACGGATTCAGAGGAGGTGGGCGCCATAATGAGCCATTTTTAAACATCCTAAAGTCGTCTGTTCGCCATTTCGCTGGTGCTTCACCCTGAAAAACAGATCCCTGACAGTGAGTACAGGAATTCCTCTGTAAAGGAACTTGACACTGAAGGTCTTAGCATCGACTCAAACCTGCAGTATGGAGTAGAGCTTCCACCGGTAGTACACATGTGCCGGACTCTGGTTCTCAAATAGAAACCTGGATATGACATAATAACATTAACAACAGAGCATACTGCGCAAAAACATAATTTTCCACGTGTTGCTGAGCTCACCTGTACATGGGATTGTTGATTTCTCTGTTCATGATCATGGCTTCAAACATTGGGCCTTCACGCACCACAAACTCGATCATTCGGTGGATGAGAGAGAGCAAATTCCTACAAGAAAAACACAGTTAAAGCAAACGGATTCAGACTGGCCGGACCCTTGACCACTAAAAAAAGTTTTAGTTTGATTTATGCTTGGTGGCTTTCTAACTCAAGACAGCTGTCTCCTGATGGACATGATGTGTGATTAATGATCATAGAATTCAAGCTTTACAGTGAACAAGTGGTTAACACTTTATTTATAGATTGGATGTTGTAGCTTAAGGAGAGACAACTGATGAAGAGTGTCATTTGACCAAGCATAAGTCAAACCTTACTGTGACTAAGCCTCTAATCCAATGTTCAACATCAATGCTGGCAAAAATCAAAACTTAAAACGACAACTGAAGATATTTCATTCCAACAATCTGATTCTTCAATTATTCACTCTAAAATATTTTACAGATTAAAGACAGATGTCTGAATTGTGCTTAACAGTTTGTATTGTATTTATAGCACGGCCTGGACCCTTTTTATTGAAAAGTGAAGTTTGGGAAAGTGAGGGCAAGATGCTGAAAAGACACTGCACTGACTGTAAAAAGGATCTGTACAGTGTCTTTTAATTCCCACTTATCTCTTGGCCAATGTGAAGTGAGGAAGAACCAAAGCAGTATAGGATTGTTGGCCTAAATAAGCTAAACATCTACTGGTGGAGTCTGGAATGACTGAATACAGTGCATATGGGATTTCTAAGGTTCTTTTCTGTGACAGATTTTTGGGGTCAACATGGTGCAGGCTGCATACAATTTGCCTCAAGTGGCCAACAAGACAAAGGATGTCTTTCATTTGACAACACAGATCACATTTACTTGTATTGGAGCCGATCGTACCAATGGCGGGGTAAAATTCTGTATACTTTCCCAATCCATCCCATGAGGCTTTTCAGGTCCCTCGCTGCTGCAGGCAGTTCAACTTGTGCTGCTCACCAAGGCCAATGTCAAAGGTCATATTAAGCTAACGCTGACAGGTTTGGATTGGTTGGGAGAAGGGGGCCAGGTTTGCTGAGCGCCCAACAGTGACAGAGGCCAAAGGGGGAAGACGGTGCAAGTGAGCAATGGTCAGAGAGCAGGAACTCAGCTATGGATCTAAAATTAGCAGATTATGTATGTGTCAGAGGAATGTGTAGCTGATGTATGAGCTGACATGATGTGTGGCTCTAAAGCGCTATAATGATGTTTGTTACACTCTAAAGAAACATGAGTGATGGTGAATTAAGGAACAAAACAGCTGTCAGTGAGTATTCTTCTATCCACTAATGTGATGAATCTGTCTCAACCATTGCTCAGCAGCACTGACCAGCCCCCTGTAGCATGCAGTGATCAACAGATCAAACTTTTTAGCTTCATTATGGGATGTTTAGTTTCTAAGTTTGTACACCAATTTTTAAAAAAGAAAAACATGTACCTTTCTGTTGGGATAACCACTTTGACTATGGCTTGCGACAGAGTCTGTATATGAAGTCACATCAGATAATAAACATAGAATGTGAGTATTGTTAAAAGGCAACAGGTGAAAAATATAAAAAATGCATTTCAAAGTGCAAATAGACAACAACTTTCCTTTACTGCTGTCAGTTTTACTAAAAGGCCAAACACCCCTGAGCATTTCCCACACACTAACATTTCATTCAACAGTACACCCACACTTTACAAAACTACTTTAACTCAGCAAGATTAAGCTAATACGTACAGAAACTTGGATTATAATCTCTCCTGACTGCTCTTCACACAGGCTAACATCTGATTTATCAAAACCCATGAGAACATCCTAAGCTGACAGGCTGAGTTACCTTCTCAAACTCCTCCTTGTTTTTGGGTGGAGGAAGCAGGGGAGCATTGGGGTTCTTTAGCCTCTCCCTGGGCTGTGCGTTGAAAGGCAGGCCGGAGGGAGGCGGTGGGAGTGTGTGCTCCATCATGGAAGGAGGGATGTAGATGGGGTGAGGCGGGATGGGCACACCTTTGCCCCATCCTAATTTCATCTCAAAGTTCATAATCATCTTTCCTGAAATGTAGGTAAAATTGGTGAACGGCAGGACTGAGAATGAAGGAGTTACCCATGAGATGAATGGAGTAAAAGATTTTTACCATTCAAGTTCTTCAGTGCTCGCTCAGCATCCCTCCTATTCATGAAGGCCACAAAGCCACAGTTCCTCTCCCGAGCCCTCTCCTCATCCGTCCTCGGCCACATGATCTTCACGCTGGCCAGCGGTCCATAGCGGCCAAACTCTTGACACAGCATCTCTTCATTCATCTTGAAAATGTCAAATACAGACACAGTTAAGATTAGCTCTTAACCCTTTATCCCCCAAGTATGACCTAGTTACAGCAGACAACATGTCACATTTGTTGTGACAGAAACTCACCTGTGGATTGATGTTTCCAAGATACAAGTTAGTAGTAGATGGATCTCCGACGTCATGGGAACCTGGCGCACAGTCATCCAAAACTGCAGAGACAGAAACGAGAGCAGAATTTTCTACTGCTGTCTGAAAAGACCACCTAGTTTCTTAGCAAGATGAAGATAAATCACAGCCACCATATTAAGTCAAAATTACCACTGGACGGACGGTTTCTTCTTGAAGAACCATCCGCTAAAAGAAGCAGAAAAGCAGTATAAATTTTGTTTCAGGGAAACAGTGGACAAAGGGGGGGAAGGGAGTGGGGTGAGGCGTGCAGGACGGGGCCATTTCTGGCCGTGTTAGTCCACAGATCAGAGTTTGAGGAAGCTCAAGAGCACTTACACGAACGTCGTCCATCGCCACCTGAGAGAGGTTCAAAACGGCTAACACGTCCTTTCATCCTGTGTCTTTCATCCCTTTCTTCCTGTATTCTGCAGGGCACAGCAAAGGGTACAAGTTATTATTTCAGAAACATACCATACAACATAAAAACAGATTAAAGTATCATAATTATGTCCAAACTTACTGTTTGAGCTCTTCTTTAAACAACTCCAAGTTGCTTTTCTTCTTTTCCTTCTCTGTACTTTTCTTCAAAGACTGAAATACATGAGTGGAAACTCATAAACCCAACATAACAAAATAAACAGTGCTTTACGAGTCAAAGGAGACACCACTCAATAAGTATGAATGTACTTACATGTCTCTTGTCTAAAGCTAAAAACTGAGGTGGGGTTTCCAAAGGCAAGATGCTTTTTGTTTGGTTCTCAAAACGGGACTTGGGTTTGTACAGTTTTCCTCTCTTCTCATCAGCAGCTGCCTCTTCTGTAAGGAAACAAATGATATTCAAGTTGAGAACCCATAAACACAACGTTTCTTGCTTTGAGATATGGATTTGTGATTATGTGATTTCTGCTTGTGCTCCATTCTGTACCTTTTGTTGCATTTGCAATGCCACCACGGACAAAAGCTTTCACTTTCCCCTCTCCTCCTTCAAAAGCAGCAAGAAACTCCTCATAAATCTCTGCAGCTGCCCGCTCGTCTTCCTGCATAGAGAAAACACAAGCGGTGTTAATGAATCAGTATAGGCAGCCAAAAACTTTAACATAATTTACAACTCAATTTGATGTTAACCTTTTTCTTTATTTCATCTTGCTCCTTCTTGCTTAGGGTCCTCTTTGCCACAGCCATCTTGCCAATGCTGAACGACTTCAGTTTGCTCTCAAGCAGCGCCTGTGCATGTAAACAAAACATAACTGGGTTTCAACAAGTCTAAAAAACCATGTACAACAAATCACCATGACCCATCACGATCCAGCACACTTGCCACTATTCTTCCAAGTGTTATTTCTTATTTTGAAGATGATTCTAACGCTGAGAAATAGTTTTGGCGACAGAGTTGAACGAAGGTTCATCAATGTTCAAAATCACAACGTCACTCACACGACACTAAACAACGCATGAGTTTGCAACCACCACCCGCATTAATAGTGGTGGTTATTCAGATGTAATGTATGCAAATGATCTAATTTAATGCATACGGGCATTGGGAAGGAGCAAACACTGATTACAATCACCCAAAGGCCTCCCCGACCCGGAATCCGCTGCAGCGCCACCAACTGAGTGTGCGAAGTTCAGAGGCGGCTGCTGTTGTGGGGCTGAGACACTAACAGGCCCGTATGCACAGATAAAACATAAGCACCTCTGCGTTTCAAACTTATGTCATATAAACATCACAGTGACAACTTCTGACATTAATATTACATAAGTAACTCCCCGAATATCACTGCGTTTTGGGTCAACAGCCCAGACAAGCCCGGCTCGCGTTAGCTTCCTTTAGCTAAATGAGCTAACGCGCTCGGTGAGCCAACGGTTAGCTTTAGCTCGTTGTTAAGCTAACATCGTTGCGCACATTCGTTACTATTGTGAGCAAATAATATGCAAACAGTGCCGTCTGTTCAAGATTAGCTCCGTTTAGATTGTTTTCATCACTACGGTTGAAACAAAGCAAATGGAAAGTCAAATTGTAAATTCACCTTAGCGCTAGCTTTCTGAGAGCCACCAGGCGTACGGTCCGCCATCTTTTGTGGAACTATTATACAATCGATTATCGATTTGAAGATAGCGGTAAATGAGAGCACCAGGCTAACCAATCTATCATCGAATCAGCGATGGATTTTTTTGCTTAATTCCTGTTTTTCTTTTTTTCTTTTTTTTTTTTTTAAAACAAAAACAAAACTAGAATAATCCATCAATTTATCATTTTATGAGTTCAGAAAATGAGGATTGTTGTTAAACAATCATAGGTACGGAGCCCTTTTGGTGACATAGGAGAAAAAATATATAATGCGTGGCCACGAGATAATAATTCGAGTTATTATCTCGTGGCACGCATTAAATATTTTTTTCTCCTATGTCACCAAAGGGGCTACATAGGAGTTGCAAAAGTTAGGAAAAAGTAAAAATACAAAATAGTTGTCCTTGCTCTAACAAAGTCAAAATTATGAGACACCGCATCATAATTAAGATTCTACATGCAAATGATGAGCTAATAAGTCTTATCCCTCCTGTTTTCTTCTGCCCCATTCGACCCGATTTTAAAGTAATGTAATCATCATTTGGGTTTTTTTCATAGAATTCTATGTGACAGTTAACTGACTGGAAACTATGGGGCATGCTGTATGCATGAACAATAGGTAATGACTAGTTTTTGCTGAATTATGTGTTATTTTTTAATTTGCATCTTGCTGCCATTAAAAGATTCAAATGATTTCAAAACAATATCCCGCCTACACTTTGACATCCGTCATCAGAGACAGTGCAGAATAAATGTGAAGCCATACGACGGTTGAAAATGTGCCTTTTGCACCAAGTACAAATGCATATGACAAATTCTCTGGAATACACTGAATAAAATAGATTAAATTTTTTTTTTAATATCCTTTTTTTAAGGCAAGTCCTTGTTTGGTAATTTGAAATTTGCGAAATATTAACAAACCTTACAAATATTTTTCTTATTTCAGTGTTTAGTTACCTTTAAACATCATTCATATTTGTATGTGATTTTTTTTTTTACTCAAGATGTTGTTCATTCAATGTGTACGCTCTTAAATTAAAATCAAAAGACAAAAATGTATGTATCGAAGCCCATTTCCACTAGTTAAAAAGTATAAAAATTAACAACTGGATTGATATATATTTTTTTTTGGCCAGTATAAAGCTGGAACTTTGAAATAAAATGTCAGATTAATGAGATAAAAAGTTGAAGTTTTGACCCTTCATCTCAAAATTTCAACTTTTATCCCAGAATTTAGACTTTTATCTCATACCGTAGACTTTCTGTCTCATACTTTCGTCTTTTTGATCCAAAAACAAATAATAATAATTTACAAAGAGGCAAAACGGTTTCACTTGTACCATCTCTATGGTTATTCTAATACAATATCTAAAATGAAACGCATCAGTGTGTGTTACACCAATAAACGCATGTACCGCGTAAAATCCAGCAGGTGGTGCTTTATTTGCTCTCCAGCGCTTTCTATGATACCTGTATATTTGACAGTCTCAGCCTACGGCATTTCAGACAAATTTAATGATATTTCAGGTGTTAGAAAAACTGAAATTCCGGAGTTGTCTTCTGTCAATCACTTCACCTTGGCCTAAATATTACTCTTCAGGCACTGAGCTGTATGATCTTAGATATGTATCAAGTCTTTATCATGTAACCTTCAAAGTTTATACAAACACGCCATGCAGGATTTCTTAAGTCTAGTTTATTCATGCCAGCTCTTTCAGGGTTTTCCAGGCCAGGTGCATTTTAAAACTAATGTGAGACCCCACACCCTCCAAGCGCTTTTTTAATCGTTTTTTCCCCCCTCAGAGGTGTATAGCAGCAGCCTGTGCTCCGTCCCTCCCTCCACACAGCAGAACAAACGCTGTATTCATATGCTCCGGCTTGCAGTTACTGAAACTCCCCACAGGAACTCCTGGCTACTTTTCCTCACCGTGTGTACTACTGGACACAATACCATTCATGCCACGGGGCGAAAACAGGCGAAGCGCGTGCTCCGTTAACCTAACAATGTGGAGAACATGCGGTATTTTTGGCGCATGGAGTCTTCTCTTCTTGACAGATGTCTGTGCGCAGTCTCAACGGAGGTACGTCTATCTGTTTATGTATTATTTTCCTTTTCAGGTGATTTGAGAGCTGAAGGAGTCAGAGCAAGGTGTCATGGATCATGCAGCCTGTGGAGAAGACGCAGCGTCAGGAGGAGTGGAGTTTATTCAGGGGAATATCCTGCAGTCTGGGAATCCTCCAGGCTCCATCTAAGACATATGTCGCATAAAAAAACTGTCCTAAATCAGCCGCAGATTTAACGATTTCCCTGTGCATATGTTTGAATACATCTTTATTCTCTGAAATTCTGAAGAGAAAAACCATCTTCTCCCCTCTCCAGACCAACCTTCACGTGCGGTGGAAACATTACAGGGGACTCTGGAGTTATCGGGAGCCAGGGATACCCGGGAGTTTACCCTCCAAATACCAAATGTGTGTGGAGAATCACAGTGAGTCACAGTTTTATTCACATGTTTTGCTCCTTTTCCTAAACCTCGGATAATAACAGTGATAAAATCTGTGAACTGTTAATGAAAAACACAACCAAAAGCTGCTCACTTTGATTCTCTGCCATGAAATCCTAATTGACTTCTTAAAATAAAGCTCAAACCACAGCAAGCTCAAGGCATGGTTTTCACTGGCTCCATAAGACTTAAGACATTTAGATCTTTGAGCTGGAAAAGCTACAACAAGGAGAAGTTGCATTTAAGGCATGGCAATCATAAATTAGAGTAAATGGCAATATGGCTTGCTGCAATATCTTAATTGCATACAATTCAATATTCTTTAACCTTGCAGAAGTTGTTTTATGCTCTCCACCAGTGTTACTCAACCCTGATCAACCAAAGAGACAAACTACCTTTGCAAGAGAAACAATCTAAGAGGTAAAAAAATAGCAATAATGGCAAGAAGTAGCAGTAGAAATGAATAGAAACAAGTTTAAGGTGGAAAAAATGGCCAAAAAGCAACAAAAACTGGCAAGAAAATTGGGAGAAAAACTGGAAAATTGTCAAAAGGTAGCAAAAAATGGTCCAAAAGTGGCAAAACAAAGAGTGAAACGTGACTTAAATGGAGAAAAAAGCAGTCTGGAGTACAAAAAAAAATCAATGGGCTGAAATGTCAGTGCTCAGTTCTAATGATTTTTTTGTTGAACAACACAAAAGATGAAGAACACAAAAATAATCACAATCAGATTATTTTGTAAATCATTCAGCCTTAGTTGCAAGTTCTTGCTCAAAGCGAGTCAAACTTTCAAAGAAAGTACATCACAGGGGTGACAAACTAGAACCCATAAAAATGTGACATTTAAATGCCCCTGGATGGATAATATTTACGTGAAATAGCCCTTAGATATCTTCTGTAAATCACACCCAGGTCCCTGAGGGAAAGGTGGTGGTCCTGTCATTCCGCTTCATCGACTTAGAGAGTGACAACTTGTGCCGCTACGACTATGTGGATGTTTATAGCGGCCATGTGAGTGGGCAGAGGCTCGGTCGCTTCTGCGGGACGTTCAAGCCTGGGGCCCTGGTTTCCACGGGCAACAAGATGCTCATGCAGATGGTATCTGATGCCAACACTGCTGGGAGTGGCTTCCTGGCTGTTTTCTCTGCCGCACACCCACATGAAAGAGGTAAGACGAGAGGGGATACGGGTCCTAGTAGTAGATGTGCTAAAGATAGAAAGGGATGTAACTGTGTGGCTGCTATCCAGGCATGTAAGAGAAAGCCACTTTGGGACTTTTTCTGAGCGGTGGGTTTCCCAAATGTACGACTCTTTTACTGGCCAGTTAGCATGTCTGTTTGGTCAAAGGTCAGTGTTTAAAAAGCAAATTAACATGGCTGTTTTACACAAATTGCTGACACCACAGTGACAGAAAAGAGAGTAAAGCTATTTAGATAATACTCAGTGATTTTTAAGGTATGCAGATACACAATAAAACTTTNTGTACACCAATTTTTAAAAAAGAAAAACATGTACCTTTCTGTTGGGATAACCACTTTGACTATGGCTTGCGACAGAGTCTGTATATGAAGTCACATCAGATAATAAACATAGAATGTGAGTATTGTTAAAAGGCAACAGGTGAAAAATATAAAAAATGCATTTCAAAGTGCAAATAGACAACAACTTTCCTTTACTGCTGTCAGTTTTACTAAAAGGCCAAACACCCCTGAGCATTTCCCACACACTAACATTTCATTCAACAGTACACCCACACTTTACAAAACTACTTTATCTCAGCAAGATTAAGCTAATACGTACAGAAACTTGGATTATAATCTCTCCTGACTGCTCTTCACACAGGCTAACATCTGATTTATCAAAACCCATGAGAACATCCTAAGCTGACAGGCTGAGTTACCTTCTCAAACTCCTCCTTGTTTTTGGGTGGAGGAAGCAGGGGAGCATTGGGGTTCTTTAGCCTCTCCCTGGGCTGTGCGTTGAAAGGCAGGCCGGAGGGAGGCGGTGGGAGTGTGTGCTCCATCATGGAAGGAGGGATGTAGATGGGGTGAGGCGGGATGGGCACACCTTTGCCCCATCCTAATTTCATCTCAAAGTTCATAATCATCTTTCCTGAAATGTAGGTAAAATTGGTTAACGGCAGGACTGAGAGCGAAGGAGTTACCCATGAGATGAATGGAGTAAAAGATTTTTACCATTCAAGTTCTTCAGTGCTCGCTCAGCATCCCTCCTATTCATGAAGGCCACAAAGCCACAGTTCCTCTCCCGAGCCCTCTCCTCATCCGTCCTCGGCCACATGATCTTCACGCTGGCCAGCGGTCCATAGCGGCCAAACTCTTGACACAGCATCTCTTCATTCATCTTGAAAATGTCAAATACAGACATAGTTAAGATTAGCTCTTAACCCTTTATCCCCCAAGTATGACCTAGTTACAGCAGACAACATGTCACATTTGTTGTGACAGAAACTCACCTGTGGATTGATGTTTCCAAGATACAAGTTAGTAGTAGATGGATCTCCGACGTCATGGGAACCTGGCGCACAGTCATCCAAAACTGCAGAGACAGAAACGAGAGCAGAATTTTCTACTACTGTCTGAAAAGACCACCTAGTTTCTTAGCAAGATGAAGATAAATCACAGCCACCATATTAAGTCAAAATTACCACTGGACGGACGGTTTCTTCTTGAAGAACCATCCGCTAAAAGAAGCAGAAAAGCAGTATAAATTTTGTTTCAGGGAAACAGTGGACAAAGGGGGGGGAAGGGAGTGGGGTGAGGCGTGCAGGACGGGGCCATTTCTGGCCGTGTTAGTCCACAGATCAGAGTTTGAGGAAGCTCAAGAGCACTTACACGAACGTCGTCCATCGCCACCTGAGAGAGGTTCAAAACGGCTAACACGTCCTTTCATCCTGTGTCTTTCATCCCTTTCTTCCTGAATTCTGCAGGGCACAGCAAAGGGTACACATTATTATTTCAGAAACATACCATACAACATAAAAACAGATTAAAGTATCATAATTATGTCCAAACTTACTGTTTGAGCTCTTCTTTAAACAACTCCAAGTTGCTTTTCTTCTTTTCCTTCTCTGTACTTTTCTTCAAAGACTGAAATACATGAGTGGAAACTCATAAACCCCACATAACAAAATAAACAGTGCTTTACGAGTCAAAGGAGACACCACTCAATAAGTATGAATGTACTTACATGTCTCTTGTCTAAAGCTAAAAACTGAGGTGGGGTTTCCAAAGGCAGGATGCTTTTTGTTTGGTTCTCAAAACGGGACTTGGGTTTGTACAGTTTTCCTCTCTTCTCATCAGCAGCTGCCTCTTCTGTAAGGAAACAAATGATATTCAAGTTGAGAACCCATAAACACAACGTTTCTTGCTTTGAGATATGGATTTGTGATTATGTGATTTCTGCTTGTGCTCCATTCTGTACCTTTTGTTGCATTTGCAATGCCGCCACGGACAAAAGCTTTCACTTTCCCCTCTCCTCCTTCAAAAGCAGCAAGAAACTCCTCATAAATCTCTGCAGCTGCCCGCTCGTCTTCCTGCATAGAAAAAACACAAGCAGTGTAAATGAATCAGTATAGGCAGCCAAAAACTTTAACATAATTTACAACTCAATTTGATGTTGACCTTTTTCTTTATTTCATCTTGCTCCTTCTTGCTTAGGGTCCTCTTTGCCACAGCCATCTTGCCAATGCTGAACGACTTCAGTTTGCTCTCAAGCAGCGCCTGTGCATGTAAACAAAACATAACTGGGTTTCAACAAGTTTGAAAAACCATGTACAATAAATCACCATGACCCATCACGATCCAGCATACTTGCCACTATTCTTCCAAGTGTTATTTCTTATTTTGAAGATGATTCTAATGCTGAGAAATAGTTTTGGCGACAGAGTTGAACGAAGGTTCATCAATGTTCAAAATCCCGACGTCACTCACACGATACTAAACAACGCATGAGTTTGCAACCACCACCCGCATTAATAGTGGTGGTTATTCAGATGTAATGTAAGCAAATGATCTAATTTAATGCATACGGGCATTGGGAAGGAGCAAACACTGATTACAATCACCCAAAGGCCTCCCCGACCCGGAATCCGCTGCAGCGCCACCAACTGAGTGTGCGAAGTTCAGAGGCGGCTGCTGTTGTGGGGCTGAGACACTAACAGGCCCGTATACACAGATAAAACATAAGCACATCTGCGTTTCAAACGTATGTCATATAAACATTACAATGACAACTTCTGACATTGATATTACATAAGTAACTCCCCGAATATCACTGCGTTTTGGGTCAACAGCCCAGACAAGCCCGGCTCGCGTTAGCTTCCTTTAGCTAAATGAGCTAACGCGCTCGGTGAGCCAACGGTTAGCTTTAGCTCGTTGTTAAGCTAACACCGTTGCGCACATTCGTTACTATTGTGAGCAAATAATATGCAAACAGTGCCGTCTGTTCAAGATTAGCGCCGTTTAGATTGTTTTCATCACTACGGTTGAAACAAAGCAAATGGAAAGTCAAATTGTAAATTCACCTTAGCGCTAGCTTTCTGAGAGCCACCAGGCGTTCGGTCCGCCATCTTTTGTGGAACTATTATACAATCGATTATCGATTTGAAGATAGCGGTAAATGAGAGCACCAGGCTAACCAATCTATCATCGAATCAGCGATGGATTTTTTTTTTTTTTGCTTAATTCCTGTTTTTTTTTTTTTTTTTTTTTTTTTTTTTTTTTTTTTAAAACAAAAACAAAAACAAAACTAGAATAATCCATCAGTTTATCATTTTATGAGTTCAGAAAATGAGTATTGTTGTTAAACAATCATAGGTACGGAGCTCCTTTGGTGACATAGGAGAAAAATATATTTAATGCGTGCCACGAGATAATAAGTTGAATTATTATCTCGTGGCCACGCATTATATATTTTCTTCTCCTCTGTCACCAAAGGGGCTACATAGGAGTTGCAAAAGTTAGGAAAAAGTAAAAATACAAAATAGTTGTCCTTGCTCTAACANGCACATTCGTTACTATTGTGAGCAAATAATATGCAAACAGTGCCGTCTGTTCAAGATTAGCGCCGTTTAGATTGTTTTCATCACTACGGTTGAAACAAAGCAAATGGAAAGTCAAATTGTAAATTCACCTTAGCGCTAGCTTTCTGAGAGCCACCAGGCGTACGGTCCGCCATCTTTTGTGGAACTATTATACAATCGATTATCGATTTGAAGATAGCGGTAAATGAGAGCACCAGGCTAACCAATCTATCATCGAATCAGCGATGGATTTTTTTTTTTTTTGCTTAATTCCTGTTTTTTTTTTTTCTTTCTTTTTTTTTTTTAAAACAAAAACAAAAACAAAACTAGAATAATCCATCAGTTTATCATTTTATGAGTTCAGAAAATGAGTATTGTTGTTAAACAATCATAGGTACGGAGCTCCTTTGGTGACATAGGAGAAAAATATATTTAATGCGTGCCACGAGATAATAAGTTGAATTATTATCTCGTGGCCACGCATTATATATTTTCTTCTCCTCTGTCACCAAAGGGGCTACATAGGAGTTGCAAAAGTTAGGAAAAAGTAAAAATACAAAATAGTTGTCCTTGCTCTAACATAGTCAAAATTATGAGACACTGCATCATAATTAAGATTCTACATGCAAATGATGAGCTAATAAGTCTTATCCCTCCTGTTTTCTTCTGCCCCATTTGACCCGATTTTAAAGTAATGTAATCATCATTTGGGTCTTTTCATAGAATTCTATGTGACAGTTAACTGACTGGAAACTATGGGGCATGCTGTATGCATGTACAATAGGTAATGACTAGTTTTTGCTAAATTATGTGTTATTTTTTAATTTGCATCTTGCTGCCATTAAAAGATTAAAATGATTTCAAAACAATATCCCGCCAACACTTTGACATCCGTGATCAGAGACAGTGCAGAATAAATCTGAAGCCATACGACGGTTAAAAATATGCATTTTTGCACCAAGTACAAATGCATATGACAAATTCCCTGGAATACACTGAATAAAATAGATTTAAAAAAAATTATATCTTTTTTTTAAGGCAAGTCCTTGGTTGGTAATTTGAAATTTGCGAAATATTAACAAACCTTACATATATTTTTCTTATTTTAGTGTTTAGTTACCTTTAAACATCATTCATATTTGTATGTTTTTTTGTTTTTTTTTACTCAAGATGTTGTTCATTCAATATGTACGCTCCTAAATTAAAATCAAGACAAAAACGTATATACAGAAGCCCATTTCCACCAGTTGAAAAGTATAAAAATTAACAACTGGATTCGTTGATATCTTTTTTTTTTTCTAACCAATATTAAGTTGGAAATTTGAAATAAAATGTCAGATTAATGAGATAAAAAGTTGAAGTTTTGACTCTTCAACTCAAAATGTTGCCTTTTATTCCAGAATTTAGACTTTTATCTCATACTGTAGACTTTCTGTCTCATACTTTCATCTTTATGATCCAAAAACAAATAATAATAATAATTTACAAAGAGGCAAAAACGGTTTCACTTGTACAATCTCTATGGTTATTCTAATGCAATATCTAAAATGAAACGCATCAGTGTGTGTTACACCAATAAACGCATGTACCGCGTAAAATCCAGCAGGTGGTGCTTTATTTGCTCTCCAGCGCTTTCTACGATACCTGTATATTTGACAGTCTCAGCCTACGGCATTTCAGACACAAATTTAATGATATTTCAGGTGTTAGAAAAACTGAAATTCCGGAGTTGTCTTCTGTCAATCACTTCACCTTGGCCTAAATATTACTCTGCAGGCACTGAGCTGTATGATCTTAGATATGTATCAAGTCTTTATCATGTAACCTTCAAAGTTTATACAAACAGGCCATGCAGGATTTCTTAAGTCTAGTTTATTCATGCCAGCTCTTTCAGGGTTTTCCAGGCCAGGTGCATTTTAAAACTAATGTGAGACCCCACACCCTCCAAGCGCTTTTTTAATCGTTTTTCCCCCTCAGAGGTGTATAGCAGCAGCCTGTGCTCCGTCCCTCCCTCCACACAGCAGAACAAACGCTGTATTCATATGCTCCGGCTTGCAGTTACTGAAACTCCCCACAGGAACTCCTGGCTACTTTTCCTCACCGTGTGTACTACTGGACACAATACCATTCATGCCACGGGGCGAAAACAGGCGAAGCGCGTGCTCCGTTAACCTAACAATGTGGAGAACATGCGGTATTTTTGGCGCATGGAGTCTTCTCTTCTTGACAGATGTCTGTGCGCAGTCTCAACGGAGGTACGTCTATCTGTTTATGTATTATTTTCCTTTTCAGGTGATTTGAGAGCTGAAGGAGTCAGAGCAAGGTGTCATGGATCATGCAGCCTGTGGAGAACACGCAGCGTCAGGAGGAGTGGAGTTTATTCAGGGGAATATCCTGCAGTCTGGGAATCCTCCAGGCTCCATCTAAGACATATGTCGCATAAAAAAAACTGTCCTAAATCAGCCGCAGATTTAATAGATTTCCCTGTGCATATGTTTGAATACATCTTTGTTCTCTGAAATTCTGAAGAGAAAAACCATCTTCTCCCCTCCCCAGACCAACCTTCACGTGCGGTGGAAACATTACAGGGGACTCTGGAGTCATCGGGAGCCAGGGATACCCGGGAGTTTACCCTCCAAATACCAAATGTGTGTGGAGAATCACAGTGAGTCACAGTTTTATTCACATGTTTTGCTCCTTTTCCTAAACCTCGGATAATAATAGTGATAAAATCTGTGAACTGTTAATGAAAAACACAACCAAAAGCTGCTCACTTTGATTCTCTGCCATGAAATCCTAATTGACTTCTTAAAATAAAGCTCAAACCACAGCAAGCTCAAGGCATGGTTTTCACTGGCTCCATAAGACTTAAGACATTTAGATCTTTGAGCTTGAAAAGCTACAACAAGGAGAAGTTGCATTTAAGGCATGGCAATCATAAATTAGAATAAATGGCAATATGGCTTGCTGCAATATCTTAATTGCATACAATTCAATATTCTTTAACCTTGCAGAAGTTGTTTTATGCTCTCCACCAGTGTTACTCAACCCTGATCAACCAAAGAGACAAACTACCTTTGCTAGAGAAACAATCTAAGAGGTAAAAAATAGCAACAATGGCAAGAAGTAGCAATAGAAATGAGTAGAAACAAGTTTAAGGTGGAAAAAAATGGCCAAAAAGCAACAAAAATTGGCAAAAAAATTGTCGGAAGGTAGCAAAAAAATGGTCCAAAAGTGGCAAAACAAGGAGTGAAAAGTGACTTAAATGGAGAAAAAAGCAGTCTGGAGTACAAAAAAAGTCAATGGGCTTAAATGTCAGTGCTCAGTTTTAATGATTTTTTTGCTGAACAACACAAAAGATGAAGAACACAAAAATAATTGCAATCAGATTATTTTTGCAAATCATTCAGCCACGGTCGCATGTTCTTGCTCAAAGTGAGTCAAACTTTCAAAGAAAGTACATCACAGGGGTGACAAACTAGAACCCATAAAAATGTGACATTTAAATGCCCCTGGATGGATAATATTTACGTGAAATAGCCCTTAGATATCTTCTGTAAATCACACCCAGGTCCCTGAGGGAAAGGTGGTGGTCCTGTCATTCCGCTTCATCGACTTAGAGAGTGACAACTTGTGCCGCTACGACTATGTGGATGTTTATAGCGGCCATGTGAGTGGGCAGAGGCTCGGTCGCTTCTGCGGGACGTTCAAGCCTGGGGCCCTGGTTTCCACGGGCAACAAGATGCTCATGCAGATGGTATCTGATGCCAACACTGCTGGGAGTGGCTTCCTGGCTGTTTTCTCTGCCGCACACCCACATGAAAGAGGTAAGACGAGAGGGGATAAGGGTCCTAGTAGTAGATGTGCTAAAGATAGAAAGGGATGTAACTGTGTGGCTGCTATCCAGGCATGTAAGAGAAAGCCACTTTGGGACTTTTTCTGAGCGGTGGGTTTCCCAAATGTACGACTCTTTTACTGGCCAGTTAGCATGTCTGTTTGGTCAAAGGTCAGTGTTTAAAAAGCAAATTAACATGGCTGTTTTACACAAATTGCTGACACCACAGTGACAGAAAAGAGAGTAAAGCTATTTAGATAATACTCAGTGATTTTTAAGGTATGCAGATACACAATAAAACTTTTTTTTCATCCTCTGATTTTGTATAAACTGGTGACCTTTGAGTGTTTACATTGTCTAGGACAAGTTTAAAGTTTAAGACTTCAGTATGTGGCCATATAGGGAGAGATATCCTGACACTTCTCACAGTATGATGTGGAATTTCTCACAGGTCAGGAGAATTATTTGGAGTTGAGTGAGCCTCTTCTTCCCTGCAGAGCCTCAACATCTCATGTCCTGCTTTTGTGGAATTTTAACTGCTGGTTCTGTGTTTCAAAGCAGGTGACAATGCCTGTCAACTTGCCTGTGTGGCTCTTTCACAATGAGGATCAGCAGATAGACTGTGTCTTTACTGTCTCTGAGGGTTGTCCTGGCATAACCTGTTTTTGTTTTGGTTGGTTTTCTATTTCTGTCACTGAACTAAATTGTACCTCTTTGTGGGAGAGGGAACATCAATCTAAGTGTCTGCAAAGAAAACGTGCCTCTTAGAGAATCTCTCGCAGTCTCAAACAGCTTGTGTTTGTGTGATATTGCACTGATGTTTCTCAGATGCCTGACAGAGCTGGAGGCATGGTGTCTTTTTTTAAACTGCCTAATGAGTGACTTCCTTTTTAGGACACACATAATGACAAGAATGCTATGAAGGCACTTATTACAGTAAATGGTTTGGCAGGGTCATAAACTGTACTTCCTTTTTTACAATTATGGATAAAATCTGGATTATTCCCTTTGAATGATTTTCGCAGAATACAACATTTCTTATGAAACTATTTCTCCACAGGGGACCAGTACTGTGGTGGCAGGTTGGATAAACCCTCTGGGACTTTTAAAACACCTAACTGGCCTGAGAAGGACTACCCAGCTGGTGTTACCTGCTCCTGGCACATTGTGGCACCAAAGAACCAGGTCAGAAAATTTGGTATGGATCTAACTGAAAAATGTCAAAATAACTGTGACTGGTGGTCTTTAGATGAGGACAGACAAAATTCTGCCTTCTGGCAAGACTTTAAACCCTCAAATTGACATGAGACATTTGCTAGAAGTTATCAATAAAAGTTTTTTTTTCTTTTAGATTTGAAAAAGGGAAAACCACAAGTGTTTAAGGTAGCTTTAATTTACTTCTAAAGACTACAAGTCAAATATTGTTTCATGGCCCCTACTGTAAAGCTGCATGTTGGGTGACATTTGCACCATTTCTCTAACTACAGAATCGTAGCAAAAAGGAGTGAAGACAATTAAGAATCTGACTCAGATTTTGGTGTAAGACGCTAAATTAGAGTGGCGCTAACTCAAGATGGCTAATTGCACAATGGGTGTGGAACACGACAACAACATCCCACTAATGACAGGGATCCCCTTTAATGAAACACCCTACTCTGGCTGTCCTTATACAAGCTTTTACTCGATCTAAGAGGACTCTCCTTGTCATTTGCTGTCTGCTGTAGATTATCGAGGTCAAGTTTGAGAAATTTGATGTGGAGAGGGATAACTACTGCCGCTATGACCACGTCTCCATCTTCAATGGAGCAGAAATCAATGACGCGAGGAGGATCGGCAAATACTGCGGAGACAGTCCCCCAGCGTAGGTGATTCTGTCCTGAAGATTGAAGTTTCACCCAGCGTTCATGGCTTCACTTCCTCTAAGTTTGAACTCAGCTTGTTTGCTTTGTGTGTATCTTCGCAGGCCTGTGTTTTCAGATGGTAACCAGCTCCTGATCCAGTTCCTGTCAGATCTTAGTCTCACTGCAGATGGATTCATCGGGCATTACAAGTTCAGACCAAAGAAGTTCCCTACCACAACAATTCCTCCTACTACAACAACACAGGCGGTCACCACTAGGCCCATACGTAGGTACCAACTTGAAATTTTTTCGTATGCCACTTGAGCCCCAGTTGGGTGCCTGCATCTTGCTTCCAGTCAAACCAAATTTGACACAAAATTCAGTCATGGCAAAAAACCTGGGATCAATCCATGCTCCATAGCTGAGAAAATCGCAAGCCCTTCAGCTACTTAAAGCTACATTCTTGAATTTTTTGCAAAACTATCTTGCCATGACCCACAAAAAGTCAATTAATTCTAGTTAGATATTGAAATTTTGACCTTTAAAGGGTATGTATTTGAACAAACTCATCCCACGTTTTTTTTCCAAATCATCCTCAAATTGTTTATGTGTGTACTAGACACACACTGACAATTAAAATTTATTAGAAGGCTTTTTGTAACTCAATGGGTGTGGCCAGGAACATCAGCCGAAGCTGACCACTCTGTGGTAAAATGCTAACCTTAATATTTGTTATGTGAAATGTTGGTTCTGGATCAAAACAACCACAGTTGTAGTGTCATAGTTTGACAGCATTTATATACTTTTTGACATGGCCTGACATGGATAGGAACTTGAGAGCTTGTTTGTCTCTGTTAGTGGATTTTATTGGGTTGATCTTTCTTTTAAAGAACAAGAGGCTTCTTAAATCTGCTTGGGACAGTGTCTTATCATTAACATTTGCCTTCAAATCTGCTTCTGTTTCAAATTCTGAACCAGATTTGAAGGGAAAGTGAGATCAACAGGGCTAAAAATGCAGCCAATGGTAGAACGTGTTTAAATATAGCTTAAACCAGATCTGAATCTTAAGGTCACATTTGTCTCATGCAAACTATTCATAGATTTTTTTTCATGTACATTGTGGTCAAGCGTGTGCAACCGCAGTCATAGCTCACTTTCATATGCAAACTCCCAATCCCACAAACTGCTGCTTTTCCCCTCACCCATGCCAGGTCATTTTGGCACGTCACTGCCATGATGTCAGACTCTGACAACGCTTTATCTTTCCTCACTTCCCTTCCCAAGCAGGAACACTATTTTTACAGTCACCTTTTTTTCTTGAATCTTTCCTATACTGACTCTTTACGATGTCTGAGTCCTAAAACAGATGTTTCCTTGAAACAATATCTGGGTATTTTACAGTGCACACATTGTCTAAGATGGTGACAGCCTTTGGTTTAAAGACTTTCTTGTGTTACTGGGGATATTCTGTAAATAAACCACACCAGAAACAGATGCACCCATAAGTCACTGGCTTGAATCACTGGCAGGCAAAATTAAAGAGATGGACTTTTCTTGTGTGTGTCTCCACAGCTCTGAAGTACTCCGTGGCTCTGTGCCAGCAGAAATGCAAAAGACGAGGAACACTTGAGAGCAATTACTGCTCCAGCAATTTTGGTAAGACTATCAGCAGTTCATTTAAGCTTCATGTCAAAGTCACTCAAATGTTCCATCTTTCTCATCTTATAACAGCATTAGCTTGGTCTACAAAATGCATTATTCTTAAATGTCAAAATCAATGCAGTGCAGATTTTTGAAGAGTTTGGTTAGCCTATGTTAGCATTAGCAGCCCCTGACAAGCAGTCCTCCTCATGTCACTGTCTCTGCTCCTCTGATTTCCCACTGTGCATCTCAAAGACTTCCTTGATAGCCCGTGGGGAAAGGAGGGAGTGTATACAGTAGGACACAGTTGCCTCTAGTGTAAACACACGCTCGCAAACACACTCTCAGCCCCTCACTGTGGGTAAACTGCTGCTAAATGAACATGTTGATTCAAGCGCAGCCTCCGCTTGCGACTCTCCTGCTCTGTGATGTTTTTCTCTCTGAGATGTTTGCCACATGTGGTCGATAAGCATTTCAAAGGGCTCGCTTGGATATGCAGCAGGAACCGAGGGCAGGAAAGCAATGCGTGTGTGTGCATGTGGAAAAGTCAATCCATGTGATGTGGTGGCAGAGGTAGCAGAAGCTGTCACATTATATTTTAATGAAGTGGTTGAGACAGAGTGAGAAAAAATCACTCAAGTACACACCTCAAGTAGAAACAGGTGATATTGTTGAATGTGATTGTGTGATAAATGCACTTTTCTTTCGTGCACCAGCATCAGATGCAGTAACATATCAGAGGAGGCAGTCTTTAAGCCGAGTTTGTGCCCGTCAGGAAATGAAACAGGCTCAACATTAAGTCCAGACATATTGGTACCATCAGTGTTAAGAGTCCTGGTTGCGCTGAATAAGACCAGAGTCCCTCTCAATACACTTGGCTGAATGTCAACATCAGCATCATACCTGTAACTTTTTGGGTACGGGGTTAAACGTAACAGGAAATATTGGAGGAGTCACGCCCTAGATTTGTGGACTTTTTTTATGGGGGCCTGCTTGACAATGCTTATATCACAAAAGTGGCCTGGCCTCTTCACAGACTGAGCAGTTATCAGAAATTGCTCCCCAAAATCTAAAATAACATTCAAAGAATCATTTATGTGTTTACCAAGAAAAAAAGCTTTTTAGCTCATAAAAAAGGGACAAAGGGAGGATTGGGAAAAGCCTGAAAGGAAACTTCTAGTAGCCATGTTGTAACTCCACAGTGACATTTTTACAGACCATCTGCACTTTACTAAAACAAAGAATTGAAAAGAGGAGGGAACATATTGTCACATTTCTCAAAGCGGTGGCAATAAAAGAGTGGATTCTCTTCAGGAATTCCAAACTTGCTCCGTTAAAGTGATGATGAATTATTTACTGCAAATTGTTCACTGTTTTTTTCAGCTTAAGTGCTTTATTTCTTACTTTTATGACAAAGCTAGCTTTGGATTTCACCAGTCAGCTGCTTCAGCTTGAAAATGGGGCTTCAGATAAATTGCTTTGGGTTGTGGAATAGTAATTAACTGTCCCAAGAGGATGAACCAGATCATCTTTAGTGACTGATGGTTGATCAACAATTTGAACCACCAGTTCAAGGTCTTCAGGTAAACATTAGATTTAGGGTTCCCAGCGGATAAACCTGACTGACACTTGACTTCTAACAGAAAGCTATTTTCCACATTTAGGGCCACTTTTTAATGTCCTATTACTTATTAGATTAATAGTCGTTTTATTCAGATGCATTTCTATTCACTGGTGCATTCTCAGCTATTTTAAATGCTAGCAGCAAATTAGCAAATGCTAGCATGCTATCATGCTAAACAAAATTAGACATCATTTAGACTTACCACGAAAGTCCCATTTCTGCTATCTCTCTGAGATAGAAGCTGAAGTTCCAACTCATTATATACAAAGCAACTGAGGAGTTTTCTTGAAGCTTTTGCTTAACACACTTGACAGCCTGTTAGCTTTCATTACCCAGTGTTCCCCACTTTGCAGGGGTGTGTCCAGACTTTTAGACTGGGGTGGCAATGGGTAGGGTGGCCAAGGTGTGCACACGTACACAGATTATTAGCATTTTTTTCTTTTTGAATTAACAGTCTACTTACATTAACATTCTACTTAAAAAGTGTTGGCTAAGGGTTGAACAGTCATTACATGCCTCTATACAACATTAGTATAAAAAGGCATTATATCCTTGCCCCCTTTAACTAATGGCCTAAGAGCTCATTATGTATGACTATTTCCATAAACTACAAAGTGCTGACAGTGTCATATTTGAACTCCAAGGAAGGGCTCATATTTTTCTCGTTAGATGATAAAATTTGGTTTATTCTAGGTTTTGCTTTTCTAATGTGTGTATGTTTTTGTCTCTGTCAGTGATAACTGGAACCGTCATTACGGCGGTGATGAAAGGGGGCAGTATGTATGCCACTGTTTCCATCATCAACGTGTACAGAGAAGGCAATCTGGCCATCCAGCAGGCGGGGAAGACCATGAGCACCAAAATAATTATCCTTTGCAAGAAGTGTCCATTTGTAAGAAGAGGTGAGTGCTGTACAAATTCAATGAGACACTTTTATGACTATTCCAAATCATAATATGAGGTTCCAGGTTGACTGTTTTGAGTAACCTATGGCTCTGAGTTTGCCTCCTTTGCTGTGCTGTCACATGATTGAGCTCTCCTGAAAGTGTGAGGTGAGCGGCACAACTCACTGTCCAAACAGTTAAATATGTTTATGTGCAGACATATAAACATATGGATACAGACCTGCCGTGTGGAGTCTCTGATGCATCACCTCCCTGAATGTCTCTGCCGTTCCGCCACTGCATTCAGGTTTCTTTTGTGTGACCTCACTAGGCTTGAACTACATCTTCATGGGGCAGGTGGACGAGGACGGCCGCGGGAAGATCGCTCCTCACCACTTTGTCCTGGCATTTAAGACGAAGAACCAGAAAGTGCTCAATGTGCTGAAGAATAAGCGGTGCTGAGCTCTTGAAGCTCCTGCAGCTTTGACTGGACAGGTATGCCTGAGGCTTGTACGAGGATGGAAGTGATTATGCCAAGAAACACACAATCTACAGCTTGAAAGTGCTCTGGATAAACAGGAGAGTAATTCTACTTTATCTCTGTGCTGCGTTAAAGACAAGCCACTTAATCTGTATAGCATTTAGAGATTAATGAGTGTCAAAATCAGTCACAATTTAGCCGGATATCTGTCAAGCACAGAATCAACAGTGTAAGGTGAAAAATTTGTAGATACAAACATTTTTATTAAATTTAATTAAAGTTCTGATTGCACTTTCAAAATTAAAAGTTTCAACAATGTGCATTTCAGAAAAGCTATTTAGCTCAATGTGATTAGTTTGATTGATTGCTGTGTTGGAGATTTTTAGCAGCCTGCGGTTATCCTTCTGTTTAAAAATAAGTGGACAAGATGGAACAGTTAAAGTGGTGTAAAAAGTGCAATATCAATACATACACGATTCTCTGTTACTCTCTTCAATAAGGACCTTCCAAGCTTAAGTTCTTGTCTTTAGTTTGTTTACAAAATGCAAAGCAACATCAGCATCCATCATATCCATGCATCGTTTTTTAAGGCAGAGGTACGAAACAAAAATTATTTTCATATGAAAAAGTCTGTGAATATTATTTATATTTTATTGTTTTCATCTGCCAAAATAAAACTCCTTTGACATTTGCAAGTTGTTTGAGTGAGTATTTTGATTGTCAATGACGCTCTGTCTCAACATGAGGGTGAATCAGGTTTGTGTGTCATAACTGATATCACTAAACAAAAGGCTGAAAAGTTGACGGTTGTTTGGATGTAAAACTTGAGAGACAAGAAATTCAATTTGAGAGGAAAACAAACTTCAAATCTCAATAGCAGTGTTTATATTCTGTTGAAACAGCTTTTATGGCAATAAAGTGAATTTTTCCATAAATCTTTATTTGGCTTTCTGTCGAAAACAATGGCTTTCTTTATTTACAAAAAGGTAAGAGAGCTAAAGGATACATAGAGGGCCTGAGTCTGGAGGCTTTGGTGGAGAATAAATATTTTGTACTTAAGTTCCAAGTTTAAAATCTGCCTCTGTGACTCAAAAGAGCAGAGTTTTTTTTGCACATGCTCACTGCATCCCAGATAAATGAGAAGCAGAGATTTTGTCAAGAGAAGAAGGGAAAGAAGAGAAATCAAGTCTTTTTTTTCTTAGCTCCTTGGGTAGAACATGGCGTATTTGGAGGTCCGGAAGCCCAGCAGGTCCCTCATCTCGTTGCGGAATTTGGACAGGTCTTGGCGCAGGTCGTTGAGGTTTTCTACCGTGGCTTGATCTGTGCTCTGCATCTTCTGCCGCGTGGAGGTCAGGTAGCGGTGAACCAGGCAGCACATGATCTTTTGGTAGTTTTCATCGCGTTTCTGCTTCAGATTCTTCCACTCCTGAATAAAAAAGAAAATGAGTCAGATGAAGAAGATGATATTGCACATGCCAGATGCTGATTTGTTGAAGATTAAGGAGAAGTTGAATTAAGTTGTGCAGAAAATGATTAAATTGTGGCCCTTTTTCTTTTACCTTTAGGCTATTCTGTCGTTTCACCCTTCCCTTTGATGTGTGCGAACAGATCCACTTGCTCATGCTTGTCACCAGGTAGCAGACGGTTTTTGGGGAGGGGAGGATGTTGAACGGCGGAGGCAGGGTGCACTTGTCGTCAAAGTAGCTGAGCCACAGCTTTGCTCGAGCGAACTTCCACTCCTTATCCTCGTGATTCTACGAGTCAGAAAGGAGGACGCAGGAATGTGAGACTTAACTTTCACACACTGCTTCCCATTTAGAGATGAAATCCTGATAATGCAAGAAATTGTGCAAATCCTTCAGGCGGCCAGCTTTTTCTGGTCAATGAGTTGTTTATACTTAGCGTAATCAAAATCAAACTGTTGGTTCAAGAGAGAAGAAAATGTGCAGCAGAGTTCCAAAGAAGTAATTTATAGCATCTGTGAAACATTTCAGGGTGAGTTAGAAAAATCAGAAAAATCTAATCTGGACAGTTCATGAAAATGATTTCAACTCTTAGGTCCAAGTTGAACTCAAATGACCCCTGAGAGTAGTTAGAATCAAAAACTCAATGTTTGTACTTACGGCAATTTGCCTGAAGCTCTTATGGAGCATGGCCACCAGCAGCTTGGTCAGCACAATTACAACCACAATGTTGTATGTGCCAATGATCATGGCACCCACAAAAGAGCGCAGCTCCTCGGTGTAGTTGATGCGGGTGACGAAAAGTGCAACATGTGCCAGGGAGAAGATGTACCAGAACAGGGCGTAACAGGTCCCCATAAATCTGAAACACACACATCCATCGGAAAGTCTTATATCAGCTGTATAACACAAATACATAACGTGTATTAGAGTTACAACTGTCAAAAATGAATAGACTAAAGTTGGCCCATACGTGTGAAATGCATCGTTGCTCTGCTGCTCACAGAAAATGCCCGTACAGTCCTTGGTGTTGTTTCTGTCTGGGTCTTTTTGGTCCTTTCCGTAGAGCTGAGTGAGCCCGATGGTGAAGGAGAACAAAACCAGCAGGAAGAGGCCCAAAAACTTTCCAAACTCCTGCAGCATCTGACCCATGGAGATCTGGGAAAACATAATTAATTGTGTGTTAATCCTCTTCTGCTTGATCTGATCTAATCCAACAGACATACGTTGTTTTTTTTCTGTTTGTCTGTCAGTTTCCAGCCAGGAAAGCCTGATTACCAAAGAGGCGAGCTGGGGTCAGATCGGACACCAGACATGCAGTTTGTCTGGTCCTTACAGAGTTCAACTCAATCCTTACCACCTCAGGGGCTGAAGTAGTTGAAGCAGAGCATTTGCTAACCATTTGCCACATTTTTATAGCCTAATTTCTTTTATTCCCACGAAAAATTTATCTCCCACTTCATTTATACAACCTCAGTGTTGTAGCTTTATTCATACTCGTATGAGAGTCGTTGGTGATCGTTCTTTTCCAACCACTTGTAGCTATTTTTCTGCACTTGTTTACCACGTTTACCTCTGAGGAAGTGGAAAAAGCAACACATGCTGACAGCTGTCACACTCCAGCCCTACCTGAGGGAAGCCAAACAAACACAGAAGAAGCCAAAACTTGGTTTTCGAAGACAGAGAAAGTCTTCTCGGACCATTGGAAACCAACTATTTATAGTCCTGAGTGGCTTATCTGTTTGCTAAGACCTTGAAATGCTCAAACAAGGTCAGAACATGCTCGGTTTCGCAAACGCTCATACAGTTTTCAGTGTGAGGGATGACCACTCTCCCTGCACCTCAAGGTGAACGGCGTCAGGGGTGTTTGCTCTGAAACCCAGGCAGCTTGTTTGAGTAGAAGGGTCGGTCTACTTGGGTGATTCATTATCTTGTCGTGACTAAATCCCTGTAGTGAGTTTGCTTTGAAAAGATCTGATTTAGGGGCTTCCCTAAATTCCTTTGTGAATTTCCCCTTGTGGGATCAATAAAGTTTATCTTATCTTATTGATCTTATCCTTATTGCCCTGCATGAAAGAAGGCCTAACCTAGTTACAGGACAAACAGCTGGACTGAAGGAGAACAGGAGTGGATGAGACTATGATGGATTTAAGGTTCATTTAGTAACACAAACAGCAAAACAAAATGAATTTAAAATACGTTACTAATTTATTTTCCAGCACTGTATTGGATGCTAGTCTAATAGCCAATATTTTATTTAGCATTTATTGCTATGCTCCTCAGTGTTTTTAATGACGATATGTGCACTATACCATCAAAGTGGGTAGAAAATAACAGCAGCTCAGCAATTTGGAGGTGTCTCCTGTTTTACTCAACACACATTTATAAATTTATAATCCCATATAATGATAATTTTGTTATTTTCAATGAGGTTTCTTTTAATTTCAGTTGACAAAGGATAGAAAAGCCTCAACATAATTCTCAGTTTCTAACTTATACTAAGTGAGAATGGTAAATTGAAAGTGGTATCAGTATCAATATCTGCATCAGCTGATACTAAAGCTCCAGTATCTTTGTCAATATCGGGACTTCAAAAGTTGGATTAGTGTATTCCAAGAAAAATGTACTTTTTTTTTTTTTTGTTTTTATTCAATTTTGCAAGAGGAAAATGAATCTCTAAACATTACAACAATACATTTTTATCAGGATGGATCTGAAAAAATCTCCTGTTTCCAATTCATTTTCATATCCATCCAACTGAGTCCCTGTTTGTAATTCATTGTGTAACAAAAGTATCCACCAACACCAGATGCAGCAAACTCGAAAATTTTGCAACATTTTTACAATTTTTAATTTGAGGGTAGAAACCAACAACCTGGTCTAAGCTTGTATGAAGTCTGAAACTGGGGCAAAACTTACATCTTCTCTGTCCTACACACGCGAACATGCCTCCATAATTTATGTGGGAGATAAATACCGTTCCTGAGGTTAAGTCTGGGCCATGAGTGAGCTCACTGAACACTCCCTGGTGATGGCAGACGCACACAGGAACACACTCACACTCTCAGTCACTATTTCCAACCTCAGTAGGGGGCACTACCCAGCAAAAACGTGAGCTGGCTCCTTCAGGGACGACGGAATCAGAGGAACTTTCATTACCGCAACCCACACAGCACTGCCTCACTGTCTGACTGTGTGAGCCGGAGCTGGTTGAAATGCACGCTCGCAAGTGAGTGGAAATGTGTGCGCACGTGTGTATTAGAGAGGAGGTGTGTCCAACATGTGAGTGTGAGTGTGACCATGAACACACTGCAGCATCTATTTCCAAAGCTAATAACTTTTCCATCCTGCCAAGCCAGACAGTGATGTTACGGAGTGATCGAGCAAAGGAGAGGGGACAGAAAAGAAAAGAGAGGGAGGCAGAAAAATGGAGGAGATTAAAGCAGAAAGTGCTCATTAACAATCTACAGGGAACCCTCAGCGTTTTATAAGTCAACCACAAATAGCACCTTAGCTTAATGACAGGAAGGCATCCCTGCTAGCAGACTGACCTCACTGCATACCTTTATGTAATAAAGTCACACAAACAGAGGGGGGAGTGTAGATCTGCCAAAAAAAAGTTAGACGTTGGCTGGCTTTTCAGTCTTTCTTCCAGCTGGCTGAGTGATAAACAACATTGTGTGGAAGGATTTTTCAAGAGTTCTGTCAGGCTCGGTGTTGGATTTTCAAAATTTGATTCATATACTGTTATGTAAGAGAAACAAAGCAAGTTACTGCAACTATTTTGCTAAAATTTTCCACAAAGTTTTGAAAGAAATAAAAGAAGATACTCTGAAATCTGAATAAATGTGAACACAATTAAATGAGTTTCCATTTGCTGGATGACTCTGTTCACTAGTTTCTTCATTTCTTGCTCCCCGTGCAGCCAAAAATAAAAGCTGTGAGCGACAGATTCAACTAACTGGTTTTATCACATACTGTGCCAGAATGAGATGAAAATTGAAAATGTGTTGGGGGTGTATAGAAACAATTCTTTCAGCTTTAACCAAGCAACCTTAGCTGAAGTATTCTTGTGTATTGTCCTCTACTTTGTTTACACCAAAGTGTTCTTTTTAATGCAGATGATGGAAATAATAGTGCATGTGGCGATAAAGCTACAAAGCTCTTTGATGATGTTGTATTCAGTCGATCATGTGCACATTATTACAGAGGAGCACTTTCATCTGCTGCCTGAGTTCACTGCACTTAACTTAGCGCTCATGATGATGGTTATGATGCTGCTGGGCACAGCTGGTGTGATGTTTAGTGTTGGCTTGTCCTTGAGTGTTCACACTCCACTGAGAGAGGGAGAGAGAGGAAAAGGAAGAGTGGGTGGTGTATGTGTTTCTGTACTGGGTTCAGGGAGAGTGATAGAAAAGAAAGCAGTTTTATAATCATTGCATAAGATTTTTTCTCTCATTACATGGTCTCAGAGGTTGACGGGTCATGTCTGCTCCTGTCGGTAAAACATCTTTAACATCATTATTAGTTTCTTACCTGCAGAGGCCCCAGTATGGAGCTGGTGGTGTACATGAAGAAGAGTCGCAGATAGCTTAACACATTTGCAAAGGCAAACAGCCCCTCCGCTACCAGGATGGGGTGGAAGGCATCCCAGTTCTTCCTCTCCTTGTCTCCCTCATCCTTGAACTGGAGATTAAAACAAAAATCACTCATCAGCTACACAAGTCTAATGTAAAGATACTGAAATTGGCAAGTTACACATTCATACGATTAAAATTAAAGCAAAACATTTATCTATATTTGGTTGAGCTAGCTAAAGTTGTCTTAGTTAGTTTAATCAGACATGTTTGCTAATGTTTGATAAGTTAAACATACAAGATTAAGATAAAACTAATCGTGCTGCGCCTTAATGGACTGTGTTTGAAAATAATTTTATGGGATTAAATCTATGAAGAAGTGAGAAAAAAGAAACTCTAGGGCAGAGTACCTTCAGCATTTAACAGCTATTTTTTTCCAAATCTTCAGTATGAATATCTCTGAAAGTTATTATACACTTATGGCTGAATTACTTGAAGGTTATTGAAGTTTTTTTTTTGACTTACTCTCTAATTTATCTAGACTTGCATACTTTTACTTCACCCACACTAAGCACACTCAGGTGCTTTAATTTATTCTTCTGAAGATGCTTTTTTCAGATTTCTTGGAGGGATAAACTGTGAACTGTGCCTGATTGGCATCTCCTTCAATCTCTCTTCTGGTTGTGTTAAGGTGTGAAAAATAACACTTTAAGTTCAGTAACGTCTCCCTTGGCTTCAAGTGAAACTGAGGTCTGATTACACAGAACAAGTGAAACACCTGTGTGGGTGCAAGCTGCTAATGAACATCAATGTTTTTTTAATGATCTAATTATTCATTTTACTAAAAGGAAACACTTTTGAGGTAGTTTGCTTCTGGAAACAAGTGTTGGTTGGTTTTTAAATTCGAAGTACAACCGAATAAATTGAGACATTCTTTAATTCTATGAGAGTGAGTGATGAGTGTGTACCTTGCTGTGAGCAACTATCTTGAGGGCAAATGTGGCGAGATAAAGGGAGTTCATCACAAAGCTCAGCTGGTTTCGAGACTCTTCGAGGAAATCTTCCAGCCCTTCGTACCACAGACGCTTCACATCCGACCACACCATCCCTACAGAAGAGCAGGAATCCAGATCAGCACACGCACATATATCAACAAACCAATGGAAAAGAAATGCATTCTTATTCTACTATCTGTAACATTTACAAAAACGTTCCACATCCAGCGACGAGTCATCCCACAGAGGGAGGACAGGAATGTATGAAACTCGTAAAACAAGAGATTAATGTGTTGAAAATGTGTCATTTCTTGGATCCAGAGAGGTGTGGGGGATTAAATTAAAAAAGGGTGTTTGTGTCCGGTTTGTGTCCAAAAGATTCCATCAATTTCTCTCACAGGGATGATGACACTTCGACTGAAAGCTGCAGACCTTGATTTAATTGAATAAATGAATATGATTAAACTGCCCAGTTTCCATGGTTTTAAAACACAGTAAACAAACAAATAACAGGCTTTGATGCTGAAATCTCTTAAAGAAAATTATTATTTTTCCCTTAGTGAATTCTGAATTGCTTGTAGGCTCCTAGATTTTCTTTGTAATGTCTGAATTTGAGCTTTAGCATAAAAAATCTTGAGTCAGAAACATTTTTGTGTGTAGCCCAGTGTACAGACACACTCCCAGTCCCAGCATCTGATTTCCCCATAATATGAGGCATCTGGCTCAGGGGAGAAGCAGAATGGAGAACTGGAGAAAGATGAGATGAGGGGGGCAGCGCAGGAGAGAACAAGAACAATGGGTTCCCAAAGAAATGAAAAGCTGCTGTTTCACTTCTCTGTACTGTTTTTTGACATTGAAGCAACTTAAAATCCTCTTTTCTTGTCTTCTAACTAACTCTCTGCATGCTAGGTGATGCTTCTAAGATCCCTAAAATTATATGTTTGCGTCATATATTGCAGTGACAGCTCTGAGGGGAAAAGCAACTCAAGTTATCAAAATTGATATTTGATCCTCTCTTTTTGTAGTCCTTAAGGAATCTTTCCCCCTCTAGTGGGCTATTCCAGCCTAAGAAAAAACCCATTACACTTTCGTCTAATGGCTCATCCACAGATCTCACTCAAGCAATATACAGAATAAATTGCAAATTACCCCACAACCATCTTTATAATGCTGAATAATGGAAGTCAATTGCTTCTTCATCCTTTTATAACCTGTCAGGTGAAGTTATTGGGGTGATTTATCAAAGCAATGGTGAAAAAGAGATGAAACCTAGACCAATGAACGTTGGTTGTGAGGCTTTTTGTGTCTGCTGGTGAGGAGTATGATACTGCAACCATGAGACAAATCTGTGCTAAGAAGGCAGGGCCATTAGAGCAATTGAATGATCATGCTAATGGTTTCTTGGCAGATGGGGAGTGTAGAGAGTTCCTACCCTGGAGAGATGGAGTAAATTTCCAACTGTCACTATCAAGCCACGTGGTTTGTGCGCATATATGTTTGACTGTATGTGCACCAGCACTCATATGCGCCACAGGGGAGAAAGAAGAAGCTGCAGTTTTGTTTTCGGTGCAGCTCAGGAGGAAAACTGACAGATTTAATCCAGTGGGGCTGGGCTTTCTGCCATTCTGTGTAGAAACAGCTGTCTGTCATGTCATGCCTGATAGAATTATGGATACAGGATATTGGACTTTGGCCAGATCATATCAGGAATCTCTCATTTTCACTCTGCCAAGTGGTTCCATTGAACTATCTGTTGCATAATTAATTATGAGACTAATTCCTCGATGTCTCATTTTGTGACGATTAAAAGATTCTTTTTTCTATTTAATTTAAAATATCAGCTCTTAAAGTGAAAATACAGGCCGTGATCACAGCTCAAGGGATAAACAGATTAGTACTGAGATTCATGCATGACTAGGGTGAACAAAGGTTCTCTTTGCCCGGACATGTCCTCCTTTTTAGTTGTTAAATTATGTCCAGGGGGATTTTATAAAATTCCCTAAAATGTCCAGGTTAGTTCTGACGGCTTGTGCTGCACTCTAAGACCAGAAATGCCAAAGTGGATATTCATTTTTACAGATGAAGTGCAGGTATTTGCTTGTACCCCTCTTATCATGGTGGTTGTAACTGGTGTTGACATTTTTTTGCCCCATATTATAATAAATTTTGAGATAAAAAGTCAAAATTTTGGGATATGCAAATTGCGTCAAACAAAAAAAAAAATCAACAAACCAAGTTTTTCATTTTTTATATTTTTAACTGATGGAAATGGGCCTCAATACATTAATTATGTTTGCAAAATAGAAAATATTCCCTTAAAACATTAAATGAGTGTTTTAAATAAATGTTTGGGTTATGAGGCTACTTTGACGTTTTTGAGTATCTTTGGGTATTCTCTCCAAGAGGCTGAATAAGGGGTCCCTCCTGAGTTTTAGGAGTCACCCTATGCATGACAGTTGAGTTGAGAGTGTGAAAAAGCTGACCTATAATCCACAGGATGAGCAGGTAGTCGATCATCTCCAGTGGAGGGCCCATGGTGTTTTTCTTGCCTTCGTTGTAGACCAAAGAGTACAGGTTGAGCAGCAGCAGGAACGTGAAGTAAGAGGCGCTGTGGATGATGAACTTGACGAACGGGGTGTGGATGATCTGGCCCACGCGTGAGCGCGGCACCAGAAGGTAGCAGACGGACAGCAGAGGCCAAAGCATGGCAACACTCAGAACGGTGGCCATCTTCAGACACGTGTGTTTGCGGCGGTAGCTGGCTGTCTCTCCAAACCAGACTGTGTTGAGGAACTGTTGACAGTTGGACTGAGCAACAAACTGTAAGAGAGGTGTCAGAGTTGGCAAAATTTAGCCTGTTTGATTAAATTAAGATACTTCTCTTTTTTATTTGTAAAATGCCAAGCTACAAGCAAGTCTCAAATAAAAAGGAGTAAGTCTTTTACATTCATAAACCTTCACTGTTTTATTCCTCTAGCAGGAAACGATGATATTCCCCCCAGCTCTCTGGTGATGTATGAGTTTAACACTTCTCACACTGAGCTTTCCAAGCTGTAAAATGCCCCTCAGCCGCAAACTTCCAGCTTTGGTTTTTCTTTGAATGCTGTAGCCTGAAGGAACTACTTCATCCTGCCAAACTCGTATTTCACAGAGACAAGCACATGCAGTGCTGGAGCAGATGAGCTTGTCATATTGTGGAATGATGACAGATAACATTTGTAATTTCTCTAAGCAAATCCACAGATAGCAAATACTGTTGTTTTTATTCTTTTTGTTTGTATCTGTGTACTGTTTCCGCAGATGTGTCTGTTTTTGTTATCTTAATGTTCTTTGAAATCAAAATCAACAACACTTGTTTATCAAGCAATGTATGAAATATCGCCTCGCTCACCTCCTTTTGATTATACTTAATGGCGAGCTTGAGTCGACTGAGATTCATGCGCTCCTCCAGTAAGCCTCTCTTGTCGACATGATCCTCACTAGATGTGTGGTTGAGAATCACTTCTAGCTCTCGAGAGTTTCGAGCCTGAGCCAGCAGGTCCTTGGCAAACATCTTACACTGCTTTGCCAGCTCCTCATAGTCGTTTCTGGAACAAGGAAATTAGATATAATCACACTACATAAAAGATTTGGATTCCTAATCACGACAGACAGAAAAGGAATAGGACTTCAAATTTTATGGTCTGTGCTTCAGTAGATTTATCTGAAATCTTATCTTTAGGCATAAAAAAATTAAATAAAGCGCACTGATATGATTGATTGCAGCCGACGGCACCCATACCTGAACTCTACCTCAACCAGACTGAGCTCCTTGAGGTCTGTGCTCAGCTCAAAGGCTCTGAGAATGGGATCTTCTTCTGTCAGCATGATCAGAGAGGGGCTCGCCAGGCAGCGGTAGATGTCCAAGCGGAACCTGATGTAGAAAATCCAACATACGTGAAAGGATACACAAACATGGATGTAAAAACATTATGTAGAGGAAAAAAACTGAACAAAAATATGTGCACAGGTGAGAAAAAAGAGAAATCTAGGACATGCAGTCCTCTGTTTGGCTCTTTTATTTGTTCCTGCTTTGACCTCTATGTTTTTCTGCCAGCCGCTGATTCATTTAGCTCACTGTGTGGGAAGCTTCTGTGCTCTGCAGTGAGGATAAAAATGCCCAGCTGAGGACATCAGCAAAATCTCATCTCCACTCAAAAAAGTAACCCATTGTGTTACCTTGTATTTGCCTTAAATAAAAATCATCATGTGTTATTTGAACAGCTGAAATGTTAGTGAGCGGAACCTAGTTCTCATAATTTTCTTTTATTCAACTAACGTGCATATTCTTTTAGTCTAGTCTACGTTTGTATTACATGTCAGTACAACAAAATTCAGCCTTGCTGTATGTTCATTACTTAGCATCGTTGATTCAATCACTGAATGAAAAAAAGGCCAACATTCATCATCTTTTCTGTTTTTTTCCCTATCAGGGTCGCCTGTCTCTGTTGTCATTGGGTGTAAGGAAGGAGACACCCTACACAGGTCACTCAGCCTATCACAGGGCAAACAAAGGGCAAATTGAAGTAGAAGTGAGCTTTCATTTCCGATAGCTACCAAAAAAGCTTTAGTTGAAGTTTCAGACAAATTCAGCAGTCTTTAGAGGGACAACTTTAGAAACCAGGGTGGAAATACAAACCTAGAATAGGTCAATGATAAATCATTTTTTCAGGTGCTCAAGATGACTCTAAGGTTGATGTTATCATCAAAACAAGGCGCCGCCATGTTTCACAAGTACCTTTAAGGGACTTTTTCCTGACAGACCAGCTGATTCATAGCTCTAACATTCCAGAGCAAAGACAAAACAACCATCTAGAAAATAACAGGCGTCGTGTGAAAAACAACACTTAGTCTTCCAAATTTATCTCAGTTCTGTGAGGAACTTTGGTTTTGTGTTGATGTTGGCTGCATTATGTGATACATTCTTTGCTTATCTTCCTCTCAACAGTAACCCTCATCCTCATTCACATCATTCTCTGGGAATCTATGTTATGGAAAATGTAGACATATACAATCCTGTCCTTTGAGTTGAGAACTAAAATTAGGGTTAAGAGCCAGCTTCAGATACCCCACCACTGACGAAGCGAAAGCTGCAACATCCACCCAGTATCCCTTGTCTCATTCATTAACTTTCAGCAGTAAGCTAGCAGTGGAAGCATCAGTGTTGTGCTCGCAGGTTTGCTTGCAGGTTGCAAAAGTTTCAGACTTTATCCAAAAGAAACGCCCAGAAAAAGTTGCAACTGGGCATCCAATATGAATATTTGAAAACCTCATTATAGAATCATTCTGAAAGAGATCAGAAATAGATCTCATTGGACAGGTTTTTATCACTAACACCCTCAGATGAAAACAAGCAAAGCATGGCAAAAAAGGGCAAAAATGATTGAATAACATTTAGTTATTCAGCCTTTCTTCTCTACCTCCATCAGCATATTCAAGTCATCTCTCTCTAAAAGCATGCAATAAAAAAACTTTTGGTGTTTTTTGGAGGTCTGGAACAGATTAATGGCATTGCAATTTGTTTCAATGGGGCAAACTGATTTGACATGCAAGTAATATTAGGGATGCATGAAACTGGATTTCTGGCTGATATACCGATATTTTACAATCGGCAATACCAACATTTTTTCCCCACCCACCAACTTGCAACAATCATTAGGTCTCTTCTTTATTGTAATGAACATACAGGGATATAGTGCATACCCTTATCACATTTGCTGTTTATTGTTCATTTTCTGTGCAAAATAATAAAAATACTTTATTACTTGATGCTCCCCCCATGTCAATCAAAACAATAACCACAACCAGCGACAATTTGGCCAATTTAACAATTGACAGGGCGAGGAAAACAAAACCTGTGTTTACAGGTAACATGTTGCGCTGTGCATGTCTTCTTCACACCTAGGATATGGCAGATGTTGAGCACTGATACTGATAACGCATGACACATATCGTGCATCCCTTAGTGATATGAGTTTCTTTTGTAAGTGAAGGTGCCACAGTATATTCACAACCATATTCATTTGTGTGGTTTACCTGGAGTGTCTCAAGCTGTCCTTCTTGTTTTTAGCATTGCAGAGTGTGCACTCACAGCCCACAGCGTGCGGCCTGGGGAGTGAGATGTCTTGTTTCAGCAGCATGGTCAAGATTTCGTAGTTATTCCTGTGAGCTGCCAGTATGACAGGAGCTACGTCCATAGTGGTGGAGTACTCCGGGTTCTGAATACGCTGCATGAGTTTCTGAAAGCGAAAAAGTGAAATAAAAACCCCAAATACTGCAGGAATTGACAACATATCACATCATAGGCAGTATTGAGAGAACACGTACAGCAATAGAGGGCTTGGAAGATCGTCTCGGCCTGTGGTTGAGGAGGATGTCCACAGCTCCAACCACCTCTGAATCTATGGCAACCAACAAGGCATCTGTCGCCTGGAGAAACAATACATAGAAGCTACAAGTTAGCAAACAACAAATTAAGTATTTTTCATTCTTGGGTGTTTGTGTGTTTACTACCTGGCAGCCATGCTCCAAGAGAAGCTGCAGAATGTCGAGGTTCTCATTCTCAATAGCGATTGTGACGGCGTCTCGCCCCAGAACGTCCACGCAGTTGATGTTGAGCTCGCCATGTCGGTTCTCCTCCAGCAGCTTTTTCACCATGTAGTAGTCACCTGGAGGGGGCACAGAAAAGAAAAATCAGCACGTGAGGAGATTTTTGCAGAGTCAGACGTGAGAACAAGGTGTATTTTTATATGTGGAAACTTCAGACTTGCTGCTAGCAGCTCCAGCAGGCCTCTTAACCTCTGTAACAATAACATCTCCCTCAAAGGATGGTGTGTGTTTCTGGGAGGCTTTATATGGTCACAGTGGCAGCTGCAGGTCTGTACAATGTTCACAACTTATCAATGAATCATTCTCCTCCCTTCAAGATGCCCCTTAGTGAGCTGTGCACTCTTAGCAGTTTTCTCTTTGTTTGTATTCGGGAGCTGTGAAAGAGCAAAACTTTCTGAAAAGCAGACATGATTTTAAATATATCTCAATCCCTGTGGGCAAATTTCGACAGCAGCCAACATGTAGGCAGCTGTGAGAGGTATTCAGAGGAAAAAAATGTGGTATGACTGTTCAGTACTCTGCAGCAGTGACCCTGCTTGAGACCTAACAAGCTGTTAGTCATGATGTATTGTACCCACAGGATAGCTGATATCAGACATGAGTCTTCACTTATATCTCCACTGATCATCATTTTAAGCCTCCCTGATCTTGATATTTACTTAAAAAAAAAACACCCCAAATGCATGGTGAAGGCACAGACTAAAGCAAAAGACACACAGGAGAGCAAATTTACCTTTCTCGCATGCCAGCAAGTAGAGCTTCTCATCCAGTGTAGTTTCTTCCTTCACCTCCCTCACGTCTTTCAAGGCCAGATATTTATCCGGAGAGGAAGCGTCCGTGCCCTGGTACAGAGCTGCCATTACGACGGAGAGCGAGTACGGCCAAACACTGATGTGCATCCCACTAGGAACCAGCGACCATTACTCAGGAAACCCCGTCAAATACGTGACATGAGTGAAATCTTTTCTCGTCGTCGTCGTCGTTGTTTTTGTTTTCGGTGCGTGTTGCAGCTCAGCAGAGCTTCAAAGTGTCGTCATGGGACTAATTTCATCAAGTGTTGTTATTGACGTCGCATCTCTGCTGCGTCAGTTACAGCGCTCATGCTCGCTGAGGAAAAAAAATAACGCGTCCTACTTTCGTCTGTTTCGCGTTAAATAACTTGAAAACTTCGGTTTGTGATAGTAAACAGCGATAAAACTACACCGTCACATCCCTCGCGGTGTTGACATGTACCATCTTCCCTTCGCATCGCAGGCTTGTGTGGATCTTTCTGGTCCTGATGCTGCTGATGAGGAACCTACTGCGCATGTCTCCTCCTCCACCTGCTCGTGCACTTCGCAGGCGCAGAGCCGCTGTGAAGCTCGTGGTTACATAACAAGCCATTGAGTGCAGCTTTGTTCTGTGTGCAGCCTAAACAATGCACTGCAAAAACTCAAAATCTTACCAAATATATTCTCCTAATTTCTGGTCAGAATATCTCACCACACTTAACATAAGACACAGTTAAACACAGGGAAACATTTCAGTCAGATATTAGGACTTGTTTCTCAATGGATCATCTTGAATATCATCATTGACATCTCATTTTTTTGTATTCGTTTAAAAAAATACACTTGTTATTTGTGAGAATGCACCAATTTCACTGTATTTCTGGGTCCATTAAGGTTAGATATTTTGTTTCTTGTGGAATTCTTGACAAACCTTATTTTCTTGTTCTGTTGGCAGATATTTTGCTTAGTTTAAGTAAAATACCTCCAATTTTTGTACATTTTTTCTTGTTTTTGATGGCATGTGATACTGCGAATAGTCTGAAAACAACTGGTTTCACAGGTTTCTTGACTAAAATATATAAAGATCAGACTTGTCAGATGGATCTGGATCTGATCATTGGATCTGATTATCCCCCTTCTGCTCACAGTGTGATCCTATTTCAAAATAAACATTTATAGGCAGTGTCTGCAGCACTGTTTGTGCCACTGCAGTGTTCAGGAAAAAGAGGTGCATGACTGAAATTCAGTTGCATATAGAAAGAAATTGAGACAAATATCCAGGACTGTATGGTCAGCACTGTGCAGACTGTGTGACTGTGTGAGAGATAGAGAGCACATATGGGAGATATACAAAGCTGTCCCCCTGGCACTGAGTCATATCCACGCGCATAGAATCTGTATAGCATTTCTCTGAGACCAGCACATATAGTACTGTAGGAGAAGATGCAAGAGAGAAGCTAAAAACAATGGAGAAATAACAGTATTATATATTAAACATTACACCAAGTACAGTATTTAACATTTAAATGAAACACATCTTCTGGGAAGAATTTTTCATGAACTGTGTGGTACGATTGGCCTAGATGTTAAAAAAATAATAATAATAATAAGCATATATGGTTTATAAATCTTTTGGAAATGTAAAGAAAATGCAACGGTCATGTGTAAGATTTTGACACTTACATATAAGCTTAGGTACAAAACAGAAAGCACTGTCAAAATTCCCTCTATCCATCTAATTTTTTAAAATACTCAAATATTTTGTCTCTACAATGTGAATCAGCACTGACAGCCCTGGAGCATAAAATATTTTAAAGTGTAGCCATGTTAAAATCTGTCAATAAAGTCTGTTTCTTTGTCTAACCTCTTCACACATCTCTCCAGCAGGGGGCAGCATACACAAAGCCATTACACTTTAAACATCCGCATTGGAAGAGTACTTAAAAATGAGTGCTTGTGGGATAGACAGATCACTGCACAGACCTACAGACCACGGAGAGTAATTATTTATCGTACAGTCTAATAATCCAAGCAGCAGAAGCTCATTCAGAAGCAAGAAGAGAACATACAGCTTTACTTGATCTATAGTTGATAATTGAGTAAAACACAAAGCTGCACAACTGGAAATCTGCATACACACCAGTCATGATTTAAAAAAACATGATTTTGGTGGTAAAATGTGAGCAATAAAATCACATAAATATTACCTTATGGATCTGATCTGGGTGTTATCAGCGGATTTCTCACCAGGGGTCAAAGGGCTTGTCGCCTTTCACTCCATCTTTTGTGCTATTGAGCCGTACAGGGCTGTAATCCCAAACTGGCAAGCCTCTTAGCAGAGATGATTTTCAATCTGCAGAGCATGTGGTCTCCCGTGTTCAAACACATGGCTGTACAGTGTCCGAGGACTTGTCATTTCCTGGGAAACAGCTGCCAGATGTCAGATTTCAGCTGATTCTGCCTGAGAGGAGTGCCAGTCACTGGTGCTGACTGGTTGCCAATAAATTGAGCGGAAAAACACTGCAGTTGTGTAGTTTCTTTTCCTGTCTCAAAATATTTTTTTCTTATCACAAATGCTATCTCTGTGGTACAAATAAAGGGGCAGATTCCTCCAAAAAGTATGGTGGTAAACTTAATTGTTAGTTCATTATTCTTATAGACCTAAGCTTCCCTCTTGAGGTTGTATCTAAAGCAAATGCTTCTGATTGATCCCTCTTTGTAGTCATACAACTAAGTGAATATAAGATGACAAGGTAATGGTTATTTATTTATTTTTCGAGCTGTAGAATATGTTATTTTTCCTTTCCCATATGAGAAACAGTGAAAGATAAAAGGGAACCCCATCCCATAAAAGGCCCGCACCTGGGAAAGGACGCAGCTATATGTTTTAAAACGAAGGGTGGAGCATAGTCACAGGGAAGCAGACTTCTGTGAAACATAACAACAGCATCATTTCTCATAGTCTTCCATTGCTGTGATCTGTGGGAGCCAGACTCCAGCCTTGCAACAGAACAGACGCGCACCGTGTCCAATGGCGTCTCCATTTGACACGCAACACTACAACGCGAGCCAATGACAAATCCCGGTGGGCGGGACTTGCTCCCTGTATTGTGATTGAATCGGTCCAGTTTGTTTTAGTTGGACGAGCAGAGGGAGCAGGAAGAGAGGGAGTGAAATCTTTCACCATACGCGGTTACTGTGGATACCGGGTTATTTACTGCTCCGTTATGGCAGGAACGGGATTTATTTGAGCTGCAGCCCGGCGCGTCAAATCGTGACGAGTTTTATTGCGCGCGTTCAGTCTTTGCAGGCTGCGTTTGGAAGGATGCATCGGATGATAACTGCGCAGGGATGCCTCCGCTGATCATGGACAAACAGGGCGGTTGTTACAATGATGAGGGCTTCTTGCTTTTTGTTTTGAACACGGGCCACACACAGAATCACTGCAGCGCTCGATGTGGGAAACATTAACGCTCCTCGCAGACGTCGTTCCCATGAAGAACATTGCGCAGTGCAGTGAAAACGAAATATCGTGCTGTGGATTTCCAATTGGTGGTGAATATATTACCTAATAAGCTGATTCAACTGGGCATCAATCCCCAGTATATTCATTCCACGCTCAGTCAATGTAAGGAGCTTGGTCAAGTGGTGAGAGCCACTTTCCTCCGGCACAGATGAGAGGCAAACAATATCATCAACCACTGAAGTTGACAGCGCCTTGGGAGAAGGATGCTGGCTTTGGGAGGAAGCTTAAAACCTACAGGAATCATACCAAGATAATAGCACAGCCGGGGATCGTGATGAAAGTCCTCCGGAGGAAGAGGATTGTGTTATTTATGGCCTATTTCTTGCTGCTGGTGCTCACTATGCTTAACTTAGCTAATTATAAATGGACTAAAGAGCCACAGCAGTGCAACCATCAGATGAGGAGCACCACTTATCAGAGCAGATCTGACATTCGCTTCCTGTACAGGCCCTCCCTGGCTAAAAAGAGACAGCTTATCTATGTTCTGACCACCTGGAGGTCAGGGTCGTCCTTCTTCGGGGAGCTTTTTAACCAAAATCCTGAAGTGTTCTTCTTGTATGAGCCAATGTGGCACATCTGGCAGAAACTGTACCCTGGTGATGCGGTGTCATTACAAGGAGCAGCCAGGGACATGCTTAGCTCCTTATACCGTTGTGATCTGTCTGTTTTCCAACTTTACAACAGCCCTGGGGGCAAGAATTTCACCTCCTTGGGACTGTTTGGGGCCACCCTCAACAAAGTGGTGTGCTCCTATCCCCTGTGTTCTGCCTACAGGAAAGAGGTGGTGGGGATGGTGGATGATAAGGTGTGTAAAAAGTGCCCCCCTCAGAGCCTTAGACTGTTGGAGGAGGAGTGCCTCAAATATAACACTATAGTCATTAAAGGGGTTCGCATTTTGGACGTTAATGTGCTGGCCCCTCTCATGGAGGATCCATCTTTGGACTTGAAGGTGATACACCTGGTCAGAGACCCACGGGCGGTGGCTAATTCAAGGATCAAATCCAGGCACGGTTTAATAAGAGAGAATTTACAGGTGGTTCGGAGTAGGGACCCAAAACTTCGCCGGATACCTTTCGTAGATCCGGGTCACAAAGCCAACAAGAAAGATGGCTCGGATTATCACTCCATAGGAGCCATGGAAGTGATCTGTGACCGCACCTCCAGGACTTTGAGGACTGCCTTAAACCCGCCAGCCTGGCTGAAGGGGAAGTACATGGCCGTGCGGTACGAGGACCTGGTGGAAAGCCCGGTCAAGACCTTGCGGAACATCTACCGCTTCGCCAACCTCACCACCAACCACGACATCGAGTCATTTGCGCTGAACATGACCAGCGGCTCCAGCTCCTCCTCTAAGCCATTCATTGTCTCCTCCAGGAACGCCACACAAGCTGCTAGTGCATGGAGAACAGTGCTCAGCATCCAGCAGATCAAACAAGTGGAGGACTACTGTCACCATGCCATGTCTGTGTTAGGGTACGAAAGAGTCAGAACAGCCGGGGAGGCAAAGGACTTAGGCAAATCACTACTGACGCACTCCAAACTGTGAAGTCAGCACCAAAGACCTTTTAATTTAATGTTCGTTTTGCATCGAGTGCCGTTTCCTCTTATTGTGGAATTAAAGCTTTACTTTAAATCAGTGTTGGAGGAGCTCGGCCACATTTGGAATGTATCATGTTCCCCTCAATTGATTGCAGTGATATTTGAAAGGACCAACTCTTTTATACTGGAATATGGGATGTGTTTGACAATACAAAGGCCTAAAGACGATGACTAAAAAAAGAAGCTGCAACCATGAAAAAAGAAGAACTGTATAATCCATGTATCTTGTTATGATGACACTACAAAGTGGATGTTTTGGGGTTATTTTTGAATGTTAAAATCCTTACAAAAAATCTGTTATTTTTTCAGTCTCCATACTGTCTGTAAAAGTGAAAATAGTGAATGAAAGAAAAACAAAAAAACAAAGAACATCTGGTTTAAAAAATATAATATGCTCATTGCTAATGTTATTTGTAAGATCCGGTCAAAGTCAAAGACAATCATTTGATGATGTGCCATAAGTAGAGGTGTGAGTAGGCTACATCAGAACAGCAGTAGTGCTTTTTCTAGATTAAAAAAAAACAAGATGTTTTGATTATTTGTCACCAAATCCTTGTAGGATGATGATTCATGCACTGTGGACAATGTCATGGCTCAGGAGCTGGAAAGTCTCCTCTCAGTGTCAGTGTAAGCAGTCTGTTCTACCATTTCCAATGTTTACAATTGCTTGCTCTTATAAAAAACACATGGTCTGGGAATATTGCATTGAGTAAAGTTCACAGTTTCAAAAAGCATCTGTGTTGATCGACCTGTGCTGCTTTGCATGTGATCCAAAACAGAAATTTAATTAATTACTGGGGCTCACTTACAAATTACTTTGTTTGATGTCTTTCAAATATGAAAACTCTTTCACGGATGATATAATGTATATCTGTTCTTTAGGGAAGAGTTAGAAATACAAATAACAAAACAAATCACCACTTAGCAGACGTTGGTGTGTATTAGAAATGGTTGATAATGTATTACAATGTTAAAAATTCTTCAAACAAAGTCATTATTGGTGTGGAAGGACAGCATTGCTCAACTAAAACCATAGCAATCCCCTAAAAGTTTACTGAATCAAACCCAAAAATTGCATTTCTGCTTTCTTATTATTGGTATATCTGGTAAAATTTCAGTGTCGACCACAGATTGTAAAGCAAACAGACAAATGAGCAAGCATGCTGTGCACTAGAATTAGTTGATAATGTGTTACAATGTGACATATTTCTAAACAGAATTCAAAGTGTGAGAATTTGTACATTGAAAACTGAGCGAAGGATGGTCGTGCAAAAAATGGTGAATATTTGTTGATATCTAAAAAACGACAACATATATCCAAGGATGAAGAAAATCATGTTGAACTTTTGCACACTTGGACTGGTGCAGGATCACAATACAAGTAGTTGAGGTCTGTGTCTGTAATACAGTAAAAATAATCAGCCAATCAGTGAGTGTCAATTGTAATGCTCTCAGCATTGTCTGCAGCATGTGTAGTACAAAAAAAATAAGCAAACTGTGATGTGGCTTCAGAAAATAGGTGATAATGTGACCTAATGCTGCTTTCCCTTTGACAAAGGTATTTGTTTGAGAACAGAACTCTGTGTGGTCAATCTGACTCCCCAATACACCTCCATATCTTTAATTTAACCTCCTAAATTGCCGTAAAACCCTGTATCTATCAGGCACTGGTTTGAAGTATTGTGTATACTACTAATTGTGTTTGTACTGTGTGGTGAATAACTTTGACATTTTCAAAATACTAAGCCTTGACCTCCTCCCATTTCCTGAAAACCACTGTATGAACTAATGGCATACATTTGCTGCTATTTTTCACTCCACTTACATATCCCTGAGGAGTGTTGGTTGTAAACAAAGTCAGAGTCAAAGCCTGGCGAGACTGCCCTAAAAGTGCATTGTTTACGCTTTTGCACACTATTTGAAACTCTTTCACTTTCTATAGCTGCCACACTGATGTTTCTGCGATGCTTCTAACTCAGTAAAATGGAGCGAGCATCCTCATGTATAAAACCAACCAACCACACTTTCATGTAGTGAAATCCTGTACCCATTAAATCAGCAGTTCTTTAAAATCTCATTACTTGGTGATAGTAAGAGGTAAAGTCACTTGAGGAGCAGCATTTTTAAAGTGATCGCAGGAATATTTCATGTCTTGAAAAGAAGGTTAAATTGAAATTTAAGGCACCTGGGAAGCACATCCTCAATAGATCAAAACTAATTGTCTTCTTATTCAATCAAATGCGATTTTCTGCACCTAGACGTTCACTCTAGCTCCTAGTAATTTGGCTTGTGAGGCTCACAGTGTCCTAAAATGACCCAAGTTAAGCTCACAAAGCAGCAGATTGTTTCCTGTAAATGCAAAGCATAGCATGTATTGGGTTGATCTATCGTTCAGGTGGTAGATTCAAATCTTGGAAAATAACATCTTTACTTGTAGGTCTGCACTCTGAGTTACATGAAACTTGTTAAAGAAAGTATCAAAGGTCGAGCATCTCACTCCGAAGACTCGTGATGAGAGGGTGTTCTTAGCATCGATTTTTTTTTCTTCTGAGAAAAACACTGAATTCAAACATCAGCACAAACAAAAAAGAATACAACTTATTCTTCTACAGCATCAATCGAGCGCATGCAACAGCGGAGCATACCGTTGATGCAGCCATGCATTCACAGCATAAACTGCCTCACAGAAAGGCCTCACTCACTTCAAGGACAATGGCTTTATTAATGTGAGAAAAACAGTCTGCATGTTCACAAAGCCTAACCTTCACAGACTGGGATTGTACAGCCTGCTGCTCGCAAGGGAAAAAAAACGAGCCTTGAGATTTATAATGAGGCGCCTAGAGAACAACACAGTGAAATCCATAGAGGAGCCCCACATGCTGATTGTCCGTTTTCCTAATGCTGTTAATACACCCGCGCATTAGGGAGTTTTCTCGTCGTCGACAGGATGATAAGCAAGACGTGGAGACAAATGAAGGGGTAATAAATTCAGTGGAATACATTTTGAGTGAGTTAAAAGGATTGCGGTTGAAAAACACAGCAATAAAAGTTTAATAAGGAGTTGGGGACGAGCAGCGCACAGTTGGCATAAAAACGCCATTTCAGCTGATTAGGGGGAAAGATAAAGCTTTCAATCACAGTGGATATTCCTGAGTAAATCTCTCCAAACTTCAAACTACAACATTTCGCAACAGACTAGAGAAACGCCACTCCACAGGGGGGGAAACTTAATCTTATAATCTTTCGTTTTCATGAGAAATTGAGCTTCCTAATGTTGTTTGCTGTTTCAAAAGTACAACAAAAGTTCAGTTTTGAAGGCTTTTAGAACATGTGTGTTTTTGCTATTAAATTCCCCAGCTCTTAAGCAAAACAAGCCAAGAATTATCATGCGCAGGGTAAAAAGAAGGAGCAATGGCCTTTTGTAGCTGCTTTTTCTCTCCCTCTGTGAGTGTGTCTTTGCATGCATGTCAGCACAAGGGGGTGCGTGACCTTTCCGCGAAGCTTTTGTAACTCTGACTCCCGGTCAGCTCCTCTCAGATGCCTTAGCTAGTGACCCTTACTCGCTGTGGGAGGCAGGGTCTTTGCCTGGAAGGCAGCACAGGCTGGATGAGCAAAGGGTTAGAAGTGAGTCTCGAGGCCTCAGCCCTCCCTGGGGAGTGACGCCGCCACCGCCGCAGCAGTTGCAGCAGTTGCAGCAGTTGCAGCAGTACCCAGGCCCAGATCTCCTTCCAGCAGGTCTTCACAAGGCTCAGATGCACTGGAGTCACCGCCGATTGATGCAAGCTCTGATTTCACCAAATCACAGGTGGAGTTGTCTGGTTCTACCTCGCACAGCTGCTCCTCTGCCTGGAAAATCAACACTGATTATTCCTCTGTTTTCTCTGAAGACATTTCATTATTGAGCACCACATGGAAAGTCTTACCTCCTGGATGTTTGTGCTGCTGAAGAATCTGGCGAACACCACACAGCAGCGGGGCAGTGAGTCACTCAAAGGAGGACCACGATGTGTCAGCAGAGGCTTTAGATATCTGTGACCTTGTTAAGGTGTTGTTGAAAAGGTGTGAGTGTCACCAACTCAGGAAAGCAGATGTATTTTGCAGTTTACAAATTTGGCCAGAGGGTACCAACTCATAGCTGTGAAAACTTTAACAGAGCCAAAACACATCCCACAGGGGGGGGACACTGTGATGATCTTTAAAATAAGTAACTGCAGTAGTTTAAGGATGTACTTATCAGGACTCATAAAGTTGTAAAATATGAAAGTGTTTAACTGCAGCTTGAAATGCTCAGCAGGGAACGATTATCATGAGTGGGACTGAAGGAATTTAAGGAGTGTTTATTGATTCAGCTACAGATGCAGCAGAATCTAGTGACTAGAGCTGCATTTTCATTACACCTCGAATTGTTCAAAACCTGAAATATATGAAAAATATGGAAATAGAAACAGTAATATTTTGAAAAAAATCTCTCAAATTTAGATTTACACCCTCTTGTGTGGTGGTTTTTCAGGAGTTTTAATATTGAGGTTTATTGCAAAAGCACTATGGAAACATCTTTTTGCCGAAATGTGTCACTAGACATGAATCACAGACTAAGTCCTTAGTACTTGACAATTGCAACTCATACAGACTCAGACGTTACATTTAAATGCCCTTTGGCTTTGATTGTTGACACACAGCCAAAGCTCAATATCTAACCAAGTATACTCTCTTTAATTCTAGTCAAAGTATCTCATCACACAAAATACATGACAGAATTAACTAAGGGGAAGTATTTAAGTAAGATATTTGAATTTGTTTCTGGATGGATTATCTTTAATATCTTTTTCAGTGAAACTGTCTTGAAAACATCTTGATTTGAGTCATTTCTCAGTTGAAACAAGCTTTTAGTACTTATCATAAAGTTTTTAAGCTGCTGAGTTATTTGTTAAACATAAATCATTTTGTTTCCATAAACAGACTCAGCTTGAATTAAAAAAACAAAGCTTTATTTAAATCTGCAGCTCATTATGAGCTTATTATGAGACACACATTTTTTCAATACAAGAAAAAATGGCTGAAATGAGTTTGCCAAAGCTTAAATCTAATGTCTAATTTTAAGATGTCTTACCAAGAAAATTTTCACTTGTTCCATTGGCAGACTTTTTTGCTTATTACTGGCAAAAATATCTTGTATCATTTTTTAAACTTTTCCTCAAAGTAGCCCTTTTTTCCAGCAATGTCGAGATAATGTCACTGGTATACAAAAATATTTTTCAATATATTAAGAAAAAAAGTCTCAAATTTTTACTGGTATCAAAGAAATGCACTTGTCACGAGTGAGAATACACTTATTTTAAGGTATTTCTGGGTTCATTGAGGTTACATACTTATACTTGTTTTGGAAAGTCTTGACAAGACAAATGTTCTTGTTCTTTTTGCAGATAATTTAGCTTACTGTAAGAAAAACACCTCCAATTTTTTGCACATTTTCTATTGTTTTTTAAGGCTAGCTCTTTGCCGTGCATAAGCAACAACAGCAACACCCATCAAAAAGGGACTCATTCTGGTGTGGAAATAATGTGTAAGACACTCTCACTTCATGATTTTTCTCTTGAACATATGAGGTACTTTTTGGCTGAGCAATGACACAGCAATTTTCCCTGACATCAGGATGATGCAGTGCTAAAATGATAGAGTATGCTACACAATGCTGTCCTCATAAGGCTATTGTCTACCATCAAGTGACTGTGGAGTCAAAATGATTAATTGAAGCTTTAAGTGCCCATGCTATTCTTGAGACAGATTTCTAAGCTGTTAGCATATTTATGAAAAAGTACCTGCTTTAGTACCCTGTGCAGTAGGAAAAGCCTGTGAAACAACAAACAAGTCTTTGGAAAACACTACAGGAGCAGAAATGCTTGATAAAGAGTGGATATTTCATACTATTTTTGAAGGTCTGATATCCATAAAAAGATATGTCAAAAAACACCTAAATATAGTTAAAACCCCATGCTTCTATCTGGAGCCTCTCAGTAGTTTCTTTGAGGATCCTGATTTGTGTTTTGCCTCAGCAGTTTTAATGCAAAGTGCTTTGGTATAGACATTTTCATCATTTGGGCGCAATACTGCATTACAGTTTTAGCTTTAAAGCCTACTTGTGATTTATAATTGCCCTCAAGCATGTGTTGATACTTTGCTCCCCTTCGGAGAATGGCAAAACAATACTTCACCAGCATAATTTCTGCATGAAGCAACCTTTGTACCTCAGAGCCTATAATGAATAATGTGCAACACAGAGGAAGCAGACAAGTACACAATCTTCTGGCACAAGCACAAAAAAAATCACAAAGAGAAGAGGAAACTGATCTAATGTTGTACTCCGTGCCAAGTCTTGCATTCTGGTGCTGTTATCAGCAAAATGCAAGAGGTGGGAATTATGGGCACTTCTCTGCCAGCTAACGGGATTTATTTATAAATGTCTAAAGTGAGGGAGAGAAAAAGAGGGCAAGAGAAGAGGAGGTAAAAACAAAGAAGTGGGGAATATTGGCGTCCTTGGGACCTGCAAGAGTGAGTTGTCCTCCAGTCAGCACAGTGTCTCTCTCTTCAACACTGGCATGATGCTAGACGGCGGCAGTAATTATAAAGGCTGGAGCTGTTTTCAGCTCCACAATGGTGTCAGGTTGTTTGTGTGTGTGTGTGTGTGTGTGTGTGTGTGTGTAAGTGGGAAAAGGTGCTGAGTGCTGTAGCTGTGTGGGGGTAGAGACTCTACTGCTGCTTCAGCTATCTTGGCTGCAAGCTTATTGCCTTCCTACATGTCCCACACGTCACCTTTTCCTGACCTCTCATCAATAGAGGAGAGTAAGTGAGTAAACTTAAGTTACTTCATGTTGTTTTGCAATATTTTCTCTTGATTTGTTTTAATTTTACTTAAACTGGACCAAAAGAGAGGTGAATGACAAAAAGTACTGCAAGTAAGAAACAAAAGAATACTTTAATATGGGGGAAAATAATTATCCCACTGATCAACGAAACACGAGCAGACAGTTTTTCTCTGCTTAGTGATGAGCCAATTCAATATGTTGCTGTATTTAGAAATGCTAAAACATTTTGGTATTCTACTATTTTCAGTGTTGTCGGAACATGTCAATGCAATGTAAATAAGGCTTACTGTAAGATAATTGTTTAAATTTGGACAAAGATCAGCTTGTTTTTCTACAGTTAAGTCATTTAACTTAGCTGACTGGCTAAACTAGCTTGAGTTTGCTAGCTAATAAGGACTTGATGAGGAAACTTTTGGTCCATCAATTAAGCTTAGCTATGCAAGAGTTTGCAAGGTTGAGAGTATTGCCTGGCTAGCTGTTATCTTTACAGAAATAAGCACCAAATTTTTTAAGCTGAGTTAGGCTAAGGTAAACTTCTTTTCAGCGTAGGTAATTGTTTGCTAGCTTTAGCTTAATATTTAATGGCTATGAGCATGAGAGGTGCTGAGCAATATGACAAAAATGTGAATACCTGGTGGCTACTTGAAACTTTGAGTGTTTTGTTTTTTAAAAAAAAAAGCTAAACTTGTTAAATCTAAATGTTTGGATTTGACATAAGTGAAACGATTGTGCAAGAGTGGTAAAATGAGCTTCACACTTGCAATGTTGGGCAATAAAATGCTGTATGTGTATCAACACATCCGTTATGAAATCCAAAATACCCTGGGAGGGACCGCCCTGCTTAATTATAACATCTTTGTATCTCTTCAACACAATAGAAACTGTTTAATTTATGGCTTTCTATATACAAACCCACAGATATCATTGAGAGATTTACCTCCCAAGTGGCCCCACAGGCTCCTCTAGAGGCAAACAAACAGTATGTTACTGCAACCCTGAGTGATCTAAACATGGGTGGCCTTCAAAATACCAGAGTCAAAACAAAAACACAGGATGCCTGCCCTGAAATCATGGTGTGCTAACTACTACAACAAGCAAAGCTTTGATGTCGGTCAAATCACTGGTTAGGAGTAAAACGCTTGTCCTAATGAGCCTCAAAGCCAAGCTGAGGGGGAAACAGTTAAGGTAGCAGCAGTACGCCTGCAGGATGAGACACCAGCTACCAACATGAAGCTCAATTACCTGGCGGCAGAATCCAAGCTGGGGCTTCTCTCACCTGGTCCACATCAAAGCGTCTCTATAATGCGTTTTTTTTTTTTCTCTCATCAGTGGGAAACATTGGCTGGGCCTTTCATCTTGCCTCAAGCCCTTCTCATCTCCCCTCTCTCTACTTCACACATTTCACACCATGCAGATACACACATTATCTTAAACCGATATGAAGACTTTTAACTACATCCTGAGGGAAATGGTGATAATCTATGTAGTAACTATAGTTACACAGATTGCGGCATTCAACTGAAAGAAATGAGTGTACTTCAGTATGTGATGTGATGTTAGTTGTGTGTTGGTGGTGTTTGCTGCTTATAGGCTGTCAAGGTAGATAACAGAAACTGGTTTTCATCAAACAAAAAAAAAGATTAAGGTCTGAGCAGTCCAGCAGCAGTTTCAAAAACAAAAAATAATTATATAGAAAAACAAAATTAGCTGTTTTGATCTTATTTGCTGCTATAGCTCAAAGTGAGCCATTGCAATTTCAGCTGCTTTTATAACCAAGTGAAAACTCCTCACAGGAGCTTCAAAATAAAGTAACTTTGATAACTAGCAGTTAAATCTTTGAAAGTCAATGTTTACAGAAGCTACAAGGCTAATCCCAGTATTTTTTACAAAGGAACCAGGAGGCAAATAAAGTCATATTACGTGCTTTGATCAGAAACTTTCTCTTCAAACTTCCTAGAATAAATGCAACATATTTGGCAAAGAAAGGCCAAAAAAGCCCTGAAATGATTTGAGAAAATGAGATAAACTGTAGTCAGTTGGAATGTGAAGCTCAATCTTTGTTGGAAACTTGCTGGATTTTTATCACTCATCTAACACCAGGCTGTGAAAAACGGAGGTGGCAGAATCATCGTGTTGCGGGGAGGCTTTTCAGCAGCAGGGACATGACGACTTGCAAGGACACAAAGGAACAACGCAGAAGCACTTATTGAGGAGTGTGAGTCGTTTGAGGAAAGCAACAGTATCTGAAAGCAACCATTTAAATATCTGAGAACTGCTCGTAGACGTGCTTACAGACGCTCCCAGGTCAATTCGATTAAGCCTGAGACCGCATGAAACCCATAATCTGTGCCAAAGTTATCCCCATAAACTAATTACAGTGTTTCACATTCATCTTGTGTCTTCTAATTATATTCATTAAACGTTGACGATTTTATTAATGCACCATGTATATGCTCTATTTGTCTTATGCAGATGCAAATACACCAAGGGAGCAAATATTCTCTCTGACTTAATAAATACAGATGCCTTTATGTCATGATCCCTCCTCTGCCTGATCAGGCTCATTATGGTGTTATATAAGAGAATTGGACAGCTTTGTTATGATTCAGCAGGCTAAGTGTGATGCATTTTTCTCAAAACAGGACTACTGTGACAAACTCTTCACCTAAACTACAAGATTATCACATAGGATTCTACTTAATCTACCTTAATCTAATAAGCCTTTGTCAGTTTACCAACATCATCCAGTCATATATCCCCTTAACTGTTTTTCACTTTATATGTTCCTCTCTATAAAAGCTGGGGTAAAAAAACCCTCATATTAATATTAACGCACTGATGCATTAAATGAAAACGCTAAATGAATGCACTGGCAGACCTGCATCTCATTGTTTTGCTGCAGAGGAAGAGTCGGAGTCCATAAAGTAAAATGATGTGCTCGCCACCGAGCACCAGACCAGGTCATGAGGCCATTAAGCGGTAAAATTCGATTAGCGTAAACTTAATGCAGTCCTCATGAAATCCTGCTGCGGAGCACGGGACCGTATTTTAACTGCCCAACAATTTAACTCCATTTTCTGATTACAGCAATCCTGTTTGCCCTGCAGTCAACAAAAATATTATGAAAGGTATTAAACATTTTGTGAAATACACTTATCCACTCTTCAATCAGAGAGTTACATGAGCAAACAGCGAAAACTTTAATGACAGTATAGTAAACAAAAAGGTACCATGAGCTGCTTGTTCACTTAACTAGGAATAATTAAAGGTAAATGAAGAAAAAGACTATCTTTTCTGTCCAATACTGAGATATTAAAATCATAAAATAAAGCAATAATGTTTTGATTTGTAAATACTCTTGCGCCAAAAATTGACTTTGATTTAAAGTCATAAAAATCAGTAAGCTTAGCATGAGTACTGGTAAAGAGGAGAACATACATTCTAATTCCATCCAATGCGAATAAATGTAATAATATTTTTAGCCTTGCTTCTTTTTTTAGCTATTATGTCCCTGTTGAATGCTAACAATTGAATGAAAATGAATGAAATATGTTCATTTTTCTATCTTCCTTTATATTATTCTTCCTTATGTGAGGGCACCAACACAAAGCAACATTCAGTTCATATGTATAAATAAACCACTCCTGGACTATATCAAGAGCTTTTTGTTTGTTCTTCCATCACAGCACATAAGGACCATCCTCCACATCCCCTGAATTGCAGCACTCTGTTATTTTCTCTTCACTTGCCCTATAATACTGCTCAGCTCCACACAACAGAGCATTAACTATTGTGATTGTGAGCAGATGTGGGGGTGCTTTGGAAAAGAAAGCAGTGAAAGGATACTTGGAGTCCAGGCGGTGCCACAGGCCCCATTTTGTGTCTGGCCTCCTAGTAGCAACCTGTGGGAGAAACACTATTACTCGAGGACAAACAAAGAGCCTCAGGGCTAGCTGTATTTGCTTCCTGATGGAAATGTTGGAAACCTGCACCCCTGGCTGGTCATTGGGGCCATATCGAATGACCTCGAGATCAGGAACATCCCCAAAGATCAGTAAGAACACGCCCAGAGCTGTGCGAGTGCAGCTCTCATTCTGAGCAAATTAACATTTATTCATTTCCATAAGAAAGAGTCCTGCAGCCTGGCCTCACATCACCAGTGGGACCCTTCTCCAAGCCTCCCCAGCCCTGCTGCCCATCCTGATCACCCTCCAGCTCCTTGGCTTCATAGTGTCAGGGAGCTGCTGCCCAAACCTTGTCCCATTCACAGCAAACAGATAAGAGTCAGGTTAAATAAGAAGATGAAAGAGGGGAGATGGAGTGCTGCTGGGAGGAAGCAGGGATGGTTAGGTGGGAAGATAGTGTGAGTGTGGGTGTGTGGAAGTGTCTGCGCAACAAAATGGCCTGTGTGTGTGTGTGTGTGTGTGTGTGTGTGCGCAGGGATGGGCTGCACACTGTCATCTAGCAGGAAACAAAAGTACGTATCCTCCTTGTGAACCTCTCCTTTGCTTTGATGTCATGCAGGGTTGAGATTAAAGACTGGAAGTGTTTTCTTTGTCTGTCGGCGAGGATGGCAGCGTATACCTTAAATCTCTGTAATGTATAGCATGTGCATAAAATCAGCCAATGTCTTCCACTGGCAACATGCACAGCCTCGAAATGGGATGAATTTTGCCCTGCAGCGCTTTTGTGGTGATTAAAAATAGCTCTTAAGCAAATGAAGTTTCATTGTCTTTGAATGTGGTCGCCGCTCTCTCACTTTCTCTCCAGAGGGGCAACCAAGCAGAAAAAGCAGCTTAGAGTCGCTTATGTACGCATATGTACAACCTCATGTTAGAAATTGTGCAACTTACTCCATGACAGAGGCAGCTGAATTCAACTAGAAAGCAAATAAAACAGCATGGTTTATTTTTCAAATTATACACCACTTATAAAAATCTCATCCAGATCATCTCATTAGGTATTAAGGCTTTGTTGGCTCTTTCCTTCCAACATCTGCCATTTATCTCTACATGTTTTCTGAATTGGACCCTCATTTTAAAGTTTAATGCTTGCCAGAAGCCACTTTCCATGAAATATTAATCCACCGAGTCCCTAAACTCAATCAATAGAACTACAAAAAGAATCATTAGAAAGACTGTTTGCAATGAAGTTAATAGTTGAAGCATTTAAAGCACACAAAACCAGCTGCAGACTGTCTGCAATACATCATTACAGAGAGGCACTTATGCAAAAGACTGTAAATGGGACTGATGAGTAACACAGGTATGAGAGCTATGATAGTGCAGCTAAATGGGGGCAGTCAAGCGCACGCAATGTTATCCAACATGGTCCATAACGTTTAAGGGGCTTTTGTTGTAAGACTGAATAAGTAAAAGCACAGTAGTGATTTGCTGCACGGCATAAAAATGTTATACAAATACCTGAGATTATATTTTTAACAAGTTTTTCTTGCAAAATAGAAAGTGATCCCTGAGATGCCATCTTTTTAGTGAGCTTTCTGAGTTTTGCAACGTGTTGCAACTGCAGCTTTAAGGAGGGGTTACTGTGTTCATTTTAGACTTAAAAATGTTCCTCTTGTATCCCTGTAGTAGCTTGACATGATTGTCACCTAAAAAAAATCCCTATTATTTAGGTGAGCATCCGGCATTATTACTTTATGCCCATGTTTAAAATCTGGGAAACCATGATACCCCGTCTTTAAGTTTGATTATGATTGGGTTGAAAACAAAGTGGTTAAACACAGCAATCAACTGATCCAAAAGGATGTTTTTACCTCATAGGATAAGTCCTCTGGATTTTCCTCTCTATCATTCGTTGCTCTGTAGAGGATAAAAAAGCACAGTCACAGTCTGATTCTGCAAAAAGCAATGTCATAAAGAAGAGAAAGAGAGGACAAAGAGACGGGGACAAATCCCAAGGGTGTGATTTTCCACCTCATGTGAAGCTACACCTGTTCAAACAGTGAGCGTATAGCTGCATGTGATTGGCCTGTCAAGTAAGAAATCAACGTTAAACCCAGTTTGAACATGACCTTTCAAACCGCTTCACTGAAAATCAGCCTCGTCTTCTGCATCGAGCTAAGGAAATGTCATGCGAGTAAACCTCTGATAAATGACAAGCAGCGGCGCAATTATGTTTGACATTCTGTGTAGTTGCTATTGTTGAGGAGCAGATCTCACTCACAGGACGAACATGACTTCTTGCCATTGCTTTGAACTGAAATCAAGTGTCTCACTGTCTGCTTGATTCACTTTCAACACCATCATCCACCTTAAATCTAAATTCAATAATGTGCTATATTATTCAGAGCCCTGCATGTGGGTAAAACTTCTGACATTGCCTCACATCAGGTCACCAAAAAAATCACATTCGTCCACAGGAGCCAAAAAACCTGCACTCAAAGCACTGTGGGTGTCAAATGTACCACTGAGCTCAGAGGGCTGTCGATGCTTGTTCCTACAGGTCAGCAGTTAGCGCTAATAGCCTAGCATTACTGCAGCAGGGCTCAGGACATTTTGAGATAGCTCTCCGGTACCACTGTGTGTGTGTGTGTGTGTGTGTTTCTGTGTGTGTTTTCCAATGTGCTGACGCTGAAGTCTTTCTCTTGGAGAGTTCTGCAACAACACAACAGAGAGGAGATCATCATTAGAGCATTAGAACGCTGAAACTACTTAAGGTCGAGCTGATTTCTGTCTTGGCTAGCTCCACTTCACTATCCATCTTCCTGCTCTGGTATATGCTGCTGCAATTTCCCCCTCTCTGATAATTCCTCCACCAGCTTTTTTGTGCTGCATGTGGAAGATGCTGTGCTGTAAAATCTTTTCGTGCGTTACCAGAAAACATCATGATTGTTATCTCTCCCTGCCTGCTCCAGTCTCTTCCCTCATTTCCTCCTCTTATACCCTGTAACACCTGGTGCCAACATCTGTCCTGGGTGTTAGGATCACAAGTGTTCTGCCTTGAACACAGGTACAATCATTTGAGGACGTTATCATTCCCATCACACTGGCTTCTTCTTGTGTCTGTGAAAACAATCAGAAGTAACAAGCCACCCTCCTTTCATAAATGAATTCCTTTATCTCCCCACTACGTCTTCAAAACATTTAATTTGTGCTTTGATTATTTTTATAGTTCATATAATTCATTGCAGGGCAAACAATAGGCTTGAATTGACAAATGAAGTAGAAAAAATACCTTCTATTTACCTTTTACAGGGAATTGCATTCACGTCTTAGAAAATTTCGTTCCATTCAGTGTGAAGACAAAGGAGAAAAAAAACCCAGAACAATACAAAAACAAGGCAAACACAAAAAACACAAACTAACAACACAAAGAGAAATATACCGAAAGGGCCCGTGCTTTATAATTTATAAAGTTTAAAGCTGAAAAGCTGTTTAGATTCTTATCTTAAAAGTAGGGTCTGCAGGAATTTCCATTACTGTTTGTAAACACAGCATCCTAACTGGGCTTCTCCTCTGAAGCTCAGTGTCAGCAGTAGCGCACACCCACTGCTTCTGACCGTAACTACATGAACACACTCACCAGCCCAGCGAGCACTTGCAGCATCAAGGTTCTACATGAAAACAACAAGAACTGGCAATGATTGGGCACTGCAAACCTAAAGTGCACAAAGTAAGCAAGTAAACAAATGATTCATGTATTGTCTGCTGTGAGCACAACATGAGAGAAATTGAGAGTAAGTACAAGAGAGGTGATAAAATCTTTATTTCTAAGCACACCATAATAAAATGTATGATCAAGGTCTGCGTGCTTTAATGACACAATCAGGAGATCTGACCCACAAGTGGTTCATCCTGGTTTATAATAATCCAGCACAATGAAGTCACTAATGGTTAATAAAGGGGAGCTGTAAATTAATCAGAGGCACCAGTCAACTGTCGAGCTATATTTCCCTTATGACAGGATAAGAACATGAGGCGTTATCATGCAGCAAAGTGTTTGTATGAATTAATTACTTGAATCTGAAATCGCCCATGCATATGTGTGCTTCTATCCCCTTCTCCACGCTGTGAGTCAGCATCATGGTATGTTGTTATCATCTCGTGGTTTTGAAGTCTAATGAAAGTGAAAGGAGCTTTGTGTTGATTTGCATCTGAAGTGGAAAAGAGTGAGATCCAATCACACGGTGGTACCAGGGGTGTGTTTGCAGATGCATAACAATGCAATGTGTGAACGGTCATGCTTAGAGCTGTCCACTGTGATCCCATCTGGCCTGAGAAATAACCTCCTAGCGTATTTTTCTGCCTTTACCATGGAAATCACATTAATTTCTCTAATGTTTCTCATTTTCTTTCATTGTTCTCACCCTTTTTATCATCTCCCAATCTATTTCACTCCCCCAGATAACTCTTCCTGTCTTTATCACCTCCTACCTCTTCTTAATCCTGTTTCTTTGTCTCCTCCTCCCACCATCTCCCTGCTTCAGTCTTTATTTCCTGCCCACATAGATCTATTCTTTTTGTGAGAATAGTAGAGAGAGGTTGAGAAAAACTGCGCTGGAATCGCAAAAGAAGGTTGAGAATGTGCTTTATATCTTGTTTTAGTTATGTAAGGTCTTTCTGTGAAGTTGTTGTGGTATGGTGGCTGTGACACATGACGCATCGCCTTCAGCGAGCAGGATGCGTTCCAACACGCCGGGCTCCATCACCGAGCTAAGCTGATAGAGAGAGGAAAGGGCAGATAAGGGTGTGAAGGAAAGAGCGAGTGGAGAGACATGCTGAGGGAAAAGCAAAACGGAAAGAATAAGTGGAGGAGGGAGACATTAGTAATTTTGTTCTTCTATCCTGAGCTTGATGGAGACTGAGATGGTTTGCAGTGACATGAGTGTGACAGAAAGAGTGTTACTGGTGAGCGTGTATAAGAGGGAGGGATGGTAAGGAAAAAATTGACTGGGAGACAGTGCATGACAGAAAGTGTGAGAGAGGGGAAAGAGAGATAACAAAGTAGGGGGGTGGTGGTGAGCAGAGACTTGTCTGCTTTATGTCTCGAGGAAAATATTTAGCTGTCAGCCTGTTGACTCTATTTTTCAATTGATGTGACCCCTGTGCCCTTTTCTTCAACACTATTGTATTCAATACAAACAACTCAAGTTCACAGTGATGTAAACACTCCGTGGGCAGAAGTTAAGCAAAATACATCCATACATCAGTTCAGTCAGAGGCATTTATTGGATAACAACAGGAAGGGCAAGAAGGTCTGCAAACATTTAAGCAATTTTTAAATTTTGTGACAACCAAAAGATTGTATGCTAATATACTGTAGCATCTTACACAGCTTAGTGTTTTCATGAGAGGGGTCTTCGTATTAGTCTGTGTGGTATGTTGTACTTAGATCTTACAGTTTTTTTTAACCGTTATAAAGCTAACATGCAGCGAGATATCAACTGGATAACCTTACTAGCCATGCTACAATGAAAGTGTAATCTGCCCCTGCAGCATGACTTCAGCATTTCCACTGAAAACTCTAGCTTGCTGTTTACACGGCAACACTAGCAGAAGAAAACCTACTTAGAAGGCTGTTTTCAAAAGTTTCTGTTTTAGGTTGGCTAAAACGCTGTTTCTGTATACTGAGAGGCTGAAACGTAACAAAATCTTTGTCATGTAAAAAGTCCCTTGAAGTCCCCAGGGGTTGGGGGGCTCCTAAATGATCTTTAAAAAGTCTCTCTTCTAGATACATGCCTGATAATAATGCCCCAAAATAAGTGATTTCTAAATGCTTTTTCTCAGTATCCATGGACAGGTTGTCAAAGACTGGATTGTTTTACTGCACACAGAAGTCGCCATGACATCATTCCAGACAACAAAGTTTAGCAATGAAAATAAAAATGTATGTTTTTCTCTGCTGAAAATTACTTCTTGGACTTTTATGGATACTGCAGCGGGACTCTCAAAAAGTAAAGAGGACAGAAAAGGAGAAGAAAGCTAAACAGGAGAGTGATAGAGCACAGGCTACAGACAAAGCTACAAACAAGTTGAGCTGTTTGTGTTAATGGTCATTTCAACCCACATGCTGCAGTGATCTGTACAAACCTGAGAGTCTATACATAAAACAAAGAGTGGAGTTATGTTTACTCCATTTGGTAGATATGCACTGGTAGGACTTAACCAGGATTCACTAACATTACACTGTGAGGTCTCAGAGCACCAGGCTGTGAGTAGTGCTAAATGTAGCTCGCTACAAAACTATGGTACAAACTCACTAAGTTTGATTGTTGTCACATTTCAGACAACAGGGTTACATAACTGTTGATGAATACATTACGTCTTGAACAAAGAAAAGTAGTGTTTAAAAGAAGACTGATCTACTTTCACTATTACTACAAATACATCACAATAGTTTGCACACTTGCAATACTTTTGTGACCCACCTGTTCCACAGGTTGGGAATCACTGGTTTTGGCCTGTTTTGGGGAGCTTTAGTTTATGCTGCTGCACTTAGAAAGAACTTTGCAGTAATCTCTCCCAATCTGTAATGAAAATTCAGGATAATTAGATACTGCTATTTCTGACTCAATAGACATATCTGATTCCCCCATGTCTCAGTTATTCCCCCTATTCAGGTATAGCTTGTCATTCTGTAGGAAAAAGTCACCAAACCCCCTCAAAAAGAGATTTGCAATGGAACAACTCAATCTGCTCAAAAGCTGGCAAGATAGAGCTGTGACCTCTCCGTCCCACCAGTCATCTGCTTCCCGAAAAAGCAATGGTACCCTGTTAGTGGGCTCTTTGTGTGCTGATAGCATCTCAACAGTCTTGTGCTGAGCTTCACTGTGACTAAAATATCTCTGGACAAATTCCAGGATGACGATGCATTGTGCACAGGGCCTTCACAGACGACTCATCCATGCTTTTGGGGAACGTTGCTATTAATAAGAGCACGTTTTAAAGCTTCTCTGCTTTGGTGTTGAGAGAAAGTGGAGTATTTTTTTTTTTACTACTCCTTGTCCAACACTTTTAGAAGCACAGTAAAGAATTTACACACAAAGAAGCTGCAGAAAGCACCCACACACACACACACACACAGCAATAAACACCCCCGTAGAAGCCAATATTTCCACTATACCTCTCGGAATGAAGAAAAATAACTTGGCCTGGAGCACTGGTGCAGTATGTGCGAGTGAGAGAACATACATGTGAGCTCTCTGTGGTGTTATTATCAGACAAGCTGACAGTGGTGGGTTGATAACGCTGAGCTGGCTTTACTGCAGAGCAGAACACAAGGCCTCAAGAGAAGAACACACATTACAAACGTCCAGGGCAACTCATTTATTGAACATCCACTCACCTTGGAGGCAGTCTACAGGTAGTGGTTAACATGCAGGGCAAATATTTTCCACGTGATCGATTCCTCAGGAGGAGTTAATCTCCACTGAAGGTGATAAGCAGATGTTAATAAACATTTGGACGAGTTTCTCCTTGAGTTGAAGCTCTGAAGTAGTTAATACTCAAACGGCGGGGTAAATTAAGTCACAACACGCCCCCCTCTGCTGCACTCGCTCTGTGCTATTTCCCTGCCTTGCTTCTCTGGCAAGGAGGATGAGAGAGGAGAAGGGATTCTCACAGGGACTGTGTTTGCTCTCTGCTGTGAGTTTGGACAAGACCGAACATCTAAGTCGTGTTTCCAGTTTCCTGTCTCCAAATCCCACTTGGCTGCTCACAAGGGATTTGCACAGATTCAACATTTCACAGCATACATTCCCCTCCAAATGAGAACCCAAATTTGGGACTACCATCTTCAGAGACATCATGTTTGACAGTTTTGAAGTGCTTTTATTTGTCAGGTTCCCATTTATTCTGATCTATATCCTCTTTTTGATAGCTTCTGTTAGTCACTTTATAAAAAAATACTTTTCTCCAACACTTTTGGAGTCACACACACAAAAGATTGGGGACATAAATGATTGGAAGATACTGCATTATGAATTTGACTATACAGCACTCAATCACACATTTGCATGATGAGGAAGCGATTGAAATCCACTGTGACAGGTGGTGTTCAGACTCAAATGCAGCACATGGGGGAAATAGAGAAAGATAGTGATCATCTCAGCCCACTGATGGCTTCAAACGGGCAGTAAAAACTACACTCCAGGTCAGAAGTGAGGGCAGAAGTCATCATGGTCGCTGGACTGGAGCGAGGATTTGTAGTGAAATGTCAACAGAGCGCACAAACAGTGATGAGTGTAGCGACACAGTGAGCAAGCAGCCACTAGAAGAGGAAAACAGGAGTCAGAAGTATCAAGACAGAACTTGTGGTCGCTTGCAGGAGGCTGAAGTGATTTCCATGATTACAACACTGTTTGCCGGTCGCAGGCAAACAGGCCGAGTTTAAGTCAGTAACTGAGTAACTAAGTAACTGATTCAGGTCTCAGAATAACAAAATCATTGACCCTGTTCTCTTCAAATGAGTGGTGTCAGTGAAACTTTTTTGTAACTCCTCCTACTGAAAATCACCCTACTAGGGGTAGTTGGAGGCCAAGCTATGGGCATACCTTAGTGTTTGAGGCCCGCCCCTCAGATGTGTCATGAACCATTTAGGAGATACTTTTGTGATGACCTCATTAATACAGCAAGTCTCAAGAAGATCTCATGCCTAATACCCCCTCTTTAATATCTCTGTCAGCTGGGAAAACAAGCATCATCTGTTGCTCTAAAAAAGCTTTGCTTGTCTTTTTTGTACCATACAATTTTTGTACCATAATGGTGGGCTAAATACACCCTTATATGTGGGTGCAGATTCAGGGTGCAGCCAGCAGGGTGGTCAGGGCCCCACTTGAAATCTGATTGGTCAGCTTCTGCAACAAATTAATGTGGCATATTGATTTGAGTTTAAAAAGTAAGTGTGAACATTCCTTGAACTCTAATATTGTTAAACCAAAGCTGAAACTGTGATTAATTGTGATTACTTAGCAGCACCAGTTTTAACAAAAGTTGCCAGAACAAGAAACACCAGCAACAACTTTTATGAACTTCAGAGGAAAACACACCACTGAGGATAAGGAAAGTGAGAGAAGCTCAAGCATGAGTAACTGCAGCAGTCAAGGGAAAAAGCACAATACAAATAAATACACATAATGCAGAAATCGATGTTTGCAGTGACTCAACCACTGCTGTAGGATGTCAGAGTACTGAATGGAATATTACAGCAAAAAGAAACAGGTTTTTAAGAATCCAACAGTGTGCATTCGAAGACAGATGGAACATAAGCTCTATATGTTGATTATGAGTCATAGACAAATATTAGAATTGAATGTTTGTGCATTTTTCAGCTATATTTGCACATCCCATAACTCTGACATCCACCTGCCAGCATCAGAGAAACACTCTTAACTGCTGTCCATCAAAGCGGGAGACGCTTCAGGTTCTACTTAGTGGAAAATAACAAAGAATTCTCCCAAAACAAATTTCTGAAAATGTTGCAAGAAATTGGGGCTCAACTTGTTTCACACACATAAATAAATACACTATCACACACTATATCAGCCATACAGTGGGATAAAGTTTTAAAAGATGATATACTCAATCAAAGCACGATAATCATGAGCCCCACAAGAAGCACAATGACTTGTAAATAGCAAAGGAAGTTTATTTATGATCTGTAGTGTACTGTCTGTGTCCCATATGAAAACCAGCTATAGATTTCAGATGTATGTTATAAATGTTACAAGGATACACGTGCATTCAAGAGGTGATCGAGCAGCAGTGGACTAAACTGCACAAAAAAAAGAAAAAACAGAGGACTGTAAAAGAGAAGCATCAATTCCTTTCACTGCCATGTTTCAAAAGAACAATCCATAAAAGGAGAAGTCTCTAACTGCAGTATTCAGGTCAATCTACTGAAACCTGAAGTGTGAATCCCTCTTATGCTGCAGCTTTAACCTGAAATTCACACCACTTGAGCTGGCGTGATATCAAAATTGGCAGAGCTGTGTGGGTGTTTATACACGAGTGTGTGGTATCAGATGCATGCTGGTTGATGATTTTGATCAGGCAATATGAAGCTAGCTCGGTTCCTTGTCTGCTTACAATCATTTTATAATTTCCCCTTTAACTCGGACAAAGTTTAGAAATATTTCACTGCACAGTGGTGAGTGACCATCCACTCAGCACATGTCCAGATATCACGTTAGCTTTCTTTTTTTAATATGAGACATATGTGCTTAGGGTTATGAATACTTTTTGTATGATGTGTAATACAAACTTAGAAATAGTTGCAGGTCATGACTCCTGGCCAACATCTCACAAACCCAACAAGAACTACTACAGACACATTCCTCAGATTAGAGTTTAAAAATATATAAGTATAAAAAAGTATAAAAGCTGTATTTTTATTTGATGAGGTATTGCTATTTCACCAATCATAAGAAAGATTATAAAAGTAACTTGAGATCTTCATTTGATCTTCAGGAGAAACTAATATCTTCACAAGATTTTGCATGAATGGGTATGTAATTGCATAAGGATCTCCTAATTGTTTTATGACATATTTGAGGAGCGGGCCTCAAACACCAAGACCTGCCATAGCTATGTAGTGGATGGGTCTCCAGAGTAGTGGCTAATGAGATGGAAGCTTGAAGGGGGGCTGTGGTGCAGGGGCCTTGAAGAGATAGCAGCTGTTATGTTTCAGAAAGATACTGAAATAAGTGTTTTCTTAAATACCACTGTGAGAATTTGTGTCAGTCAGTCTCTAACTGCAGGAATAACTGTAGGCTGTGGCCCAACCGTTAGCTGGCAGGAATGCAAACCCCACATGATGGAAAAAGATGCCACAGTAAGGTGCTACACAACTGAACATAAGCTGGACATTGCTGAACACAATGGAAATTGTAATGTAGGAGGACAGTTTTTCTGCAATACTCATGAAAACACATTGTCTCATAAAAACAGTGTGATGTGTTGTCTAGATTTTATGATTAATGTTACACATGAGACATGTTTATCCTTCAGGCTGCCTTTAAATCAACATTAAACATATTATAGATGCTTAATTCACAAGCAGTTTGATGATAAGAACACATTTGTTTCACTCAATTAGAATTAAACGGGAAAATTAATTCCACTTCTCCTTAAGGTATAAGGCTACAGCTAGCTTAGCCTAGCTCAGCAAAAGGACTGGAAAAGGGGAGTGGCTTTCACTAATTCAGCTACAGATAACTAAATTAGCTTGCTAACACCTCAAAGGTTTTCTCTTCTGTTTTCAGTTTTTGTGCTAAGCTAAGATAACGTACAGAGATGTTCCCATTCCCTCATCTGGGTGCCAGCTAAGCGGCTAACAGTTCTTTTACCCTTGCTGCTATCACACTGTTCCCTGATTCAACTTCTTCCCTGTTAAACTAGCAGTATCATATCTCTGGATTTATGTTTGTGCCTCTGCTATATATTTTCCCACTGTGCCAGGAGGGAATTTTTTTTATCATTTCACCCAGCGGGATCCCTGTGGATAACCAGGGACAGTCGGGTAGAAAGGAGGCTATGGGAGCCAAAGATATTATTATCACAGAGAATTTATTTCCCTCCCCACAACGTTCACCTGGGTGTCTCAGCGTGACACTGGGAAGTGGCCTAAATTTAGCCCGGCACAGTTAGCTGAATGTGGAGCGTGGCAGAATGTCAGGAGAACAGTCCCTGCCTTCAATGATGAAATGAAACATCCAACACATCAAACTAGTCTTTGGGTAATGTATTTTTAAAAGTCAGATTGATTTTTTCTTCAAACGATTATTTAAATTTGTAATGTTTAAAGCACAATTGTTCTTTCAAGATGAAACAATGTGAAAAAAACCATAATTCCATACAGACATCAGCACTGTTTTGCTTCCCTTGTTCCCCAGGCTTAAAAGCTGTGTTATTACTTTTTGGAGGAAAAACAAGCTCCCTCCACCAGTTTTGGTGGTGCAGATTTAAAGCCCTTGAGGAACAATAACATTTCTTCTGACAGATATATTACCAGGCAGATATATTACTACATCTCAAGATCTGCCAGGGAAAACTTTCGCTCTTACTTGGACACAAAGCTATGCGATAAAAGTATGTAAAAGCTATTCGAATGTTTTGCATGCTCTGTAACTGAGTAATATGCAACAAATCTATATTATGGAAATTAAAGTCAATCTATGTTGTGTTGATGTCTGCTGATGTCGAGACGAAGCCATCAGTAAAGTGATAGTGTGTTGTACACTGCACAAATATGGAAACTCATGCCAATGTCTCACTGGATGAGTTAAGACCTTGCTGAGATGCTAAAACGTAATAGTTTTAAATGAGTAGCAAAGTGTCTGGTGGGAAGCTGTTAAAGCTTGTGGCATTACAGCTTGCTGTAGAGAAATCGGGAATCAAGATAAAAAGTCCAAATTTCATAACAGACATACAGATGAGGTGTTAAAACTCTGCAACAGTTCGAGGGCGATTTGCCTCAGGGTCTATTTTTTTGCTGCCAGATTCATGATTACGCCACTGAACAAAAACCTCATATAAGGGCTGATTTCTCTTTCCTTCCCTCTTCCTTCCTCTCATTCTTGCCTCAAGGATGTGGGATCAAATGTCCCCTTTTGATAACGCATCCCGCCTCAGTGGGACGTCTCAAGCTGTGTTTAGTTGTCACATTTGGACAGTGTTATGTTTTTATTTAAGAGGATGAAGACAGAGGGCAGTTTCTGCTACCAGCAGCTAAATATATCTGTAGAATCTCAGAGAAAAGCCTTTTATTGCGTGCTATATGTGCCACTGGGCTAATGGCTTATTGCTTTCTACAGCAGAGCGCACTGGGAGGATGTTCTTCAGAGACTCTGGCCTGCTTTTGTAATTTTGGAACTCAGCACAGGCTTTTTAGAGGCGAGAAAATGAAACCCGGATAAGAAAAAGAAAGAGAGACACTGAGTTATTTTTTTTTCTGACTCCAATAAAGTGAGTGCAGCATCAGCCAGCTGGTCTGGATGGACATTAGTTGAATAAAATAAATCTTATGTTCAGACCTCTGCCTCAGCTCTACCAGACAGAGATGGTAAACTGACATATCTACAGAGTAGACACACAAATGATTCTCTGCTGCTTTGTGATCTCTTGATTGTTGGCTCCTGACCAGCATCTCACAAACCCAGCATGAGTGAAAAAGACACAACAAATAGGACCCTGAGATCAGAATTACAAGAGTATGCATTTGTAAAGCTATATCCTAAAAGTGGCATGAGATCTTTGAGAGCTGTCGGTGACATCAGTGAAACCATGATGTCATCACAGAAGGGTCACTGAACTGCTTCGTAACACATTGGGCCTCAAACACCAAGGTCTGCCCATAGCTTTGTCCCTTAAGTTTAACATTTCAGACAGGCTAGGATGTGAAGATCAGCACTAGCAAGATGTTTGCTTTCATATACAAAAATTTACCTCTCACTCATGAGGACATGGGAGAAAAGAGATAGATCAGTCATTAAAACCACTCAGCATCAGTCTTCTTGGAGCTTTATTTGATGCACTTAAAAGGAGGGCTATGTTAAAATTTTTTGTGTTGTTATTGAGACTTGGACATGCCGTTAAATCAATCCAGCCTGATCTGGAAGCTGAGAAATAACATTTAGAAATAACCTTTATTAGCACTGATAAGTTGCAGATTACAATTAGGTAAAAATCTAGATATGAGACTTTTTCAAGATACATTAAAAAGTCCTCACAGCCCCTTTTAAAAAAAAAAACATGGTACCCACTTTTTAACTTGAATACATTTCATGCAAACTATCAACTAATCTTTTTTAGCATAATTATCATGACTGTAACCTGAATGCACATGAAAAAAACACACATCAAAGCATTTTGTGGCATATTCCTTCAAACTGCACAAAGAAATTAAGTTTCAACAAGACGCGGTAAGATCAAACAGATAGAGAGGGAATCTTGATGGCAGAGAAGATGCGCTTGAAAATGGGATAAAGGTAAAGTAGAGGACATTGTACAGATTGTTGGAGAAAAATCAGAGCACGAGTTTGTCACTCATCCAGCATATTTGAGCACAATATGTATGATCTTTTTTTCCTCAAGTTCAAATGAGAGCTGTATAAAAATAACAGTCTTTTGAGTGTGAGAGCTTTGGGTAGTTTTTAAAAGCTGTATTATTCTGAATCCTTCTGATTCAGTATTTCTACTCTCAGTCCTTTCAACAACAATCGCCTCTTCTAATTGGCTAAAGACCATGCGTGCTTTTGGATCATCTGCTCACAAACACACACCATCTCCACAATGCTGCTCCTGTGAGGGCATATTGTGAACTTGAAGGTGCTGACGAAATTTTGAGGGCAAGCTGTGAATAATTTAGAAGGCACGATTATGAAAGCAGCTTCTTAGCCCGATGCCAGCGGGTATGAATCGATACGACCTCCCACCCCCATCCCATACACACACACACACACACGTACACACACCTCTCTACCACCAACAAACATCTTTTTTTTTTTTTTACCCCTCCCTGAAAACACAGACCCTCTGAACAGACGTCCAGACACATGGCCGAGGGACACTGCCGACTGGACAGCCAGATGCACTGTGCCTGTGTGTGTGAGAGGCTTGATGAAATACAGTAAGGGAAGGCCAGACTTCGTGTGTGTGTGTGTGTGTGTGTGTTAGACGGTCAGAAGGGCATAATTCAAACTGACCACATCCAGAGGAACAGATGGCCAACTTAAGGTCTGCCAAGTTCATTCTTCTTTTCCGCTGGTTCTTCCTTCAGGCGGGGGTCTTGAGTACAAGTCAGAAAGGGTAAAGAAGAGTCGCAGAGGTAGCATACACAAGAATGTAGGCTAGGGTGACCAAAAGTCCTCTTTTGCCCGGAAATGTCCTCCTTTCTAGTGGTAAAATTATGTCCAGGGGTTGTTTTTAAAACTCTCTTAAGTGTCTGGGTTTTTTCTCAGCTTGTTCTACAGACCATTGATATCTATATTAAAGAGCTGCACTGAACTACTGGCATTATTCAGATGCACCTGTTAAAATGTTGAGCATGCAGGAAAACATGCTCTGACTGCTTAGACAGAAAATGCTGCAGCAGGAATGCACTTTTACAGACAAACTGCAGTTACACAGTGGAACCCCTCTTTTCCTCATGGTTGTGACCAGTGAGAGGCACTGTGTTCTGTCAGCAAAGTTTGCACCTTTGTGTCAGCTGAAAATTTAAACCCTTCAAAACCTAAACTAGACTTTCAGTAAGATTCTGAGGCATTATTTATGTTTTTGCACAAGCGAAATTTAAATTCAAATGCACAGCACATGGTGAGGGATTATTATTGGAGCCAATTTTCAGTAAAAAAAACACAAAAAGTTAGCTTTATTGAGAAGATGTTTTTGTCCTATATAAAGTATAAAATTTGAGATAAAAGTCAAAATATGAGACAAAATGCAAAATTCTAAGAAAGTCAAAATTCTGAGATAAAAAGTTGAAATGTGAGATTAAAAGTCAACATTCAGAAGTCAGAAGGTTAATTTTCAAGATAATAATGTAACATTTGAGGTAATAAAATCAACATTTCGATATCAATCTCCAAATTGTTGGATAAATAAACTAGATTTTGGGATGAAAATTAAAATTTTGAAATAAAAAGTTGAAATTTTGACTTTCTATCTCCAAATTTTGACTCATTATAGACCGAGAAAAACATCTATCAAAGCTGTTACCCTATTTCATATTGTAACTGGCAGAAACTATATGTGTGCATTACAGAAAATCCTCCCCTCAAATAGAAAGGAGTGTCTAAATAAATGTACGGGTTATAAAGCTACTTTGTCATCTTTGAGTATGGTCAGAATATGGCGGACTCCAAAAAATGTCCCATTTTGCAGCACTTTCAGTTTCCTTCTCTAAAGATATGATTTCATGGAGTCGATTTGTGCAAGTCTTTCAAAAAACTGAACAAACTCCCGTGACTCACTCTCTCATTTCACTGTACTGTCTCATCGTTGAGTGCGTCTATATTCATTTTCTCTATATAAATCCAGCCCCCCCCCCCTCCTTTCTGTGTGTCCCCTCTGCTGAACCGTTAAATCAGCCTCTCTTTTCTCATCTGTGTATTGGGAGCTTGTGTTTGGCCAACGCTGTTGTTCTCTTTCTGGCCAACAACTCCCTGCCTCAAGAAGAAGCAGTCAGGACCCAAACAAAAAAAAAACACCTCAGGGAGCTTGGATTTCACAGCAGCGATCAAAGAAAAATGGACAAGTTTCAACCTTGCGGGGAGCTTAACATTCAGGGACAGCGGGGAATCAAAAGGATGACACATGCAGTGTTACTTTGACAAATAGCTCAGTTTGCCTCTGCGATGATATGGAGCGGTGGATTCCAACAAACGAAGGGAAAAAAGTCTCTAAAAAGATAAATGCTTCCTCCTGAGCTGTTTGTCTTTAAATTCCTCCTAAACTTCAGTCAACATGGCAAAAGATGCTTTGCTACTATAGCTTAAACAGATCAAACAGTGTAGTTTTGCAAACTTTTCGCTTTGAACTTGTCTAGCATCATGACTCAAAGCCAAATGAACCACTTTGGTCCAAAGTGAAATATTTGTTGGAGCGTAGGCTGTATTACACACTCTTTGTCATGTCATCCATTGGTTTCTAGAGAGGTGTTTTAAAACCCAACAATTGGTGACACCAGATTGGAAACACTGACTCAACTACTTGCTTGTTTGCTGCTTATTACAACATTGACAGTATGTTGGCATGTATGACGCCATGTCGTCTGGCTTGAAGTGAGGTCGCCACAAAAACTGCTCCCCTGGTGATTGGTTGCAGTGCAGGTTAAAAACTCTGTGTCCTTATTTATTCCAAATAGGAGGTGGTAAAACTTAAAAATATAAATACCCCTTGTAGCTTGCTGCGGTGAAATGAAGATATCATTTGGCTGCATTGTGTTTATGTCCTCTTTTTTTGGAGAAGTCGTTTTTCATTAGTTGTTTAAGGTAAAAAACAGGATTTTAAGTGATGCTTTATGATAATTAACAGCTGCCGTTCTTGTGTTGTTTTTTTAGGCAATAGCAAGATACTCTGAAAAAGAGAGCCAAGTAGAGATTAAACTTTCAGAAGAAAATAAATCCTTATATTTGTTGTTCAAAATTGCTCTTGGAGTGCAGGATGCTACTGGCTTCTTCTGCAGGAGGTATATTTTCAGGATGCCTCATTTAACTGGAGGAAGTCGAGTGTACAACTCCTGAGTCTCTCCAATAAACACAATGCTGCAGGTGCTCGCTCGGCTGGTGAGTGTGTTACAGTTGGTAGCTACAGTTGTTAGCTACCATCAGATGTATGGATGTTGTGATTTGGATGTTGTGTTTACAAACAGCTACGAAAATTCTGGCAGACCACACCTTTAAAGAGCGCCTGTTAAATGGGGTCAGTGCTCTGATGGGGATTTAAGAGTGATGAAGACTTGAGTTTTGCTCAACCAGAAGCACGGCTGACCTGACAGACAGGCAGGTATCCTTTCACTGTTAGTGAGGGAACTCCCATCCCACATGTCTTCACAATACCTCGATCGAAGTCTGGTCGAGAACTGTATTTCCAATGGTGCATGTCATCGAAACTCGTCAACACTCTGTATCAGAAACAGATTGGTGTGGGAGATTATGATCATGTGTTATGCAGGCAATGGCTTCGACCAACTAAGGCAAGAAGCAGAGACAGCACAGAGGAATGTATGATAAATGTACATGTGTGAAGGCACAGGTGAATAAAGACTAAGAGGCAACTAAAGGAAAAATTAAAACCACAGCAGAGCACACCACAGAGTTATAGAGACAATGCAGACCTCCTTTAAACTTGCCTCAATTGTGGGTGAAATCACCTCTACTTTCCATCTGCCTGCCTGGGATTTTTTGTCTGTTCATGATGTTTTGGAAAGATGGCCAAAACTGTGAGAAAAAAGTAAGGTTGAAAGAAAATCCCCTTTTGCAAGCTCAAAAATGAACTTGAGGTCATGGATTGTTCACTCTTTTCATCTCCTCTGTCCTCAAATTTTCTGCCTCCATCCTGCCCTTCAATGCTCCCTCTGTCAATTCTTCAAGGAGGCAGAGGGCTTAAATTATAGAGGGCTAAAAATAATGGCTTTCTAAATAGGAGGTGCCCATTGAGAGTGATTGAGAGGCTAGGTCGCTAGGCAGCTAGGGATGCTGGGTAGGTTGGATTCATTAGCACACTCTAGCCCCCACAAGTCTCTCACAAAACCACTCTGATGAAGCATTGGGATCCAGAGTGTTTTGTACATGCTTTCTATCACTACCTCTGCAGCGCTCTGCTCTGCTGCAAATTTAGTCCCATCAGTACCATCCATCAACACTCATTATCAATTTCTTGTTCCCTCCGAGGACTCCATGCAGACCACATTCCTAAAGCATTGTTCATCTACCAGCGGAGTGGAAAATGTGTAGGTGTGCATGTGCATCAGTGTGTGTTTGCATATATGCATGTGTGAGAGAGTGTGCAGCAGAGGCACCCCGTGTCTGTTTTATTATTCATACTCATGTGTGGATCCTCTTTCAGCCCACAGACACCTGCCAGAGATACACGCTGCAAACACAAACCTTCCCGCCTATATTTTCTCCCCCTCTCCGGTGTTTAAATGAGACTTTCTTTCAACGGTAAACACTCCTCTGTAAACCACTTTGTGTCTGTGAGTATTAAATTTGCATATTGTGTTCATGCTAAATTCCCTTATTCTGCATTTAGAACACCTCACTGCCCATCAACACCCACACAACTACACACACACTCATACAGAAGTGGGCTCTTTTATTGTCCTGATGCTCTTCCTAATGGCCCTCTTCCTCCCTTTCCATATTGACGTCACATCCATTAGGCCTGTGCCTCTGGGCCTTTTTAGCACGATACTCCACCGACTCCAACGAGACCCCCCAGTCCAGAGTCAATCTCCACCTGATAAACTCCATATATTGGCTGATCTGAGTCAGTCTCTCTGCACACTAACACAACAACCAATCTGGGAGGAGCAGGGTGCCAGAGGAGAAGCGTTAACAGTAGCATACGCACCCACCTGTTTATTGCCTCAGAAATACACACCAGTGCACACACAGCTCAGCTATCAACACACATAGTAGTGTTGATAGTTGAGCTGAACTATCTGTATCTGGTGCCACAGAGAGTAACCCTGCAGGCTAATGTGAAGAGATAAAGTTTCACCTCAGATCAGCATCACTATCATAACTCTTCCTGCCTTTATTTTCCTCTCGTTATTTTCCAAAACATCCATCTTTGGGTTCTGCTTGACCACCAAACTGACCTGTTTTCATCCTGTGAATGCAGCACTTAGGTCTTAAAAACACCATATAACATAAAAAGTATAAGTAGCACACTCTTTTCCCCTCATGAATATAAAATGAGTGTGAAGTTCAGAGGAAACTTCAACCTTAGCAAAACAAGAGTTAGCTTCATGGCTAGCTACACTTGTGTTGAGACAAACAGGGCTGAAGACAAACTACACTGCGAATCAATGACTACATTTTGGTGGCAGAGACTTTTTTTTTTTAGCTAAAAAGAGAGGAATCTAAATATTTTCTTTAAAATGACATATCGGCCTATCACACATCTTTTAAACTGTATTTGGGTCCATGTTTCTAGTGCCTACGAGTCCTGAGAGCACTTGAGGCTGGAGAGAGGCTAAAAGTGAGTGAGAAATACATTTGGCACTCCAGCCTAAGCAAAACAACTGTAAGCATCTGGGTTTGGGTCCTCTATTACCTATGAAAAAGCTGATTTCATCCTCAAAGTTAGACATTTAAAGCTTACTGACACCATACTTTACATTAGGTGGAGAGGACTGACTCCACGTCATGAATTAAAGATGAGTATGGGTAACTCCAGCCTGAGTGAAAAAAGTTTTTGTTCCAGTTTCGGGCCTCCCTATTACAAAACTATTGTTGTTTCACATCAGGGGAGCCCTTAGGAGTGGTAAAGTAGTAATACTGGAATAATGACACCACACACTTGAGGTTTATCTGTGGCAACACCCAAATTGGGTCACGCCCCCTTGATGCCGTGGGAGGCGAATCTGGCTTGAAATCATCAAGTGTGCCTACGGAGACAAAAATGGCAACTGGCAGCTTGAAGTCATGCTGAAATTATCAGAGCCAGAGCTGGACAGAGACTGGCTGAGTTCTGATAGCAGAGATTTCCCCCTGACTGAGAAAAGAACTGCCCAAAATGAAACTTGGTTCCTCAAAACTCCAGAGACATAATCAATGGTCGGTGCGGCTCGCTGAACTCGCAGGGCTCTGCTGTGACTTAGTGCCGCACATTGAAAACCCTCTCGCCCACTGGAGTCAAGGCTCTATGCAATGAGAAATGAGACTTAACTTTCAGTGCAGTGAGCAGAGAGGGCGAATATCATCCAAGGGGGAACGGTGGAGGAAAAAGAGAGGGAGACAGATCCCCAGGTTGTTTTGATAAATAACAGCAACAAAGTGTTCTGGGAACAGTGTTATAGCTCGAATCTATCACTGGATCATCAGGCTACATTATTCATAAATGTGCTGGGTTGACACCATAACTGATGGATTTTGCGTGACGAAACAGATCAAGCAAAATCAGTCACCCAGCTCCTGAATAAATGGATGATTGTACAATCACAAAGCTATGGTACGACAAAGATTGCTTTAAAGTTATATTTTAACGCAAGAAGGAAGGCCTTTGTTCCCTGACGTAGTTCAAAGTCATCCTGTGTTTTATAGGTTGGTTCTCTTATTTGCACTTCTCCTGCACTTTCTCTTTTCAATCTTTTAAAGCAATCACTTCTACAGGGCAGAATAAAAAATATACCAGTGAAAGGGCATTAGAACTTTTCTCCCTCTTCCTCTGTCTTATTGTCCCCTTTCCTTATCAGCCAGGGCAAACTGATGCAGGAGTCATTCATCTGCAGAGTCCTTTGAAGTATCTTTCATCCAATCAGGTTGACATCTTATTATTATGGGCAGTGTGTATTTGTACAGGAGGATATGTGAGTGACTTTCCTCTCTCCTTCACTCCGCTCTGCCTATATATTAGCTGGAAGGACGTGTGTGTGTCTGTGTGCAAGTGTGTGTGGCCTTATCCTTGTATTACACAGTCCCCACAATTGGAAAATGTTATCAAAGTGCTACAGGCAGATGGGTGTCAAAAAGAAGTCAGTGAGTGATAAGGAGGTTGAAGGAGAGAGAGGAAGATGAGAGGTCAGTGGGGCATGGAGGAGAGTGAGTGACATCAGAGACCTGCTTTTCCACCCGTCCATCTGTCCACTCCTAACAAACCAGCCAGTCATTAGCCCGACTCCAGCTGTTCCATCTTGCCTCAAAGTGTTCAACGGTACTTGTTTATGTTTGTGAACACAGAAAAAGTGTCAGCTAAAGTTGAGCGCTAGGGCCATTCCCTGCCTCCACTAACCGTGAAAAATTTCAAAGTGACATCATCTCAAAAAACTGTAGAGTGAAAACAGCTTGCATGAAAGCAATTGTCTTGCCTTTCCTTTTCCATAACACTCACTCGGTGGGGTTCATATGAAACAAGAGGTGACATATGTGCTGGTAGCTCTATGAGAAATCGGTGCTTTCCTTCACATGCTAATGGTAGCATGCTAACTAGCTCACAGTGACACTGCTAAAAAACAAATTTCATTTTTGATCAGCAGGTTAAGGCCCCTTGAGCAGCTTTTGGCTGTAGTTTGGATTCTTTTGAAAGACCAATGAGGTCTTTATCATAAAGCTGTTGTTCCAAGCTAAGCATGCTAGCAATGACCATTGACTGTATGATAAATAGACAGTGTTTATTTCTGAAACTGAGTTTTGTAGCAAAATGGTCATGTTGGAAATGGGACGGATAATGAGTCTCCTCACTAACAGCTATTGGGCATCTGTCAGTCATGTGAGCTGAGCTGTGCATCTGATTGGGCAATCTCAGGATCCGAACATCTTCTAAACTGCCATGTCAGAGGAAAATTCACCCCCTGTAAAGTACATGCTGTTCGCAAATTAGCAACTTGGACAGGAGACATTATTTATACCAGGCTGTAAACATACAAAACACGTAAACACAGCTTCTTTTTTTGGCTTCATGTGTATGCGACTTCTGGTACTTCCAGAGCCAGCCTCAAGTGGACACTTGATGAGTAGCAGATTTTCACATGTATGCATTGTCTGACTGGAGGTTGCTGTTTGGCCATGGCTCAGCTCTAAAAACTCAGTACAGCTTTGTTTTGCTTGCTGTCAGTGCATCATGTGGCACCAAAAACAAAAAAATTTAAGTTTGTATCATATCAGTGCAATTAATCTACAAGGGACCCTGAAGGAGTTTGAAAAAAATAGAGACATGATGAACCAACAAAGCATCTAGTTAACTATCCAAACATACTGCTTGAGAAAATTTTAAATTACAGCATAAAAAGCATTAGACAGGAGTAATCACAGAGTAGTTGAAGACATTTACAGACCCTGCGATCCCTGCTGCATATTTAAAACCGTGACTACCACCAATATTAGATTCAAAAAGCATATTAAAACTACAAGTCGGAGCTGGTCTGTGGACATCAGATGATATTTAAAAAGAGCTTTAAGAGGACATAACCTGGCTAACATTCAAAACCAAGAGGCCCCACACTGCTCACTGAAGTCTCAGATCTCTGCAGGGGTTTCCTGCCACCTCCGGCTTTCATCAGATGTAAGGAGTTAGACCGAGGCTGAGAAGTGGAAGTGGGACATAATGTGTGTGTGTGTGTGTGTCACTGCTCGTTACATCACTTGAGCCTATGGTGTCGCAGGTAAAAAAGGACATAAATCAGAAGCAGAAAATCAAAAAAAGGGATTATTAGACACCAGAACAAGAAGTTATCTGTCACATTTACCAACCTTAGTTTTCAGCTGATGAGTTTATAAACAGTTAACTAGAAACATGAGTGTAAATTATTTATTTATTTTCAAGTGTACAACTGGTTCCAGAATAGAGATAATAATTGAAAGCTGATTCAATGTTTCAATATAGTAATATTTGAGCTCTTGCTAGACTTTTGTTTTTGTTTTTATATGACACCTGTATGTTCTTGGTTACCTTCTGTATGGACTATCTTGGGCTACTCTTCAATGCAAATCTCACAGAAATTGGAGTTAGTCTCTCTGATACCTCATATATACTCTACATGATTTACAGCTAAAATAATCTGAAATGCTTTATTTAGGCTGCTGTCTCTTTAAGGCTCCAAGCTCCACGAATCTCTTTCCCTCTGATTGGCCAGTCTCCAGAAGGCCTGTTTAAGACTTCAAACATGTTCTGTGTCACTTCTCCAGGTTAGGTGAGATTTTCTTTCTTTTTCCCCCTTATATATCTTTTCCTATGTTTACTGTTTATTTTGATATTCACACTTGATTCTAGTTTCAGGTCTATTGAAACCCTCTGTGTTGAAACTTCCTTGTGTTCCATCCTTACTTAGAGATTTTGGATACCTTTGCCTGTCTTTGCTTGTGTGAACTGAACCCTGGACTGATTAAACATTAACTGTACTCTCTGACTGACTTCTGTGTCCTGCCTTTTGGTTCTGGGCAGAGCTATGAGCAGACCTTGGTGTTTGAGGGCCACATCTCTAATGTGTTATGAACTAGTTATGACATTGTTATGCAATGACCTCATCATTTCATCAAGACTCTTTAAAAATTTCTTTGAGATCTTTTGCTATTCTTAGAACAGATGTTTTTAAGCAGTAGACAGATTCAAGGACTCCAGCGATATATGAATACTAAGGGTCTTAAAAATCTGCTATATATGGGAAACCTAACAGCCCATCTCTAACATCTAAAGTGTTTTCAGTTATGTGACAAGGAATAACTGCAGCACAGTGTAATAAAAAAAGTCCTCCCAATTTCCTGCACAGGCTTGTGTTTCGTCTTTAACATACAGACCATCCTATAAAGATAAAACCTGAGTTTTACAGTCCACTCTTCCTTTCCCCTGCTGTTTAAGCGTCTGCCTTCATAATGATATATCCAGCCTACTCTTGTACAGGCTGTGCTGCACTGCGCCAAAGTACAGCTTTCTTTTTCAGACTCCAAAACTTCAACATGTTTCGTTGCATTTGCATATAAGTTTAAATCAACCGCTTTATGTTTGTTTGGCATGATTATTTTTCAAAATCTGTTTCCACCCGCAAAATAGAGCCACTATATAATGACTTAATGTGGGTTTCTACAACGGGGAGCAAACAAATGGGTGCTCAGGCTCACTGAAGGTTGTGTTTAGATTTCACAATAATTACAATCGAATGCACAATAAAGGGGATATAGAATTTTCATTACTGAATGCAGCTGAGGGTAAATAAAGCCATTCTTTCTCCGGCAGCATGATGAAACTCTGAAGTGTGAGCAATAATGTGCCTTGAAATGGAGCCTGAAATGGAAAGGAAGAGGGCAGAATTGTTGAAACAAGAGGAGGGAGACAGTTTGGGCCTTAAAAGCACATTTTGTGTTTCTGAAGTCTGACGTCTGACTGAAAACTGAGGCTTTACTGTGTGTTTCTCATCAATCCGGACACGAAGCGCATGAATTTCTTATTGCGCCCTGACAGGCGGCTCACCTCAGTCTGCTCAGCTCACCTCTGTGAGTGTGTTTGTCTGAGTTTTCAGATAGCTGAATGGTGAAACAAACACGCCATGCTTTATTCCCAATTTTTCTTTAAGCCTTTGGTACAAAAGCTATCTCCTTAATCTTTTCTTCTTGAATTATGGTGCCAAATAAGCTGTTGAGGACTCCTTTCTGTTTCATTTTGCTTGATTATTGAGTTACAGCGAGCACAGGAGGAAGCGATAAAACCTGCCTGATAAAAACTGACAAAGAGAAATCCAATGCTTCTGTCTGAAACGCCCACACAAATCTGGAAAGATTGATAGATTATTACATATCCCTGTCAGCTTCTGAATAAAAAATAACAGGCAGGATAGATACAAGGAAGTGGAGGAGACAGAAAATCATTGCTGCGTCCTGTCTATAGTGTGTGAAAGTGCAGTCTGGCCTTCTTAAATGCTCCCACACATATCCACACTGAGGCATATTACTTGTGATGCCAGCTGTCTTGAGCAAATTTCACTGCGTGGAAACAAAACACATTTCACTGCCTCTTTTTCTTTGAATCGTCGCCTACGAGGGGAAGGTCTGTAATTTCACACCACATTCAAAGACTCAACTACAATACCGTTTCGGAGCTGGAATGGAAGTCACATTTTCTCCAGGTGAAGAGATACAATGTATTATTTACTGGGATGAACTCTCGCAAAGTTGTTACTCGTCCCGTCGTTTCATGGGATTGGATGAGGGATGAGGGCAGTGGAGATGGGAGTTTTGGATGAGAGAGTGAGAGAAACAGAGCTGTTCTCTAAAACACAATCAACATGGTGAGCTGTGACGAGCTGGAGGGAGGAAACTACTGTGACTGATGTGTCATAGGGATAGAAACTGGCAGGTAGATATGGCTGCACTATTGAGCATGGATGTCCACGGGTTTGTGCACACATACTTTCTGTAGGAAACTTCAGAGATTAAGGAGGAGGTGCTGTGGTTTCATTTTTAAACATGGATATAAAGCAACAACACTTGGGGTTATTTCTCATATTCAAATGTTATAGAAATTTCTGAATCTCTCTCTTCACTGTTCCTCTATGGTGATCACAGCTGCTCTCTTCCTTTCTTTCTTATGGTTGCTTTCTGTAAAAAAAATTGTTTCTAAACCTGTTTTTACTCATATGTCTCAGTACTTTTAAAACACAGTGGATTGTGAAATACTATAGGTTATATCTTTTGAAATCACGTGGTATCAAAATGTTTCTTGGCAACCATAAAATTATTTCTAGTTGGTCTGTTTTTGACATGAGATGTGTCTTTATCTCTGCTTTCCTCACTCATCGTAGCAGGATTGAGGAAAACTAGAAAAAGCAAAGGTCACAACCCTGCACTTGTCATTGGGTGCCAGATATGAGACAATGGTGCTACATGAACAACGATTTTAATGCAACATAATGATAATAGCTCAAATTTTCTGTGTGCATACGCAGTTTTTCATGTTTTATACAATACCTGGGTTCACATTACAGCTCTTCCCTGAGAACAATTAACCTGAGGGGGAATTAAGTCAAATGCTTTGATGGGAAAAGAAACAAAATGAATAAATCCTGACTCTGTGGCCCACTCATCTATCTAGCCTGGATGTTCTTTTCCCGTGCACTTATTGTGCATGAGTGGAGTTTTCCACCGGCTAAATATAGCAGGTCAGTCCCACAAGAATGGCAGAGAAAGGTCTGAAGCAGCAGTGACATGATGGGCTACACTCGTCTCCTCATTGCTCTCCTGTGACTCCCCCATGCACCAGTAGACGCAGTGTTTTGGGGGATTGGTTACGCCTTTGTCTATTATTGGGATACTATGAAAGTCGAGCTTAATAAAATCTCATTTAAAGACGATTTTGATGGCATTAATGTTGGATTTGCAGCTGATACAAGTGAGATATAAACTTGAAGTCTGTGGTGCAAATTTACAAATGAACTAAAGGATTAAACTCCTTTGTGTCTGTTTTTCTAAGTTTTGTAAAGAAGAAAACTAAGCAAAGGAATGGAGAAAGATTTGCAGATTCTTTAAAGGCTGTGTAATGCAGCATCCAAGATACACACAACCAGTAATGGTTTCGATACTCTGTTGTAAAAGCTGGCTACAGATACACAGTAACCCTTGGGCTTTTCCTGTCAAAGACAGATTTGAAAGATTCCGTGTTTGATCTAAAACCCAATATTCCTACATGGCTCCGTGAAGATAGCATCTCGAATCAACAAAAAGAGAACATCCTCGAGCTGTTCGACTGACACGGAACAAGAGCTCTGAGCTTGTGGACACAAATCCACAGCTCGAGGGGGATTTTTGCAGGGATGTTGGGTTTTTGTCTGGTCCATAAACATTAACATTACAATGAAAAAAAGCTTATTCAGAAGTAAAAGCTTAAACAAACAGCTTTGCGGATTGAATCTCCAAAGTCAATCTGCAATTCATTTGTGAAAGGGCAGCTTTGGGTTTTTCTCACATTGCAAATTGCTTCACTGTTTGTGTTTTTCAGCTCAGCATCAGAGGCATCTCAGTGTTACCTTTCAATTCTTTTAGTTGCTTGTTTAACCTGCATATTTTCAAGGATTTCATCCGACTTGATTTTCTGTCTTCTTCCTTAAGCAACATTTTCTTTTTCTGTGCTAAATTTGAGATACTTCTCTTACAGTAACAGGAGGCCTCACTGACATTAACACAAACATTGCTGAAAAACGGCAGACATTTGAAAGGGCTGCCTCACAAGACTGTGGGAGTCGATTATCCTGCTGTGATCTGGGCCATAGATTACACTTTAATAATATAAGTATCTAATTACGGCCTTGCATCCTTCACGCCTTTTTCTGCTCTCTTTAATCATGATCGCCCACTGGCCTCGAATCACTGATAGCATCCAGGCTTCAAAAGCAAAAGCAGCAGTGCTCACTATGTGTTCTCATTATATATCTACAAATGTTTTCTTCTTGTGTAGGCCAGTTCATGTATACGGCTTGGCAAGCTGCATTTTAATGTTATCTCTTCTGTAACATGTTCCCAGGGACCTGCGGACCTGCTTTGCTCCATGCGCCAGCTGTGCAAGTCACTAATAGAGGGCAGAACCGGAGCAGACACACACTAACACACACGCATGCACGCACGCGGCTAAGTGCCTGAGTGGCGAGGGAGGAGGGTGAGGCAGTGAGGAAAAACATGCAGGAAAAAGCTTTACAAAGAGCTGTTGCATATAAAGTGATCTGAATTTGAGGGGAGAATAAAGCTCTCTGTGTCTGTGTGTGTGTGTGTGTGTCTGTGGGAGCGTGAAAATGATGGAAAAGGACAGACAGATGGAGAAACAGGAGGATAGATGTTCATGTTATACTGGATGGGATGTTATCCTAACAGGTAAAAAAGTGTATAATGTGTCATAAAAGGCTGAAAAACTTGCTCATTATACAGACATTAAAACACTGTGATGTGATAATGGTGATAATGTATTGTGAACAGGTAGTTAAAGCTGATTGGAACTCCAAGGTAAAAAAGACCCCAATGCAAAAGCAGTGTCACGATCAGTTTATATAACCCCACTTTCTATATGAATTAGAAACAAGTTGTCTTAGTTTTATTGCACTGATTCAAAAATGTTTCATTTATATGACAAAAGAATCCCTCTGAATCCAATGGGACTATAAATGTACCTGTTTGGATTCCACACTTTGGGGTTGCACACATGTATAAAGAGGGGGCATTGTGCTGTTTCAGGCTTAAACTGTCCCTTTAGAGCCTCCGTAGCAGCTCTCAATGATTCACAGCTCAAAACGAAGCCTATTTTCCTCACATTGGTTATTAATAAACCTCAAATTTCAGTGGCTCCCAACCCTTTCAAACTGTATGCCGAGACAGCCTTGTTCCTGTTTTTCTGTTATTTCTGCCAGTTGACCTGTTCTTGTTGCAAAATTTGTCTTAATTTATGTTATTCTATCAAAATTTCATTTATTATTGTCTAGGTTTAAGTGACATTGTTGGGCAATATCCACATTTGCATACTCCTATTTCATATTTTTGTCCAATTGATGTCTATGCTCTGATTAAAAATAAATTGTACACCAGAAGTTAATCTACAGTTACTCAGTACTTGATTAGTTTTTTCACTGAATACCTCCTTACACTTACTCACCGGGGGACTAAATTATACTTTTACTGGAGTCATGTTATTCTAAAGTAGCTGTACTCTGACTTCAGCACATTTTTTGGCTACATTACCCACCTCTGTCCAGTACCAATGACCTAGGTTAAGAGATCCTTATGCGATGACAACATCATTTCAACAAGACTCTTGAAGATCTTGTGCCTTTAATTTTTTTAGAATGGACTGTTTACAGCAATTTACAGACTGAATCGGGGATTTCTACATGCAGTGATTTGAAAGTCTGCATCCAGCACTGTGACTTTACATCTTTGTTTAGAATATGAGAATGCACAATACCCCCTCTTTAATTTCTTGCTTTCTGTTTTATTTTCATATTGTTTACAGTTGTTAGGGTTCACAGTCAACACAACACCAAACAACAGAGTTTGTGTTAGGTATTCTGTGTAGTCTTTCATGCTATTTGAGTCTCAGTGTCACTTGTCTGAGCTCCCTGTATAGACGGCACCAAGGGCTCTATTTCTGACATCTATTCACAGAAGGAGAGGTGTCGGAGACGAAGTGATGAAAAACTTACAGGTGTTAGTGCAAGTCTGGTGACTTAGTATGCTAACAAGAGGCTCCAGCAAGATATTTCATTCAACCAGAGCACTTCTTCTGTCTGACTGGAGGTAAAAAAAAAATCCTACAGAAAATACCCTCCTGTTGTCTGCTGTCATCAATCTGTTGTTGTTAGTTTGACAGAAATGACCCTGACACTCACTCTTACTTAAATTGTTACAGAGTGAGGAGGACTGCTTTTTGTTACTGTGCCTCAAATACTTAATTCACTCCAAAACATTTTCAAGCTGACAGGAAAAACAACATAAACACTTTTACATTTGGATATGATGATTTTTGCAATCCATGAATTGTTATTTTAAAGAGGGGGTACTATGCTTTACCACATTTATTTAAACATTGTTTAAACATAGATATGATGATGTTCATACTAAATATTTTTAGTAGTTTTCAAAGTTTGATGTTCATGTGTTGAGGAAATTCCTGAATCTGTCTGTAAACAGCTTAAAACAATCCAACCTAGAAAATGCAAGATCTTCACAAGATCCTCAGGAGATCTTCACAAGACTTGCAGTCATGATGAGGTCACTGAATCGGATTTCCTGACTAGTTCATGACAAATTTGAGTTATGGGCCTAGCACCATGGTTTACTCCAAGAATGTGCCCTTGCTCTTCCAGAGGGCTGGCCAATCAAAGAGACGGGGGTTTGAGAAGTTGAAGGCCTTAAAGAGACAGCAACTAAAATGAAACATTACAGACTGAGGCTAAAATAAGTGTTTTCTAAAACAATACATGAGAAGATTGGGGTTTCTTCAGCTATGTGTGATTATCATGTGGATCTATAGGGGTACCAGTTGGACAGTATGAAGTAAAATAAAAATGAAGCATGACACCCCCCATTTAATCTTTTTTCTTTGCATTGCGTTAAATATGACAATTTCATTTTGAGAAATTAATTTAAGGAAGAAAAATCTGTGTTTTTTTTGTAGGAGTACAGAAAAAAAAGAAAAAAAAGTGATTAAATGTGTAATAAAACACAGCTAACCTGATATCCAGACAGCGCAGCATGGGGTCAGCAGCAGCACCCAGCACCAACACAGTGAATCCCACTAGTAACAGGGTGGTGGTGAAGATGACACGCCTCACTTCTGGGGTCGTGTCTTTTGCAGCCAAGCTGAAAGCTACAGCCCCTCTTAAACCTGGGAGCAGAGGAGACATTAGTCAGCTGGATTACGGCCATCCATCACACCACCAGACAGCCATCTCGCAACCAATTATTTGAAAAAGGGCAGGAGAGAGCTATCCAGTTAATAACCCTGTCCAGTGGTAATAGATAACAGCCGGAATTTCACTGTCTTTGACCAGTTGGAAGCCCCCCAAAACAAACTTCTACATGGTTGTACAGTGGTGACATAATACTTACAGGCAAAACAATTCCCAGAGAAAATCCTTGACTGCTATGAGAAACAGAAGGGGGAGGAGGAAGCGGTGATGGTGAGGTGTTTGAAAAATAGCAAGACAAGGCATTTTAACAAAGGAGCCTTCTTACGTAAGAGGTAAAGTGGGTCAGGCAGGAAGAGAAACATGCTGCTGTGCTACATCACTTCACATCAAACACTCCTTTCTCCTGCATCATCAAACCATTCAGCTTCAACCATTTGTCTTTGACAATAGTGTGAGGCAGTGCTTTAAGTACACGCACTGAGATGATGCAGCAAAAATAGAAAAGGATGAGAGGGAATCGTTCCGAGGAGAAATCACAGATATGGATCAGATCAAAAATTATAAAACAGCCTCTTTTTAAATAAAATAAGCGAATTATTCTGAAGCCTGGAACTGATATCAGCCCACTTTATGCCCGTACACACATACTGACTTGCATTTCTGCAACACAGGATGATTGACCTTTACTTCCCCCAGAATCCCCCCAATATCTACCACATTTAGAGCCAGAGTACGCACAATGGAGCTGGCTCTCAGAGCTTTGATATTAATGTCCTGCACCCAAAACAAAACACACATTTAACAGACATAACGCTGCACAAGCCCAATTTGTCAACAGAGCTGTCAGTTATGGTTTTTTATGACATCAGTTGTGAACCAAAAGAATATCGTGATTCACTGACTTAATCACTAGGTTAGCACTTTAAATGCTCAATCAGCATAAAAAAATGTTTAATAATTATTTTAATGTCCTGCTTTTCAAGAGGAGGGTGTTGGTTTTATTTTTTAACTTACTTTATTTTAGGCTTTATACCGTCCTGCCTTTACCCCTGTGGGAGCCCTGCATGACATGAATTTTAAAAAAATCTGTGTTTTTCTCACACTGGTGTTTTAGAAGCCCTTATTTCAGCCTTTGTCTGGAATACTTTTTTTTAGTTGCTGTCTCCAATCCCACAAACCCCCTTCCCACTGATTGACAAGCCCTCTGATGGCAGAGACCTTGGTGTTTGAGGCCCACCTCTCCAAACAGTTAGGAGACCCTAATGTAGTGACCTCATCATTTCAGAAATTCATAACATACCACATTACCAAGCTTACAGAAAGATTCAGAGTTTTCTACAACACATGACTGTGTAGCAGCTGGAATATATGCATACATTTAGTGTTGACTGACAGCATTGTTATTTTTGTATCCATGTTTGGAATATTAGAGACCATAATCCCCCCTACCTAAAGTTTAAACCATGTATCATTGGTCAATATGGAGGAGGCAAGAGAGTAACATGACTTAAACATAATAATATAAATAACAGTCAGAGGAGAGAGAGCTCAAAATGTTTTGGCTTCACTTTTTGGGATCCGACATGTTGTCCATGTTTTTCTTCTAGATGCGGTGAAGATACACCTTTCACAAATGTGGCTAATGCTAAGCTACAAGCAGGAGAAGCAAATGCTAAATGTTGGCGAGGTGGATCAATAGTCATCATTTTTAAGTTTCTGAATGTGATTACAACAGCAACATATTCCAGAATCAAAGCAAGCATTGACATGAGCCAGTTTCATTGAAGTATAAAATTGGTGAATATTACTATAAGTGAAAACATTTTGAGATTATTACCTGTGAGCATCATGAAGTGCTGGAAGGAGCAGGGTATCTTGACTTTGCGCCCCAGGTTCAGGAGGAATGACAGAGGGTAGATGTTGCAGGCTCTCGATATGATGATGGAGAGCTGTTTACATTGAGCGCAGCTTAAGGAGAATACTTACAACTTAGACACATTTGCAGTCTGAAGTACACTTATAAGTCATTGAGTCGTAGTGGAAATTGGGGTTTAATTCAGAGAAAATATATCAAGCTCAAAAAACAGACCGCATATGTCTCAATGCTGCAATTTTATACCGTAAATTCGGGTTTAACGGTTTCAAATGTAGGTTTTGAAGTTATTTTTGAGGTAGATAAATGATACGCTTCGTTTAGTCTCAAAGTAATCCCTTGGATGACTGCACATAGCCTGATTCTTTTGGTTCACATCAGACCCAACACAACAGTTATCCTATAAATAATACAAATTCCATGTGAGATCAGGCTGTAAAAGAACATCTATGAATATTAACACATATGCTTGTACACGCACGCATAAAAAAAGAGATCTTTGAATATCTTCTGTTCAGGATGCAAACACAGTGGTGTGGCACCATGCCGAGGCATGCAGCCAATCAGGCAGTGCCAGCTGTTTCTGCCCTCCACACACACTTTGATGTTTCACATAGGATGGCACGCTGAATGCTAAGTGTCCTGGGCAGCAGTCAGGGAGAGGATATCAGTACAATTATCTGCAGTTCTGGACACAAAATGTTTTGTGCTGAACTTTAGAGGTGGTCACAGTAGCTTTATATAACTTCTGGACCTCACATGAATCTCAAATGTAACCTCACTCTTTTGATTAAAGTGTTGATATGAAACTTCTTTATTCCCATTTGGGTATCAAATCCAAATATCTGATGATGTCCAACACTGTTACCGTTAAAAAATGTTGAACAAGCATGATGCGATCAAAAAAGAGGTCCAAATGTCTGAAAATACAGGCATTTATATGATTCATCACACAGAGCTTCACCATGATAACCATGTGATGAACAATTCCTGACGGTCACACTTGGCAGAGAAGAGGAATGGGTGAAAAATAATGTTGTGAAAGGGAGTAAACAAATGTTAACTTCTTCTACTCTAGTTTAGTGCTGTGTAGGGTGACCAAATATCCTCCTTTGCCTGAACATGTCCTCCTTCTTGGTGGTAAAATTATGTCTAGAGGGATTTTATAAAATTCCCCAAAATGCTTGGGTTTTTTTCAGCTTGCTCTACAGACCATTGGCATTTATAGTAAAGCTCCACACTGGGCTTCTAGAATTATTCCGATGCACCAACTTGATAAGATGTATGCATGGAAAAATGCTCTGACTGTTGGCGCTGCACTCTCAATCAGAAAATACTGAGGTGAAAATGCAACAGACAAACTGCCTTAATGGCACGGTCGTGACTGGTGTTGAGAATTTTTTTGGCCCATATTGAGTCAAGTTATGAGATAAAAAGTAACAATTTTGAAACAAAAAGTCAAAATTATTAGGTGATGTAAAAATTTGAGACAAAAAGTCAAACTTTGAGATAGAAAGTTGAAATTCCGACCTTTATATCTCAAGATCCGGAGGTCCACTTTTTGGGTTTCTGGAATATGGCCACCCTTGTACTGTGGTAGATGTATATAAATGATACAATGCCCCCTGCAGTTTGGGAATGAATGATGCGTGGAGTGTTAAAAAGTATAAAAGCCACACACGTTCTTCCATCTAATTTCTGTGTGGAAAGCATTATCCAGCCCTTTGTCAACCTCAAAAGCAGCACAGGAAAGCTCATCGTCAGCATAGAATAATCCGTTTTAGTATCATTGAGGGAAAGGATTTCACCCCTTCCACTGGAACTCCAATATGAGGCCTGGAATAATAAAAGCAGCAATATTTAAGGCAGGAGCCTTTATTCTGACAGGGCTATTACTAAAACAGAGGCCCCTCATACCCTACAGTCAATATTAGATCTCCTTCACCCTATGGATTTTCAAAAGCAATATCCTGCCTCCAAAAGCAGTCATTTCTCTTTATCAAAGGCCTCGCAGCTATTTGAAAGGAGGTAATTAAGCACTGCTATCTCATCCTCATTTCCAATGAGGCCCATCTGCGTTGTCAGTGGCAAAGGCTGCAAGCCACAGCGATTAAAATCTACTGCAAAGAGCGATTAACAGGGGCTGAATCACCGGGACTAGTTTATTTTTACTGACGCTTTTAGCACCGTACATGAAGAGTATGACCTCCATTTATTCCTGTTTGCGCATCCGGGTCAGCTGCCAGTCAGTGGAGCTTGCCAGATTCCTTTTGGAGGCACGATTGAGGACAAAAGCTAAAACAGGATCAGTGTTCAAGTCAAACATTTCCTCGCTGGCACTGAGGATAAGAGCATTTGAAAAAAGAATCTGCTCTGTCGACTCTTTCCCCGACTCCTTTGACCCGACGGTGGGAGATGGATTGTGATAATAATTGCCGGCCATCTGGGCACTGGACTGTGAAAGAAGAGCTCCTTGGAGTGAGGCCACTGGAGTCTCTCCTCAGGCATACACTTTGGTTATGCCAGCTCTCAGGCAAGGACAATCGCAGCCAGGAGTCCATTACTCTACCCCTCGGATTCTTCCCAGAAAGAGGAGCTGATGGATGTAACAACAGCTGTGAACACGAGACATCTGTCCAGGAAGTTATAGCTCAGAAATGTGGTGAGTATTATCAAGGGGCTGATGGCTTTTTAACGACAATGCGTGCGGCTGCATTGCATTCTGGTCACGGAGAATCTTGCCAGAGGAGAAACAAGTGTGATTTTTAACTATAAGTACAAAATATTAAGTCTAAAAAGCTGTTACTCTTTGAATATGAGTCATTTTTACTTCACTAAATCTTGCATCCAGCCTCCTGGGACCACACCAAATATTCTTGGACTTTTAGTGCAGCCAGCAGATATTCCAATAACTGCCAAGACTCGCTTTTTTTTTTTTTTTTTTTCTGTCGCTGGCTTTGTTTACAGTCTGATGATCAAATTAGGACACAGGAACGTAGTTGCAATTAAGAGATGCTTTTACAAACTGAATTTTGTGCTGTTCTTTTGCTGATATGTGATTTGAGATGGATAAAAAGTAAAAATCTCCTCAAACATTGGCTGATGGCACCTCAGATGAAGACAAACTTTATACTTGCTAAAGCGCCCATCTTAGACGTACAGCCATGTGAAATTTTCAAAGTGGGGGCTTGTTTGTGCCTCCTTCATACACACAAAAATAGACATGTGTCTTGAAAGATGACAACTATCACTTTCATTCTTTTCAGGCCTAAACTAAGGTGCCCCCAAACCAGGCAAAGTAACATTTACATATTATGATTTCAAGCCAGATTTCAGGACCAAATTTCCTCTCCGTGATCATTGGTGCTTCTGACAGGACTACACCAGCTGTGTCTCCGGTTTGACTCCTCTTCGTTGCATTTCCGTACTCCATTGATAAGCCGTTCTTCATCCATGTTTGGCTGTAAAACCTCAAAACCTGTTAACTCCTGGTCATGCTCTGCTCATTATGTTCTTTTCTTATTGTGGTCAAGCTAAATATGATCAGATTTTGACATGGTTGGTGTTATTTTGAATGTCACTGAGCATTTTGATTTGGTTCCTCTGCACAACTTTTTGTATCGTTCTGATGTGCAGCAAGTTTTTGGAAGCCTGCTGTGACCTGTTGGGGCAGGGATGGAGCCAAACTGCACGGATCTAGATCCAGTGTGAGTTCACACATTAACTAGCATAGAAACCTATCTAATCTGTTGCTATGATGGACCCAGATAGGAGATGGGTATTTAAGCAGAGATTTGGGGCTTGTTGTTCTCAAGTCTCTCTTGTTCATACAACCGTTTTCCCCAATCTGGAATCATAATTATCAAACATTAATCACATTTACGATTCCTAGTTGCACTGATGGAATACCTGCGATAACCAATGGAAGGAGCAGACTCTGAGGCATCATCAACCAGAATACAGCTCACAAGAATGTTAGCAAACACAAACAAAACCTGACACAGAAATGAGTACAAAACCAAAATGAAGACAAGCCCATATACCGTTCCTTGGTTTTTTATTGCTACACGACTAAACATGCAAGAATGGCTGATGCCTGTTTATCATTGGAGGTCAAGTTTGATCTCTTGAGTTTCTGCGAAAATTTATCTCTAGAATTGTTGCCCCAATAGCTGAGTGTGTTGTCAAGTGGCTGCAAAGAATCGTTTACTTTGCATGTTACATAAATTTGGCCTAAAAGTCTTCTTTCTTTGGTTTTGCTGGTTAGGCTTGAAATATTTTGGCTAAAGTGCTCAACACTACCTTCATGGATTTCTCTTAGTGCTGCAACTTTTACTCTGTATCCATAGATTTCAAGGAAGACTGCAGAGACACAGAATAAATTAACACAGAGTATATGTGTGTATATATTTGCAGACATACTGGGAGTGCAGCATAAATGAGCTTTCAGGGGTTGCACATAGCGAGCATCCTGAACATCCTTTGGGGACTCACTGCCTTGCTAGAGGCTCCTATGGAGAGCCAAGAGATTAAATTGTGACATTCGCAATAAAACAGACAAATTATGGTAAGTTTAGCACGTCTGTACTGTCATACATGCATGTGTTGAGTTTGAAAACAGCTCACAAATGAAGCCTGTTTTATTCAAGGGGTGATATTTAACCAAGAAAATATGTAAATCAGTAAATTTGTGAAACTGGGATCACTGCGTGTTCATTATTTTGGCTGAATATGGTTTACAGTCAGTCAAATCCTTTGGGTTTCCTCTATTCAATGGGTAATACAACCATCAAAAATTACCCTGCCACATGGCATTTTGAATAAATGTCAATAAGCATTACCCATAGCTGTTCAAAGCTTTTTAGAGGATTTCCCCTTTAATGAGACCACCACAAAGAACAGCAGGAACCTCTTTCACAGGAGTTTTTTTGAACTAATAAGATTTAATCTCCAACCTCAACAGGGATACACTGCTTAATCCTTTTCAAATTAAAGAACTGTAAGCGTATTTCAAACTGGCAAACATCTTTATTCCACTGAGCTTTTCTGGAGAACACTAAACAAGCAGCACTAACAATAATTAAAGAGCGATTTAAATTTCTGTTTCATTGGCCTTCCCTCAGAGCTGCACTGCAGCATCTTAATCTGCAGAGATTGTGATCTTGAGAGACTAGCAGAATGGCATTTTCAGTGCTCACTGGATCAAACCTGTACAATTTAAAGCAGTGAGGTTCTTTTAAAAGGAAATTATACCACTGCACTGCAGCAGAGGGTCGAGATGGAAAATGGAAGATAGGAAACCACTCTGGTCAAATAAGGGGAAGATGATTGAGCAGATTAGGATTATAGAAGAAGGTGGAGGAGTAATAAACAATTCACCTGTCTGCAGTTCCAGTGGGATTGAAAAGCAGCACAGCAGGGGGGGATTCTCCATCATGAAGCAAAAAGGATACAAATGACCCTGAAATGAAGTGGGCTTTGAAGACATGGTAAGGGGACGTCAACAATACATATCCCATGTAGCTGAAGATGAAAATCTCCCCCAGGAAGTTGGTGACTTCAAAGAGCTGCAAATTATAAGAAGGGATGAAGAGGATCGGGAGGGAGAAGGTCATCGGAGACGGGAAGGGGATTCAGGGTGGATGATGTGCGACGGTGTGTGTGTTATTTGTCTGTGTGAAGGGCGGGGGGGAGTAAAAGACTTGGATCATATCAGAAATGAGTAAACAGGCTGGGATTTGTACACACACGACAAATTCAGTGTTTGTGTTATTCTTTGATCCTTTGAGGTAGAGACTGCAAACAAACTCAGCTCAAGGCCGTAATGAAGTTTAGCGGCAGACGTGTTTTTATACCCGTTTTCAAAGCTGTTGCTGCAAACATGAGGAGAATGAAAGACTCACTTTCAGAAACTTTTTAAACTTATCCAAATTATTTCTAATGATCAATGATTATTTTAGCTCATCAACTCAGTCTTACACTTCCTGTAATGACGACCCAGGCCAGACCAAAGAGCCACTGTGTCATTTAGGATTACAGAAAACAGGCTTGGGATCGTTTTAACGAGGCTTTTCTGCACAAGATATTAAATATTAATGCAGGTCCATATGTTGTGTCTGGATGAAATTAAAGCAGGAGTTATGATTTCATAAATGATTTATGAACTTCTGTTTTGACTGTTTAAACTAGCTATGGCTTAGAGCTTTGCTAAAAGGCTATCTAATTGAATAAGAGTACCACATCCCATCAGAGCATCACATCAAAAAGATGCCACACAGAAAAAATAACACACTATCAGCTACAAGTGATACAACTGGTGTCTGAATATATGCAAAATCACTTCCCCTTCAAGCTGCAGCTGCATGCATGAATCATAAAACTGTAGATAAAGGCATTCTGCCAAGCAAGCATACGGCACCATACACACACATTAACTACAGCACAGCCAGTCTACTTTACAGGCAAAGGCTCCAACTGTGCTCCTCGGCCTTTAAAAGGCCTTTTTCTGTGATAAACAGCCAGCTCCCACAACGGTGTGGCGCCCACAACGAAATATAAATGTATAGATGATTATATGTTTGTGCTTCTGATTTATTTTCTCTTCTGTGAAGCATGCTGCTACAGTGAAACGGTGCTGGACTGCATTTGTGTCAAGGCTTTTAAGCAGTTAGCTGGAGACCGGCCTCCCACACAGACACCCACCGAACAGCCAGAACACTAATGGCGAATTAATGATGGCTTGTACACACGAACCAATACACCGACATTGGCATTAAAGGGCAATGTGGAACGAATGTAGGTGGACAGACTGTTTGGAAACATGAGTGAAAAGGCCTCAATGACTGGTCACAAACCTACCTGCTTTGTCCTGGTTTTACCCTCCTCGGATAAATTGTGAAACGTGTATTTTGCCTGGGTTAAGCCACAAAACAGCACTGCAACAATGCCTGCAACACAGAAAAGAAATGAGAAAAGGTGTATTATTGATATTAGCGAAAATGCTCACTCATATCATCTCAAAAACCACCCCCATGCTCTAAAATATCAGCTTAGTTAACCCAATATTTGACAAACAATGTCATGCTAGCTTGTGTTTTCTTTAGTTTAAAGCTAACAGTAATTAAACGAGAAATCCTTTGTTTCTTGGTGTACTGTTTCATTCAAACTTAAGACGCAGTTTCATGACAAAATTAGTGAGTCCTCATTGGACACATGATGCCAGAACAAGCAGAGGTGCAGCTAGCATTAGCTTAGCTTCTCTGGGTCTTTTTTTGATAGAGCATCCTGGGGTTCCCAGAGCCAAGTTTTTTGACAGCTGTAGCATCATATAAAATCTCAAGATGGTCAGTGATGTGAGTTACATCTCTTTAAGAATAACTGTTAAAGTGTTAATGCATGGTATGTTAACCATCAGCTGTTAACCATGAATCTCTTTAAAGAGGGGTATTATGTCCCCTCTATATTTTAGTAACAACGCTGGATGCCATACTAAGCCTGGCTAGATTTTCAAACTGCAATGTATTTGTATGTTACAGAAATCACTGAATCCATCTGTAAACTGCTCAAAATGTCCCATTCTAAAAATAGCACAAGATCTTCACGAGATCTTCTCAAGATGTCACCACACAAGAATCTTCTTATTGGTTCATAACATGGGTGCAAGGTGCAGGGCTCAAAAACTAAGGTCTGCCAGCTCTGACCAACCTCCAAGAGGACTGGCCCATCAGAGGGAAGGAGGTTAAAGAAGCAGGGAGCCTTAAGGAGACAGCAGAAACATTTCAGACCGGCTGAAATAAGTGTTTTCTGGAACAGAAATCTGAGAAAAATAGAGACATTTTGGGGATTGAATTCATGTAATGCTACTACAGGGATAAAGGAGTGACAGTTTAAAGCCTCAAAAATAAACAAAACACGATGCTCCTTCTTGAAAAACAAGATGTATAAAGAATTTTGTGTGTTTCATGTTGTTCAAGAATTTAAAGTGTTAACCCAAACTAACATTTTTTAAACATTCTCAGTGGTCATTGATCTGTTTTGACCTGTGAGATCAGATTTTCCTCTGCAATACTTTGCTGTTGTGAAATATTAGCAATCTGAAGCAATCTGAGAGGGTGTCTGGGAAATGGGATTGGAAAACAAAAAATAGCATCAGAATTTCATTATATAAGTGAAAATCCTAATAGGGGAGTAACCAAGAAGCCAGGAAAAAGGAAGGAAATGCAGGCATTGTTTGTGGGCAGAAATCATATAAGTCTTTGGCAGATGGAGAGGAGTTAAACAATGAGCTGAAACTAATGAGTGCAAATTGTGCAAAATTGCTTTTACATGGGTATATTACGTAATCAGGTTGTGTGTGTGAGTGTGTGTGTGTGTGTGTGTGTGTGCGTGTGTGTGTGTGAGTGTGTGTGTTTATGTTTGTGTGCTGGCAAACGCACTGAGCCTTGGGGTTTCTCATGTTGATATGCTCTGAGAGGTTTTTCTTCTGAGGAGGCTTCATTGGTGTGATTCACAAAGAAACTGATGAAGATGAAGTAAGATGCAGAGTATTCTGAAAAACAATTTTCAGACCAAACTTGATGTTTGAATATGTGACGCATTAGCAAAACAATGCTTTCCTCACAGAAGAGGAATCCATGTGAACCCCCAGTGTGCAGTTCTTACAGCCTCTGACTGTAAAGCATGTGTCATCAGATCAGCCCTGCCCAACCCTGTATCCACCCATTTGTCTTGCTCCAATCAAGTCCAGCTGCACAAACAGCTTTTATAAATGTTCTATATATCCCTGCTCAAGCGTCCCCCGTGTTTCTGGCCAGAGACGCTTCCTCCATTACATCCACTCCTCAAGAGACACGCAGCTCTGAGAATGATGAAAGCTAAAGAATGACATAATCGCTGCTCATCGTGCCAGATGCGGAGGAGCAGAGATTAACAAAAGGCTAACAAATGACGAGAAGAAGGTGCAGGAAGGGGTAGAAATGCAGAGAGACAGAGAGAAAGCGAGAAAAAGAGAGAAGAGAGAGACAGCACTGAAGGAGTGATAGGGCCCCTGCCGCTACAGAGAAGCAGAGAGCAGGAATTTGAAACGCATGGTGTAAAAAGGCGATTTTGCTGCCTCACAGGACATGCTTGCTTTGTTGCAGGGATTCAATTTCACATTTGTGCTCCTTCTGCTTTGAGAGGCAACCACAGAGGATGAGAAAATGTGAAATTACTGTGATGGGGAGCAACAGTTAAGAGGAGAAAGAGGCGAAGCAGAGTGGAGGCTGCAAAATGAAGTCGGCCCATTACTTTCTCTAACTACGACTCACTTTTATACAATGATGCTGACCTGTACCTGCGCTGCACTTGCTCCAATACTCCTGGTTTACAGTATTCTTTCCATCAAAATCCAACTGGATCTAATGAAGCATGCTGGCATGGCAGATCTCATTTTGGTTCTCATTTGGTTTAGGGCAAAACATCCTCCTTGGTTTTCATAACACTGACAGTGGTAACCCATCATCCAGTATCCACATGGAAACTCTGCCACTCTTGGCAACAGATGAGATGCATCCCATAATGAGCAGTTTTGATGGGCAAGAGATTGATGGTAGCAAGACTCCCTGCAAGGCTGAGGGTCATTAGGCACCTCCTCACAAAACTCCAGCAATTAACAGCAGCAGAAAGAGCCTCGATTACCAAAGGACAGCAGGGAGGACTGCCATCACTCATTGGGCGGCACTGTATGAGGTGCCGCTTCACCTCAAATGGACCATTAAAGGCCTTTGAACGGAGGAGCACTCCACAGATTAGTCATGCAGGGTCTGATTTTGTACCGATGATACGGAAAAGATTGTGGTCGGACTCTGAGATGACTCTAACAAGGTATTTAACACCAACAGCAGACTGGTGATGGGATGCTCCGAGGGATGGAACAGTTGACAGAAAAAAATCTAAAGTAGGGGGGCGTTGGTGTTGTGGACATGGCAAGTGGAGAATGCAAACAGTCAGAGCAACAGGATGTGCCTGGGGCATTGGATCATTGTCAAATTTGATGTTTGGGAGCACTTTGAATTCAGTGTGAGCTGTTGACGGCAATAAGACAGTGGTGCAGGCAGTGTTGCCAACTTAGAAACTTTGTCGCTATATTCACCAACTTTTTCAGACCTCTCCAGATAAATCTAATGACTTTACCAGAGTTTTGAGACACTGACCTGGAAGCATGTTTTGATCTTTCTCTCCTCAGCAAGTAGTGTGTGCTGCTGTGAGCCTCTCCCCTATTCAAAACACTCGTAGGCGGACAAGGCCTCCTCACTTGCAGCAGTCCCTCTCAGCTGCAGTGAGAGTATGCAACTGAATATAAATGAATAACCTACGTGCTTGCCTCTTTTGGGTCACTTTTGCCGATCACAAGCCCAATTAAAGGAGGGTTGATATTTTGATTTAAAAAAAAAGATAAATAAATAAGAATGGACAAAAAAAAAAGCATTTGAAGTTCTTACCATTTTTACAGTGTTGTTTTTTTCCCCCTCCTTCTGTCCCTTCCATATTTCTCCTCTCTCCTACAGTGTCCATGACAATAACATGCAAATGTCTTATTATGCAAATTAGGCAATGGCGTCATTTGGTGATTCTCAGTGACTTCTGGGACAGTCAATGGCAACTTTTATTACTAAGGAGTTTGCATGTTGAAACCATAGATTGTAAACACATGCGCCTCATCTTGCTCGGCTTGTTAGTGAGGTCACCACAAAAAACTGCTTCTCCTGTTGACTGGCTGCAGTATTGGTCTAAATCTGTCTCCCTCACATTACAGATAGGAGGTGGTCAAACTTTGAAAAATAAACACACCTCGTAGAAGATTTTCTTACATCAGTATGCTACAGTGATATGATGATATCAGTTGGCTGCATTGTGTTCAATTTGTTTTTTTCTGAAAAGTTCCTCTTCATATATATCAAATAGCAAACTGCCTCATTTTTTCAGGTTTTACATAATTTTGAGTGACAAAATTGACTGAAAAAGACAGGTAATGGTCAATTTTTGGGGGATTGGTGGGCATAACTTACAGTTGAAATAACATTATCAATAAGATTTTATCATACTACTCCACAAAATGTTGGACATTGAAATGATTGTTTTTATTCCACCACTTTAATTTTTTATATTTGGTCCACTTGTGATTCTCAACTCTGCTTTACAACACTCATGGTCTGAGGTCAAATTGATAGTTTTGACAACATTTTGCTGTAATACAGGAAAAAAAGACTGAATATCAATAATAATGATAACATATTTAAAATACCAGAGGCCCTGTGCAATTCACTCCTGCGGTTTTGCTGCGGTGTGCCTCCCACACTGCATTCAGCATGTTGTGCTTTATAGACAGGGGCATCTGGGTTCAATAGACAAAGGTTACGCTATTTCATTAAAACGCTCTTCTCCTCCTCCACAGGCCACAGGGAGGACTGCCAAGACAGAGGGAGCTCGACAGCATCAGCTGAACGAGCGCAATCCCGCTGACACAATCAGGGCAGGAGAAACAACAACACTAATGCATGCATATGTACACTACATTCATAATTCAGAGTCGCAGTAGATGAAGATGGTTCGAGACAGGATGAGCAAAGTAATTATTCTTCTGCAAACACAAGCTGGCAAATGAATACATTAAAGTGAAAAATCTGACAGGGTGATGAAAACAGCAGCTTTCCCTCGGTGATGGAGAAAGACAGTAAGGTTAAATGTTGTATCAATTTCAACATGAGGCATGTGCACCTCTTGACTTTTCAGGAAACCATACAGCTAGGGCAAAAAGGCTATTAAGCCTTTTTATGGCTTGCTCCAATCAGTGCAGCCATCTCCAAACTATTGCGACAAGCATGTGCAGACAGAGGAGGGCGGACACCATCTGAAAATGAGTTATGATGTGTGAGCACAAAATGGGATTGGTACCTGCAGTTCCCTGAACAAAGGAGATGGCTTAATACCTTCTCATCTGTACACTATTGACTCTACCATGCCAAGGACTCTCAGAGGATAAGGTATGTGTGTGTGTGTATATGGCAAGGAAAGGCCCTCTCATGCTGGCAGGGGTTAAACAAAAAAGGAAATTGGATCTTTTCTTGTGCAGATGGTCATGTCTGGACAAAAGAGGATGTGCACACATTGTGTCCGTGAGCACAAGTGGCCGCAGAGAAGCCGGGAAGCAGCAGAGCTTGCCAATCAAACAGCTGCTCATGACACTGATAGTGGGGAGCAGTGAGCAAGTCAGTGCATGCAGTTAAGGAGGAGGGCCTGAGGGGGGAAAGGGGCAGCAGTTTGCCAACAGGATCTATCTAATCCGTCTGACCTCACACATGACGGCCACACACACACACACACACACATACACACACACACACACACACACACACACACACACACACACACACACACACACACACACACACACACAGATGACATGCAAGTGACACAATGCTCACCTGAAAGTCCACAGGCTTCAGCTGAGAGGAAGCTGCTCCAGGACAGCAAGAAGAAGACTGATGTTTCCAGAAGTGGGCTCTCAAACAGGTGAGAGAATTTGGTTAGGTGGAAAGACAGTTAAGGATATATATATATAAAGCAGATTAAATCACATTCTGGGCACCACAGGGTGTAAATTCACTCCTTAAAACTGACCACATTTGCAAAATAGGAGACGTTTGAAAATTATGGCACATTAACTGGGAATACTAAGAGATTGGCAGGGGTCACTGAGCGATTGGCAGGTGTCACTGAGCAATTGTAAGGGGTCACTGAGAGATTGGAAGAGGTCAGTGAGCGATTGGCAGAGGCCAATGAGCGATTGGCAGGTGTCATTGAGCTTTGGTTAGGTGTCACTATGCAAATGGCAGGTGTCCCTACCATAAGCCACTTTTGGATCCAGGCTCTACTGTAGTCAACAGATACACAACAGTCGAGACTTTCAAAATAAAAGATCTTTACAAGGTGTTCTGAACCAAACTGTTTTGAATGGTGTGTCTTGGATTTTAAACAGAGTTGTTTAGGTAATCTTAATATGTCAATATTTAGATTTTAGATGTTTATATTTTGCTGTACATCATTTCTGCATTCCAAATCCCCTGCTAGTTAACCACAAGTGTTTTTAAATTGAGCACAGGCAGGTACAAAAAGTAGTTAAAAGACAACTGAGTCACTGTAAGTAAAAGTGGATCTCTAGGAGACACCACTGTTTGAAGTGACAACACGAAAGAACAGACTGTTGCTATGGTTAGCATCAGCACAATCTGACAAATGCTCAATTTGTGCTTTGCTCGCACCAAGAGATTAGTCACCGTAAATAAGAGCTGAGCTGTGCCGCAAACCTCTCATGACACATTCCCATTTTTCATCCTAAAGTCTTATTACTGGAAGATCAGAGAGAAACGCTGGACAACCGTGCAAGTCGAAACTTCATCAGAGGCTATTGGCTTGATTGAAGACCTCTCTGCAACCATTAAAGTCACAGCGGCACTTTAGGCTCAGCCACATCACTTTTGTTGATAAAGGTGGTACAGTAGGGGGTTTGTTAGAGAGGCAATTACCAAGTTGAGGAAGCAGAGGGATTGCAGCGGATGCAGAGGTGATAATTGAGTTTAGGTGCAGGGATAGGGATGGGAGGAGGATGAAAGGATATGAGGGCCGTTATGACTGCAAACGTGACACCCAGGAGGAAGGAGCCGACGAGCACCCCGAGAAAATAACCCACAGAGAGGAGCAAAGCCAGGGCGTTGGAGCTGTGTTGGCTATAGGTGATGATGGCACTGAAAGACACATTTACACAATAAAACATGATAATTAAGACAAACAGTGATGGAAACAACAGAATTCAATTACACAATTACAATAGAAGTAAATATGAGTGTTACGTACGCTGTGTCATTAAAGCAACAACATGGTTTATGGCTCTGAAACAAGTGCAGTCATCAAAAATATTGCCCACTAGCTTCTTGGTGTAAACCAGTTTGCAGCATTGCGCATAAATTCACACACTTATTATGCTGAGCTAAGCCTTAAAGTGAAATTTATTGGAGTCATTCCTGAGAATACACTGCCTTCTTAAGAAGTCAAATCCTGCCCTCAAAACAATCCACTCTGAATTATTTGCCTCCCAGACGTCTCTGAGTAGTTAGAGGGAAACAAGGGGAATACTATTGTTATTCACTGAGACAGCAGCATCGTGCTATTCACACCGCTATAAATATTTACTTTGCAATGGGGGCAGGAGAGAGAGACTTCCACATGGAAGTCATTGAGTGCAGAGGAGGCCTCACAGGGAGGGGAAGGGGAGGAGAAAATTGGGAATGAGAGAAGGAAAGACAGAGGAAGGGGAGGGGGGAGGGAGGGAGCATGCAGAGGCAGGCGCACATGTGAGTAGCTGTAGGATGACAACATTTCTTCTTAACGCAACACAGGCCCTCCTATGTTCTCCCCACAGACTGTGGCTGGTTCAGATAGAAAGCGCTGAGTCAGCAAAACTAACATTGTTGTTGGACACATCTTATAACAGCAATAAAACTACATATTATTAAGAATATGTGAACCACTTAAAATGTTTATTGTAATATGTTATTATTACTGTGTAGTTTGGCTGGGTATACTGAAAAATTGTGACCCCAAAACAGACCAAGCACCATATCATTAGCTCATAGTACGAAATGTTTCAAAAGTGTTGATGATCTCTGTTGACATTTTCAGGTGATACTAGATTGTTAAACAACATTCAACATCTACTTTGCTTTTCAGAAAAGAAAGAGATTGATTTTGTGTGTGGTGTAAATCCATTATGGAACAAACTTGGGGTGGTTGAGTTATATCTTAGCCAATACCAGATATAATACAGCCAGTGCTGAAAAATATTCAGAGTTTAAGCTAAACAGGCTCAATCTCGCTTTTAATATCCGGGTTAAAAATTTAGTATCCGCTCACAACTTATCAGGAATAATCAGATATGCTACCAATGTGTATGGTTGTGACCCAGAAATAGTCAGAGCATTAAGAAACAAGTAAACTTTGGCTTACAATAAATGGTTGAATATTGTTATATTTTTTTTTATTAAAAAATGCTTTTTTTGGAATCGCAACTAGTTTTGTTGATACAGAAACCAATACAACCAGAAGTCTTAATAGAAATCACAAATAATTAACGTAGTGCTAGCTTAAAAAGCAAATTTCACTGCGAGCAGTGCTACCTTTACTTTATCCACTCTATGACAATAGCTGAGTTGTGCATCCAATTCTTGATTTATGAAGAAGAAATAAATCAATTATGTGTGGTTGAAATAGCAGTGAAATAGCCAATACCAGATACAGTATTTTAGCGAGTAGTGGTGACATTTCAGATGCCTGTTTTAGTCCCTGTTCAGCTTGGTCTATAATTGGCACAGTCCTTTTTTGAGCTCAAGCTACCTTTTAAATGGTAGATCTTCACTGTGTCAAAAAATGTCTGACAAATGAACCTGTAATGCATCTCCACTTTTCAAAGTGTCAGGTTAAAATGAGCGAGCGAACACCAGAACATGCCTTAATCTCATTGCAGAGGGGGGAGAATCAATCAAGCTGTCGCTAATGAGCTCAGCACACCGAAAGGGGGAAAATCCATTACCCCCACTGTGACATTAAAGACTTTGCTTGTGCTTCCACACTAAATTTGGACTCCAGGAACTTGGTAAGTCAACCCTCTAAGGGCTGTTTCTTCAGGCATCTCAGGTTGTTAACTCCCAGGCAAGAATCTTAAGATGTCAACATAGGTCTTGGTTGAATGGTGACTGGGTCAGGGCTGCTAGAGCAAGAAGTTTAGTGCCTGTGAGAGGGCACATCACATAAGGTTGAACTGCTCTGGGAGCTTGTTAAAATTCCAGTGCCAGGACCCCGCGTGGCCCACTAATAAGGGCGCGCTTTGTGTGTGGAGCCAGAGCAACCGGCAGGCTAGCAAGCCAGTCAAGTGACAGGAGATGGCACGAAGGCCGGTCACGCCACTCCAAGAACAAACACAGCACTATCTTGACTGTTTTGTCCGGGGGAGACGTGTATGCTCCCTTCCTCTTCACTTTAGTGTACGCAGAGACAGCAGCCACAGAATGAACACAATAATACTTGCTTGTTTTTTTTTCCATCTGCCTGCCTGTCTGGACTTATTTGTGTGCTCGAGGGAGAGATGTTGGCGTGAACAGGTACGGTACATGTGATACGTCAGTCCTTGTGAGCACAACATGAACATATGAACACAAATCTTCTCATATTTCTTGTCATCCAACTTCTTGAGCTTCTGGTGTGAGTTTTTTCTTTGCTCAGCCATCTGTTAGCATGTCTACTTGAATGCTTTGTTCACTAGCTCCACGTAAATAGAGCAAACAATATGTGTAAGCAGGACAACTATGTATTTCTAATAGAGATGCAGCAGAAAAGTGGGAAGTGAAGAGGGATAAATGAAGCAATTAAAATGCAGGCAGTGCTTGACTGCATCATGGCTTCTCCACAGAGGTTAAGAGGAACTGATGCTGTATTTTGTCTGAATTTGACTGAAGCTGCGTTAGCCCAGTTCGTTAGCAGGGATTGTGCCTCTGCTCTGGCAGCGAGTTTCTCCACTGAGTACTTTAATGAGATGCTGACAGCGCCAGGGGCAACTCGCTTACGCAGTCCGCTGCATAGTATCAGGGGCACTCATGCAGTTTTTGCCAATCACACCATTTCCTTAAAGCTGGCAGCATCCATCCACACAACCCTCCCCCACACTTCCTCCCCCATAATGCCAATTGGAAGCGACTGAGCTCCCACACAATTAAACCTAGAAATACATACTGCATCCTGATAGTGCAGAAAAATCAGAAAAGAGGCACTTACTGAGTCAAGACGATTGCCACGGCGTCATTCAGGACGCTCTCGCCGAACAGCAGGGTGTGCAGATCCACGTCCACATGCAGCTCTGACAACAGGCCAAGAACTGAGACTACAAAATCAAATAAACAAGTATTAACGCTAGAGAACGGCAACAACATCTCTGCTAACAACGAAGCAAAACCTGTCACCTCTGCTGCTCCAAACAGGAAAAAACCATGGGAATTAATGCCAGAGTTTAACAATGAGAGCTGACAGAAAATGTCAATTCACTGACAGCTTTGAGCATTTTGACACTCAAAAGAGTCGGAGCAACTCAGACTGAGCTGACTCTGAGTACACAATGCTTTGATAAGGACAATACTGATGTCTGTAACAGAAAGAGAGCAGAGAGATTGCATGAGGAAAAGTACGGTATCACTCCACTGAAGTAATGTGTACTTATTGAATATATGGCACATACAAACAAAATCCAATAAACAGGTACTTCTTGCATTTGGAGTTCTTAAAGTCTAAATGCATCAACACATCTTAAAGATACAATGTATAAAACAGTGATGTCACCCATTAATTTTGAAGAGGCATAAAAAAATAAATAATGGTTTGATATTAAATGCAGACTTGAGTTAACTATTGGTCAAATCAAGCAAGAGGGAAAGTAACACGCAAGTGATTGAGTTTTAATGAAATTCCACCCCTGTCCCCTTTGTTGCTATAGAGAAATGGGATTTTGATGCTATTGTTCAGGCAGGTTATAAATGGTTTTTCTGCTGTAAAAATGGGTACTGAAACACAGGAATTGCTTTTTTAGAGCAAGCCTCCAGTGAACACCCAAAGAACTGCAGTTTTTAGTACTCCTGTATTAGCTTGTGATCTTTAGGGTTGCCGCTTGATAGGAATTTTCCCCTGGATGCCATTTTTGCCCAATATCTTTTTTTATTATTGAACCATGAACATTGACTCGGACAAAGGTCAGCAGCTCTTCAGATGTTGTACACGGTTCTCTTGTGACCTCCTGGATGAGTCACCGATGCACCCTTGGAATAATTTTGGTATACTGGCCACTCTTGGGAAAACTCACCACTGCCCAAAGTTTTCTCCATTTGCGGATAATAGCTCCCACTGTGGTTAGTTGGAGACCCAAAGCCTTCAAAATGAGTAACTCTTCCTAAATCATGGATGTCAAAGACTGTTTCTCATGTGTTCTTGAACTTCTTTGGCTCAGGTGGGATCTTTTAGCCTAATTCACGATGTCACACAGGTTCTATTCCAGTGATCGAAAACTTTGAGTTTGTTGGTCTATTATTGAAATTTGTTGATGATATGAAACATTTAAGCATGACAAATATAAAAAAATCAGGAGGGGGGCAAATACTTTATCCAAGAAGTGAGGGCTCCATCCTCATCACCCCACACAGATTTATTTTACATGCAGAAATTTGAGGAGTGATGACATGATGTCTTAACCCCCCCCCTTGAGCCTGCTGGGAGATGCTGGGATTCTGGTGGTTGTGCTGAAAGTATGAGCACTGGGTAGCAGGGCCAATTATACTGTGGAGGCAGAGACCTGACATCTTACAGCTCAAAAACTGGGAGGATAGGTTTGTTGGGCAAGTGTAAAAAAATCTGTGTAGCTTAAGTTGGTTGCCTAAACTGGCTTCTTGAGGTTTTCCATTAATACTGACTGTTTTCATAAGGGTGAAATCTTGGATTGGTTGGCAGCATAATCAAGGATAGATTTTCCCAAACCATGCAAGTAAAGGAAACCAAATGACAGAAAAGCTGATAAGATTTTTAGCTATTTAAGTGACTAACTTTAAAGTCTGTTTCAATTTCCTTATCGTCACTTCTGCAGGTGTTACAGCTCTTTTACAAGTGGGGGGTTCAAACTCACAAGACATCTCTGCTGTTTTGTTGAGTAATAACTCAGATTGTCTGATTTTAAGAAGACAGAGCAGAGATTGGCAGAGATTAGAGCTCAGATGCTGCAGCACTGAACGATCCAAATGAAACAACCAAAAGGAGCCAGTTACAGCCAAATGTGGGGAGCTTTATGCTCTCAGTAAGGGAAGATTCACTCACAGCTCAGAAACAAACAATTCTCCAGATGTATTTCTCACACAAAGAGGCTTCTTCAGCAGTGATTCTGAGTGGACACGACGGTTTACACCAACAGAGCGTGTGGTTGAATTTGTGTGCAGTCACACATGTTTTTGAACATACAACTGAGGCACATAGCTGTTCGCTTTGCTTCAGGACACAGAACTATGAAAAATGACAGAAGATAAAGTCTAACCACAGTGGTTCAACTTGTTTTTGGTTTTTGGATAAGAAAAGTTTTCTAATAGGTTAAAGGAATTCAGTTCTGCTTGAGGTTCTTCTCTTATTACCAACAACTGACATCTGTGATGGGAGCTCCAGCATTCAAGTCAAACATTTGGAGATGATATAACTCCATTGTTACATTGATGTGTAAATCCTGAAGAAAATGGAACACTGAAGTTTAGAAAACCACTTTGATCTGTACACAACCCCCCCCCCAAAAAAAAAAAAAAAACCCAACAGTTGGAATATGAAAACCTGAATTGACTTTGATTTATATCTCCGAGATTTCTCCTTTTACATTCCTCCCAGCTACCACAGCAAAAAGGGAGAATCCATCAATGACTGGCTGAAAATGTAAAAAGTGAGGTTTTAAACTCAGAAAAATATCCTTTCTTTAGTCTCTTAGCATGTACACTGTATAAGGGCCACCTTGCTAGTATTGGGTTAGAGCTCCCTATATTAACATGATGGCGTCACACATTTGCTGCAGGATTGTTTGCTGAATATCCATGAGGAGAATCTTCCATTCTACCATCTATCTGGTGACTGTAGGGGCCATTCGATTGCTGGGAACTCATTAAATTCAAGGACCAGTTTGAAATGATTTGAGCTTTGTTACATGGAGTGTTATCCTTCTGGAAAAATCCATCAGTCACAAAGCGATGATCATGGTCAGCACCACACTCACGTAGGCCTTGAGCTTTAAACCATGCTCATTTGATATTAAGGGGCCCAAAGTGAGCAAAGAAAATAGCCCCCACACCTGAGCTGTAAATGCAAAGCAGGATGGATCCATGTGTTCATGTGATTTACAACTAATTCTGACTCTACCATCTGAATGTGGAGCAGGAAACCAGACTCAACAGAAAATAATCGTCTTGAACATAGTAGCATAAAAAGGAAGACCCAATTTCCATTTTTTTTTCAAAACAAATAAACAAATCATGTCATCAAGACAGTTTGAGCAAATCCAAAAGAGTTGCTGTTATCCACCTCATACAGATTCTCTTCATAGTCCCTTTAAGTGTTATACCTTAGGTATTTATTCGTGCTAAAATGGCTGCCCTAGCTTTCTACTTTTACTTCAACATTTTCATGTTTGTATTTTTTCAATCACACTAAGATCTCTTTTTTAATCAGATTTCACTTTTTGGAACTGGAGAAATTTTGTGGAATTTGCTGCAGGTAACATTATAATAGTTGTTTCACATTGAGTCCAGTCACTAATAAAAACTTATTAATCAATAAATTCAATTTTCTTGCCAAATCTTTCAAACTTCCACATTCTCTGGGCAGAAAGTGAGCTGAACCCCAAGGTGAGTTCACATAAAGTGGATAAACATGGTGTAGAAGACACTGAGCATATGAATGAGCACATTGAGCACGCAAACATACTCAGTGGTGCAGGACGGCGATGCATTGACACTGAGTGACAAGCAGGATACTGACATTGACGAGGTGCTGATGTGCCACGTCCGCTCTGTACCTCCTGTCAACACAAGGATCTCCTTCTGCGAACTGCAGCATTGCTGGCTCTGTGTTTACTGATACTGCAGATTAGATTAGATTAAAATTACAGTGCAGTGTTGGGGTTTATTGCTTGATATATGATGCATGAGATTAAAATCAATAAGAAAGTGCTAGCTCAAATTCACCACAAGGGAAACCAGGCAAAACAAAAATATTATTATATAACAAGAAAAACAATTTTGGATAAAGAGAAAGATATATATCTTCTTATCTCTCACTCACACACACACACACACACACACACACACACACACACACACACACATACACAAACACGGACAACTTTCATGATATAAAGTTACTTTTTAAATTATTGAACTCCCAAAGCAAATAGGGTTTAAAAGCAGAATTGACAAACTTTCAGATGTTTGTGATAAACAAGTGTTTTCTTGAATTTCATCAAAAAACGCCACTTTTCATGACTACTGTGGTCTCAAAATGATTCAACCCCTTTATGACACACTTTTTTAGTCCTAAGTAGAGACTCTTTTTGCTGCAAACTTGATGTATGGACAGACAACAGCTTCTGGCAGCATTCTTAATAAACTTAGCCTTTTCCACACGGATAATATTGTGGACTCTGAAGTATTTTCTGAATCTGCCCTAGTAGAGGGTCCAACATTATCTACGCTCCAGCTTCCTCACAGACACTGACCACATTAACATGCATGCAGTGGTTGGATCTGAGGTCATAGTTCAATTGCAGAGTCTCAGTGGTCTAGTCTTGTCTGCATATACATGCAGAAAAGAGAATAAGATTTCCACAAGAGCAATTCTTTTATGTTTTGCTTTTTATCCTGTACATAGTACTATCTTATTTTTTATAATTTTGTCCCTTTTTAAAATCTTACTGCATTTAATTTATGATGATTGTACTATTTATACTTGCAGCTAATTTTAGAGAGATGCTAAACTGTCTTTTGTTGTTAAAACCAATGACAATAAAGCTTTATGATAAGCTTTGTGCATATCAAACTAGTTTTGAATCACCTCAATAGAAAAAAAAACATTTTGACAACAATAGATGAGATGGATGCAGAAGTAAGTCTTTATGTTTTTATGTATCATGGTGTTTGTTGTGTTTGAGCGCAAAAACCCTATTCATCATGGTCATCTACTTCCTCTTCCAGCTGAAATTTGCTTGCACTGGATGCCAAAGCATGTAAATGTCCAAGATTTGGGCCTGATAAGCCCACCTAGCAAATCTGGGTTTGCTGTGACCAGTCAGAGCCTTTCCTGATTAAGAATAACAAATACTAAAAATGTTTGCCATGTATGTTTCCTGGTTGAACTGCCTCCTAAGGAATATCTGCAATAACCAATGAGAGGACTGGGTGGTTTCACAAACAAGATGGTACAGCTTACCAGCATAACAATGGATGCAAATAAAACTGTACCCAGAGTCAAATGGAAAATTGAAAGCTGCACAGCTAAAGAAAGGGCTGTCAACACTACAAACTGTATTTGAGAAGGCAAGAAAGGAGGCAAACCGAAGAATGGGTCCAGATTTAGTAATGACCATCTTGAAGCCATAATGGGGGTTTTCAACTGCCACCTCCCTCTGAGCAAATGTGGCCCAGCTGTCTGAGAAGAAGAAGAGCTCTCTGGCGTTTGGCAGCAAGCATTTGGCAAGAAAAGCTTAATATATAATAGTTAATGTTGAGAAGTCAAGTTGTTGGAACAATTTTTAAAAAAGTCTTTAAGGGGAAATACCTGAAGTAGCCCCATTGTGACAAAACTGGATGCTCAGCAGTCCTTGGTAATTTGAGTATGAAACCTCAGGTGTAGAGTGTGTGATCCAAGGGTTGTGAGGTTAAAATAGGTCTGAACTGTCTTTCTGTGAGTGGACCCCAAATATTTTGAAAATAGTTAAAATGTAACAGTGTTCTGGGGTTTGACCGGGCTAGTGAGCAATTCTGCTCAAGGGGATTTTGGGATTGGAGAAACAAGTTGTGAAGTGTTAACTTTATTTACAATCAAGGTTAAATCAATTTGACACCATTACATATCATTATGAGGACTGGACATTATCATACTCACAACTGCAGTGCTCTGCAGATCACTGTGTTACCTGTTCAGGCCAGAATGTAAAGAATAAAACGTATGAATCTGTGTTTGTGTTGTGAATAATAAGTCCAGCATGGCAGCAGTGTTTGGTCACGTAGTGAATACAGGTCCATGAGGGCTAAGCCACTGTACGAGCAGACTGACAATAGGAGCAGTAGCAAGACAGCAGCCTCTGGACTTGTTTTGACAGATCTGGCTCTTTGGTCTTTGACAGGTTTAAAGCTCCTCCTGGTCCGGAGAAAATCCTTTATCTGGGGAGGGTGAGGTAGGGCCCTGAAGTCAGGAGCGTTCCATCTCCCTGCACCTCCTGTATAATGCCTGACTGATGACAGCATGGCGTGCGGCAGTCACAGTGCAAGACGAGGGGAACAGAAAGAAGGAAAAAAGAGCGTCCACCACCGTGCACACATACTCTCATGCACAGGAGGGTGCGGGTTAGGTTGGGTTGTCATGGTAACCCACGTCCTACAGCTGTCAAGTGTTCATCAGTTTCCACAGCAACACCATAAGGTGGAGAGAGTAGACAATTATTTCAGACATAAAGGGTCGGATGGAAGCCTTATTAGGTCAAATTACCCGGCAGCAGAGGTTCAGTGGAAGCAAAGCTCATGACCATGGCAGTCAGAGAGCGTGGGATTTGCTCGTTCATTTGACCAAATTCGGCAGACAGAGCAGATTACAGTCAACAGGGAATTACTATAATCTTCAAAGCTCTAAGTGCAAAAATTGCTCAATGGTAGGGCAGTGATGAAGGTGCAAATAACACAGGTCTGAGGCAAAAAGCACTACCTGTTACATGTTGTGTAACAGGTAGTTTCCCCTTTTTTATTTACTGCTCTCAATATCTTATGAATCAGAGTTTGTTAGTGTCAGAAAAGGTTTCTTTAAAGTCAACACTAATTTTCGGTATGATTCATGAGATAAAAAAAAAAAAAATTCTGAGTGTGGCAGCCCTTTACAACGATTGCTTTCCAGAAGTAACAGAAATAAGAGTTGTCAGAGAAGTTATTTTACGCGCTGATGTGTCACTTTTATTTGTAAACCAACATCTGAAAAACATCCAATGTTTTGACACTTGCACAAGGCCAAAAGACTGATGGGCGACCCAAAAATGACAGCTGAGATGTTTGGGCTTCTCAGACAGAGTTTCATACTTCTGTCTGTCAGTTTCTGTTTTCACAAGTTTTAAATGCTGATCTGTCTAAATATGCAGCATGACATGGATGATACCAACATGTGAATGCAAAGCAAAACCTGAAATTCAAGCAAGTTTTTACACCCTATTTGTAAACATCCCGATTTCAATGAAGCAGGGATGTTGTGTAAAACGTTTTTTGAAAAAAAAAACATACAATGATTTGCAAATATATTTTGAACTATTTTCCATTGAATAACAACACAAAGACAAGATATTTACTGTTCAAATTGATAACTGATTACTATTGTTTTGCAAATATAAATTATGAATTTGATGCAACATGTTTCTAAAAAGCTGGGATTGGGGCAACAAAAGACTGGGATGGTTGAGGAATGCTAAAAACCACCTGTTTGGAGTTATCCTCAGGTGAATAGGTTAATTAGGAACAAGTGGGTGTCATGATGGGGTATAAAAAGAGCATAGTTTACCACTTTGTGAACAACTGTGTGAGCAATTAGTCCATCAGTTAAAGAACAAGGTGTGTCAACATATAAGTGCAAGGAATTCAAGGATCCAGTCCATAATATCATTGAAAGATTCAAAGAATCTGGAAAATCTCTGCACATAATGGACAAAAACAAAACACTGAATGCCCATGACCTTCGACCCCTCAGGCAGCACTGCATTAAAAACTAACATTGTTGTAGAAAGGACATTACCACGCTGGCTCAGGAAGACTTCATTTCAGGTATCAAATTCAATAAAAGTGAATATCTAAAAAAAACAAAAAACAAAAAAAACCTAAACAAACAATGAAGTTTATCAGATTGAACAATGAATATTGTCTTTGTCGTGTATACTGTTGAATAAGGATTTGCAAATGATCGTATTCTGTTTTTAATTGCCTTTTAAACCACGTCTCAACCTCATAGGAAAGAATTGTTTAAGTGTTTCATTAGACTTAATGTGAGAAAAAAGCAGTTCAGGCATCATTGTTGTTGTTGTTTAATACCTTGAAAATTAGACATTTTTGATTTTGCTCATTGGTTAGGGCTTTCAAACCCCGTGACATGGCCTTAATTTTTACCTCTATGCTGCTGACATCCAGCTCTACGTTCCATCACCATAGAAATCAAGACCACAATGAATAACTGCCTCGCTGAAGTAAAAAAAAAATATATATATATATATATTTTTTAATTGCTCATTACAATTTTTTATCACTCGACCTCAACAAATCCAACCTCACAAATCCCATTCTGATTTTTAATCTCACAATCTAAAACGCAACCATATTTTCTTCACTTCTAATTCACAACTTTAGAATAATTTTTGACAGTAACCTTTCTTTTCAACACCATGTCATCCAGCTCACTACAATGGTTTTCTTCTGCCACAGAAACTCAGCCTGCCTCCATCCATTTCTCTCTTTCTCGACTGCTGAAACACTCATCCATTCATACATCACATCCTGCTTAGATTACTGCAACACTATCCTCACCTGCTGTGACCACATCACCACCATCCTCCAATTTGTTTTCTAATTTCTGTGTGATGTGTCTGTGTCTGTGTTACTGGTTTGATTGATTTTAAAAATTGTACTTTGTAAAAAAGAAAAATCTTCAGAAAATTCATTATTATTGCTATAATAAAGCATCACTCTAAGTGTTCTGCATTTAAATGTTCTGTTACCACTGCTCCACTTCAATAATAATTCTCCAAACGTAAGATTATTCTATTGCCGGTAGATTGCATCATCTGCACACCTAAGCCTAACTGTGTTTTCAATTTCACTCTAAATTTTTGGCGTAACTGCAACCTAGTGGTTCAAACAAGGGCAACATCAGACATTTTAAGCTATTTTGTTCCTGTTGGCACACCGTAGTTAACTACAGTGTCTAATTGCTTTGTTTTTCTATGAGGAAATAAGTTAAGGGTACTACGGATTTTGTGTCAAATAGAATTAAACTATCATTTGAATTAATGTAGTGACAGATTTGTGGATATATATCTAAACTAGACTTTAAAATAAGAGGATTAAACTGTTCAAATTGAGTACCTTAGATTTTATTCTTGGTTTTCTAAGACTGTTGAATAGAACTGAATCAAGAACACTTGTAATCTACACACCAGTCAGAGTTATGTGACATGTCTAGTATGGACATACAAAGTGTTAAAATGCAAAACAATCCAGTGATTAACTGGGATTAAAAGGTCAATCATCCAGCAGTAAAGATCTAAGCAAATGTCAGAACTTAAACAATCATTCAGGCATCATTTCAAGCTCTGACAGACCAAATGAAAAAATACCATCTTCACATCAGAGAACTCCTCAAAATAGGAAAATAAATAATGAAATACAAACTGAAAGATGAAAGGAAAAACTGCAGTGCCATCCCAGCCATAAAATATTCTGCCTTTTGAAAAGTTAAGTGAAGGTTTCACAACCTCTGGTAACCAACCCTGAGGCAAGAGGATGCACCACAGCAGGTGTTCTTCTACTTTGTGACCTGAACCGTGAGTTGTATTCTGAGATAAGAGCTGGTTTGATGGCTTCAGAGCTTTGGGGGGCTGAACAAAACCCAACAGTTAAAGTCAGAAACAAAGAAAAAAGCGTCATTATTGGGAAAGGGAATCACAAATTGACTTATTAACACTTCTGGTGTATTTACCTGGTTTCTTTTATCATGATTTTTTTCAAAATTTAAAAAATTTGGATTTTTTTGGGAGTGCTGTTAATTTTTATTGAGATATTTTCTGAAACTCTCAGAACTTGTCCACAATTATTTGAAAACTCAAAATAAAGTTAGGTTTAAAAGAAGTTTTACAATTGTCAAAAAAAAAACCAATTGTCAAAAGGATATTCTGAACAATGTGGGTGATTCTGGAAGTATATATATATATATATATATATATATACATATTTTATGTTTTGTTAAGGAGATTATTTTTCCTGAAAATTAAAACAATTTCACAAACATCATGAAAATGTATATACTTATTCAGACACCTGGGTTTAAAGAACAATACTTTCAAAAATGTTGTAGAAAAAAAAATTGATTACTTTAAAGCAATATTTTAGAAAACTGCTATTTTCCAAAAGCCCATACAAAATTTCAATTGAAACTTCCTGAAACTTTTAGAGAAAAGATGATTTTTTAAATTCAAATTTTGCAGAAAACTTGAATTTTTAATGTAAATTTTAAAAATGGAAAAACCTGTAGAAACACTTTTTGATACCTTTTACAGAAACTTTATGTTTACATTAAATTACCTTTCAGGCAGGTAATGTGTCGCTATGAGAAATTTTTTTCTACCTCTGACCCTTTGGATACACTTTTTAAACCCACTATTAACTAGTGGGAGAAATAATACATCAATTTCAGGGAGATGGCACCAGATTAAAAAAAAAGGATCAGACTCAAATACAAAAGAAATTTCAATCTGTGTCTGGGTGGTTAAATTGCTTCTTTTCCCAGAGCAAAACTATGAGTACTGGGTTTATGCTGCAAAATTCTGTGTAAGCAAGGAGGGACAAGATTCAGTTCCCTCAAAGCTAGCTGCCAGATCTCCATCATTTCAGTTAGTAGATGAATAAGAGCACTGACACAACGAGTCGGCGACATGTGAAGAATGTTGTCACTCTAAGCTCTTGGCAGGGACAGGAATCTGCGTGTCAAAATTTGTCGAAAATGTTCTTGCATATGTGTGAAAGTCGCCTGTTTCTGTTGGTTTTGCAGCTTCCAATGCAAATGCAAAATGAGGGAAAGGGACAGAGAAATCTAAATGGCTTCCTCTTTGAAAATCAGAGAGTTGGCTCTATATTTGGACAGCATGAGATGGAGGCGGCCAAGATGCTTTGGCGTTTGGGCTGTGGATGCATTGCAGTGTGATTCTTATCAAAGTGATGAGGTCGCTGGAGTCTAGAGAGGATGAAATCACACCAGTGTGACTGACAGCTGCAACATAACATACACCTTCTCATCAGCCACTTATTGTTAAACATAATGCATCAACAAATAAGAACATGAACAGTAGCACTGTGGCAGCTTGGAGGATGTCTTATGACACCGAACTTGACTGAAACTCTAAATCACACATTATGTTGTGGCTCCTCTGGGGAAAGAGGTGACCCGAATTCAAAGCAGCCATCGAGAGGGCACTGTGACTTTGCTCCTGCCTGCAGCCTCGGCCATCAATCTGTGTTATCTTATACAATAAAAAAAGTATAGAGACAGAGAAAGAATTGGCTGATCGTAAAGAAAAGGCAAAGCAAAAGCTGTTTCTCTGAGGTACAGAAATATGTGCCGTTTGGTGAATACCAAAAACTGTTTCTTTTAAGCATATCTGATGCATTAACTGCAAGTTTTTGGTCTGTAACATCAAAAAGTACTTAATAGTGACTGTACACAAACTATTTCTTTAAGCATATTTGATACGTTAAGTGCAAGTTTTTGGTCTGTCACATAATAATAATACACTGCAAAAAATGGAGTCTGAATATAAGATAAAAATACTAAATTTGATGGAAAAAATATCTTAAAACTAGTGAGATTATCTGTCCATGCAGCGAGATAATTTCACTTGACTAGAAATCTTGAAATAAGACTGATAAATCTAAAAACAAGATGACCTTCATAAGTATTCTCAGATCTTAAAACAAGAAGAAAACGCTCATTTTTAGATTAAAATGCTTGAAAACAAACTTCCTGAAGAAGAATTTTAAGTGAAATATACTGAATATAAGCAATAAATTCTAATTTCATGCTTCTTATATTCTTAATTTTAGCAAATGGAATGAAACATATCACTTTTTTTTAAGTCAAAACTACTTAGAATTAGAGAAGTATGTTTAAGATAATTCTTAATTCAAGTGCTCTCATCTTGGAATAAGCATAATCCATAGTAAAGGTTAAACCAGAATCTTAAAACCAGTCCTTGATTTAAGAACATGAATTCTCACTAATGAGTACTTTGTGGTTTTGGTTGTATGCCATGTTTTACACTTTTTGAAGCATGGGTTTGTTAAATTCTTAGCTGTTTGCTAAAGAAACTGTGTCTTGAAAAGATTATTTTTTTGTGTTATTCTTAAATCAAGCAAGTTGAGGTAGAGCTAAATCTTGAAACAATTTTTAATGTTATGAAATTACATGTGAGATAACCAAAGTAATTTGTTTAAACAGTTGTCCACTCATTTTAGGATTCTCAGACTAATAAAGACAAAACTGAAACATTCATGCTTTTTTATTTAGATCTAACATAGTTTTCAATGCTGAAAATAAGTTAAAAAAACATTTTAACAAGACATTTTATTTAGCATGTCTTAAAGTAAGATTCTAAATCTTGGCAAGTGCAAGAGTATTTGCAGTGTACTGGCTGTACAAGAGGTTCAGTGGGGGTTTCACTGACTCATTGGCTAGTCAACTACTTTAACAACTAGTTGGCGCTGTAGGCACAGATTGACTAGTGGTGAAAGACGATGTTCTTCAAGTTCTATTTTTTTTTCTATTTTTCAGTTCACAGAAAGAAAAAGCCCAGCAAAAGTCATTGAAAGGCTTTCTTTCTATCTTAACACTAAAGTACTTTCACTTTTCCTGAATCAATTCTATTTCGTCTCTTCTTCTACTTGTCTTTTATTTTGAAGTAACTGTGCTTTGATTTCAGTGGATGTGTGTATTTTTCTGACGTCTGAATGTCTGATACTTCTGAGAAATACATGTACCAAATCAAAACCCAGAAATGGCAGAGACGAGAAATCTGCAGAGACTCAAACACATCATGCATATTTCATACCTTTCAACTCTTTTTTTACTCTAACTCATTTGTATGAGTTGACTTAGAGCAGATTCTTTTGATGTGACTGTAAATTCACTGTGAGTATGTGAGAAACATTCCTGGGAATATTTTTGACTATTTTGGTGCCTGTCAAGATGCTGAAAGTGTTTAAAACGAAGTAAAGTGTCATCAGTGGAGTGTTGGAAAAAGAAGTGATGGGATTTTTGTTTACGTGTCCAACTACCTGGGTCAGTTGCAGACAAAATTGCTCCAAACAGCATGCAGTCTGTGAGGAAGAAGTCTCCATCTGCTGCGAGGCCAGACAGCACCATCAGTCTGGTGAAGCCGAAGACGCAGGCCCTGGGATTGAATACAGACAGACAGAAGGACACACTGTGAGGTCATCAGGAAACGCCACCCAGAGCAGGCGTATCAGCCATCTATCTAACCACAGCAGGGCTTCCCCAAGAGTAGTCTGGGTAATGGGGCCAGACGCTGGCAGCACAAGTTGACCTGCTTTTAAGTAGAGGCTGCTTATCACAGGTGGACGTGTGGTTCTATTCATAGGTGTGAGAGAGTTAGCAGAGAGTTACCGCAAAGACTAAAAAGCATGTATGTATGGCAGTATACATTTATTAATTTCAAAATAAAGCTTAAACCTTAATACCCCAGAATGCACCTCTGCTTGTCCTCCCTTATGAAAACTTCACACATTTGACCCAAAGTGTGCCAACACATCTATTCAGCATTCAAGTGAGTCCAGCTCCTGACTGCCAAAGGATGTGTGTTAAGTACTAATCCTGTTACTGTGAAGCATCCCATAATAATCAGTCTGCCAGCGTGTCTTCCTAGGGACCTTTCTGTCCACTGGCATAACTGTGCTACCATAGAGATGGCACACGACCTGTCCCTAAGGCTGAGATTTAAAGCAGTGCCTGCAGGTTAGGTAACTAAGCTGTCTTATTTATGTATCTTTAAGGGAGATTGGAGTTATGGTAATGACGTTCAGTGTGTGTGTCTGTGGGGGAGAGAGAGAGACGCACACTGGGGGAAAAGAAGTGGATGTACTCTGTCAACTGACTCAGAAAGGCTCCCTCACTCCCATGACACTGTTTTCCCAACGGGATAATGCAGACTCACTAACAAGCCACGGGATTGGTCAGGTCTGGTGCCTTCGCATCAAAGAATGTGCACGTGACTCGACATGTCAAACCCTGCCTCGCATCCCCAGGGAACGGGGGAGAGTTTGACAAAGGGTGCTCCGAGGGGGGGGGAACGACGACTAATGTTTGAGAGGCAGGAGGGAGGGGGGGAAAGGGGAGTCGACATCTTTGACTCTGTGTTTCTGAATGTTGAAGTAGCCAAGAAGATGAAACATCTGCGAGAAGAACACACTCCGTTCATTGTAACAGTCACTCCACATTTTTCAAAAACTGCAGAAAGAAATCTAAGCAAGTGTTAATATCTGATTTCAGTGACAACTGTCACATTAATGTCATGTAACGCACATTCACCCAACAATCTGGGCAAATGTTTTATTTCAAGATATCAAAAGACACAAATTTTGCTTTAATTGCAGGGCTGGAGTAATAAAAATCTGCCAGTGTGGTAACACATATTTACTGGTCAAGCGTCTTGTATTGACACATTATCTTTGTTTCAAAAATTGCAATTTGTGTTACCCCAACGTGGAATTTGTTTTACTCTACTCAGAGGATAACTAACTCTATTTTAAGAGTTGACTCCCACTCTCTTAATGGGGAGTTTCAGCTGCTCCCATCAGGTCGGAGGTTCATGGTTCCCGCCAGTAAAACCAGACGCTACAAAAACAGTTTTGTACCAGCAGCCATCAGAGCTATTAACAAATGAGAGTAACTGGAACATGACTTTTGTTTTTATTCCTTGTACTGTTTCTTTCACCTTGTTTTTATGAATAGCACATCTTTTATCATTTAGTTTTACCTGTTTTTCCTCATTTTTAGACCTTACTTGTCAGTTTTTAACTTAGCTTGCTTTTTTTCGTAACCAAGGGTACAACAAATATTCTGGATCCAAATCTGAATCTTTACAAGGTGTCATTTTGTCTTTTAACAAGTCAAAATAAGACATATTCTTGGCAGGTAAATGTGGCTCATAATAAGTCAAGAAACCCTATTTTCACTAATAAAATAGTCATAAACACTACATTACAGTTTCCACAGTCTAATTATATCTCATTTGATGTAAAATTGTTATGGATGTTGAATAATTCAGCATTTATTTAATGATTTTCATCATAAAGCTCATCCATAAAGGTGATATTGTAATTTCTTTTATTAAGGAAGTTATTTATTAAGGGGAAAAAGTGTTGTCATGAGATGCAGGTTTGCAACATTAGGATACAAATGATCACAGTTATAATATAATCCTTTGAAAGCTGTTACATTATCAAAGGCCATTTATTTTTACCTGCTCATAGCAGATACTTGAGTTCTTTCAGTGAACCAATAGAACTGGCCTTTGAGGTTATTTCACAGCCTTGTGTGTTGCAAATTAATGCATCAGTTACAGCTACTTTCCTCGAAAGACAGACAGTGCCATCTAGCTTCCTTGGCAGGAATAGCAACACTAGATGAGGGAAGTTTTATAGGTAGTGGATTCTGTACATTTCTGTGATGATAAGATGTGTCACTACTGCTCAGAGTGTTGCAAGTCTTCATAAATATATTGTCTTAAAAAAAATCATTCATTACAATACGTACATTTTACATATGACAATTAAATCTCTTTAGATTAAGACAAAACAGCACTTTTTTCTTCTTCCTTCTTCTGGATTTTCTCTTCTCCGATTTAAATTTGATAAGTAAGAACACAGAAAGAATTTATATTAAATGAATATTGAATCATAAAACTTAAATCATCTCTTCCTAAACTTTTATTTTCAGTTATTACTGACATACATAAAGGAAACAGGAAGGAAAACAAATGAAAAATAAACAACAGCAAACATGAAAAACAGCATAAAAAATAACTAAATAGAAAACAAGAACTGAAACAAAGTGAGACAAAGTGCCTTAGTTTTATTTTTCTAAGCTGTATCTCAATTCATGAGCTGCAGCTTGAAAAACTGTATTAAAAATTGCACAAAATGAGTAAATTCTGTGAAAAAAAAATCACTGTTGTCAAATCAAAGGTGTTCTCTTACTTCTAAACGTTGTGTTTTTTGTTGTCCAATATATTCATTTTTGTGTGACTGATCAAGAAAAAGGCTCACCCTGTGATGACACAGCTGATGATGGTGCCCAAAAAAGCAAACGTCATAATTGATCCTAGATTATCACTGAATCTTCTCTGGAACAGAAATTAGCAGAATTGGTGACATGAAGCAAACACACAATTAACAATATACAACATATTTTATTATACAAACACAGTTCTGTCCAGTCCAGGACAGCAGCCTCACCTGATTAAGGGTGTATGCTCCATGGAAGATGATGGGTGGCAGGAACAGATTGAAAAGGACCTCGGGATCAAAGGTCTCCTGTAAAGAGACAGAGATGTTGTGCTGACTGACTGACGGACTGACAGGGCTCCGCAGGGAGCAGGAGGACTCTGTTTACTGACTGTGACTGACTGACACACTTATACGACACAGCACACGCACACACACACACACACTTTGTTCACTCTAGCAGCCGTGTTTTGACAGACAGGTAGCGGTACTCTAAAGTCTTTGGATTTCATTTCATAATAGTCTCCAGGTACCATTACAATGCTACTCATCTTCAAAACAAACAAAAGAAGAAGAAAAAAAAAGATGCAAGCCTGTTGGAAAGTAAAATGTCACTGAAGCACTCCAGGTTTGGGAGCCAATGTTTAGATGCCTTTAAAGGTGACACTTTAAATGGAACAGATTTAGAGTTACACATATATTTTACAGCTCAGGAAAGGTGTGTGAAAAGTTGGATATTGACTCGGGCTGAATGATTTGCCAAAATAATATAATTGCGATGGTTTTCCCCCAAATTGCAATCACGATGCATAGGGCTCGAAAGGACACGCAATCTTGCAATGCATTGTGGACTGTCTTTGGGGGCAAAACTTTTGTGTTCACATCACTTTGCATAGCAACGGTTCTGTAAGAGACACACACACACACACACACACACACACACACACACACACACACACACACACACACACACACACACACACACACACACACACTGTGAAAAATGGATCATATGAAGGAGAAAAGCAATGGACTATACAGAGACAAGCTGGACCCTGTTCTGAAGGCTCAGTACCGCAAAAGAAAAAGAAAAAGTAAAACTGGTGGAATCGATCCATTTGAGCATAATGACTGTAAAATGGATTTAAATGTCCTGCCGCCATTGTTGAAGGTTTTTTTTTTTTTTTTTTACCTCATTTGCAGAGTTAATTATGTGTTTGCACACAGTGTTTTGCTGTTGGCACCTGTGGCACTGTGAATATTTTTAGGTTCTTCATCCTATGTGTTGACAAACGTACACATTGTTGCAAATAAACATTTTCATAAATTACGGCATGTCAACAACCCATGACTTTTTGTTTTGGTACTCCAGACTGCTTTCAATCACTTTCACTTATCACTTTTTTGCCACTTTTTGCTTCTCTCAGACTATTTTCCTATTTTGGGTTTTCTCTCAATTTTCTTGCCAATTTTTGTTGCTTTTAGGACATTTTTGTATAAAATTATGTTTATAATTTTTATTGCTACATCTTGCTGGTTTGCCACTTAGGTTGTTTTTCTTGCAAAAGTTGATTTCAACAGTTTGTCTCTTTGATTGAGCAGGGCGGAGCAACACTACTGTGGAGTATATAATACTGCAAAAAAATGTACCTAATATTCTGAAATATTTAAGGTTAAAGGAAGATTGCACTGTCTAAAACTGAAATATTGCTGTAAGTAAGAGATAAAGATCTACACAAACACAGCCCATTTACCATAGTTTGAAATAGTTATAAAGCCAAAGAAACTTTCTCAACAGTAAACTTTGAACCTTCAGTCAAGCCTCAAGGCTGCGCACATAGAGATCTGTTGGCATAATCACTGCATTACATTAGCATTTTGTCTGCGTGCAATGACTCAGACTTCCAGGCTTGATTAAAGCGAAGCATAACACTCAGTGAGAAGCCTAACCGCTGGTGTCAGTCTTCAGCATAGAGGCTCCCAGCATTCATTACAATAGGAATAAGCATGTAGCATAAGTACGGTCACACGTGTTCAGACAACAGATGGAGAAGAATCCATCTGCAAACAAGACAAAGCTACCTTTAATGCAGACAGCAAGCAAAGAGAGCGGGGTATTTCTCTTTTACATACTGTGCACGTTCTGTGTCTGTTTCTCATCCCAGCCAATATAGTGCAACACAAGCTGCTCAGAAAGGTAGCCTTTCATGTACTTCATCCTTGAATCCTTTTTATGTCTATTGTGGGTGAGTTTTGAGGATCAAAAAGCAATGATATTCGATTCAGATCAAAATAATGCTGCTTTTTCTGCAATTCCTACATCTCACAAAGTCTCATTAGATAACTGAGAGCTACATTCACATCCAATTGTATTGAGAGATAAGGAGATGTGGAGAAAGGGCTTACTGAGCTTGGACTGTGGTCTCAGAGTTTTGCTCTGATGGCTTAAAATTAGCCTGAACAAAAATCAAAAGAACTGAAAAAAGCGTTGAAACAAACCAACAAATAAGAGAATATATTGTTTAAGTGAAATTAGGTCTGCCTTTACTAACATATTTTCAACAGAGCTCTTAACACTCTGTTCAACATTTAACCACATAAAGCCTTTTTGGTGAAAAAGCTACCAAAACCATCTTTTGATTTCATTGATGTTGGTGCCCCCTGTGAACATAGTAGTAAATGTTTTCCCATTGATTTTGCCCCCCATGGGTAAAAATCATAAAATGGTAACCTACTTTCCCTCTGCAATGGATCATAAAAAAATCATTACCATATATCAATCCCTCTATGTATCTAGATAAATATCTTTATATCTCTCTGTACATAAACATAACTCTTTGTAGTTATTTGCAAGTATCTTTATATCTCTCCATATGCAAATAAATATCTTTCCAAATATAACTGGATATATACATAAATATCTCTGTATTTCTCAATAAGAAATAAATCTTTACGCTCTTTCTAATTCTTTTTATATGCAAAAAATTCTATCTTTGCATAGATAGATAGATAGAAAGATAGATAGATAGATAGACAGACAGATGGATAGATAGATAGATAGATAGATAGATAGATAGATAGATAGATAGATAGATAGATAGATAGATAGATAGATAGATAGATAGGTAGATAGATATTTAACTCTTTTTGGTTATATGTAAGTATCTTTCTATGACATTATTTTCAAAAATGTATACTTCTATCTCTTTTTAAATTCAAATAAATCTTTCTCTATTCATACTTTTTTCTTTTCTTCTTTAAAAAAGTATCATTCTTTCTCTCTGTTTATCTACATATCTATCATTCTACATCTCAATCCCTTGCCCTGATATGTATTTCTTCAGGATAAATGCAGGTTGCCCGCTATTAATCTCTGTGTCTAACACCCACCCAGCAGAAGTGGTGCCAGGGGTTGAAAATAACAATACAAAAACCATGAATATGATCCCAGAGGTTTGTTTTGCTTTTGTAACCAATAAAAGGGTCTAGACATTATTTCAAAACCTGTTTCATAAAAAGCCTAAAAGTACTCACAGTAGGTTAAATTAATGTTTATTATCCTTAAAAGCCCTTTAAAAAGTTTGAGAGTAACCACTATTTCAGTCATTCAGACGAGAAGTGGTTGGTAGACAATACATTGCTTTATTCTTTCAGCTGCTGTGCCCATTTTTCCAACAGAAATTACTGTTTTGCAATAGCAGAAACCCAAACAGTACAATCGCTTTGTATTTTAGTTTGTGTGCGGGCTGTACATGGCACACTTAAAATTACATAAAAGAAACAAATACAGACAGCAAAACAAAAAAATAAATGACTCATATGCGTGGGGTTTCATTCTAAGGGCCACCTGCACCACACAGTCAAAGATGGAGGTGTGTTGTTCACACTAATTGCTTCTTCAGCCAAGCTGCACTAAATTTAATCAGACCACAAACTTTAATGCCTTACTCCCCGGTGGCACGTAATGGACTCAGTAATGCAGTGAAATCCTTATCTCACCCTGCTAGGTCCCCCATATGTATCAGACTTAATGGCGGGAAGGCTGCACAGAATGGGCAGACCGATGTAATGGCCTTTGTGGTAGCCTCTGCTGGTTTACTAATGAGACCCCGGCATTCAAAGGGGCCAAAGAGTCCAAACCATTAGCGAAGAGTTACACTTGGCCTGGATGATTTGCAAGGTTCATGGTTCACTTGCTCACCCGCTCTCGGGTTAAAATATTGCTTGGGGAATAGGAATCACATTTTCAAATATGCTCATTCCATTTCCTTCAGTGCTTGTTGGACATGAATTGGGTGAAGCCCTGACTTGTGGAGCAGCTTCTTTGGTTTGACAGACCTCTCTAATAGTCAATCTATAACCAAGCCAGAAATAGTAATGAAATCAACGGACAACCAAAGGCTCATCTCAAGGCTTGGCAGAGGTGAAAGTCTTATTAAACTTCCTCTAAAAAATGTATCGCTGCGAGAATAACAGCAAAACATTTCATAAATATTGCAATTTTCTTGACTGGATAGGAATCATTTATGTAATGTCAACATAAGATATCTGACACTGACATGAGGAAAAAGCTAACTACTGATTGAAAATTAAAGTTCAAAAGTATGAGAGTCCACAGATTTTGCCTTGAGTAATAAAAAAGCATATTTAAAACATTCAAACACCTTTTGGAAAAAGATATCAGTGCAGTATTCATAGCATAAATATGCAACCATAAAGCTTCAGTGGATCTCATGGTTCAAGTTGATTTTGGCGCCCTCTTTTGGTAGGATTTAATTCTTTCAAGAGTGAAACATACCTTTTGATACATTTTTTTTTGTCATGGATACCCTGCAGCCGCAGCCTCAAGCATTTAAAATAGCTATATCAAAATATTACACTTTATACCTTATGTTCTTGGTTGCTTTTGTGGATCATCATTTAAAGGCATGTAAACTGTTCCAGAGTCTGTTTCATATTCTATCAAAAACTCATCACAGGAACTGTAAAGTAAAGTACATTATTTGTCAGTGCAATATCAGTATCAGTAAATCTGTAATGCAAAAATGCAGCTGATTTAGAGTTTGTACCATATTTGGTGATTTTAATAATTGGTCACATTAATTTCTGTCTTTTGTGTCTGGTGCTGTGGCAGCCATGTCACTGTTTAAGAGGAAGAAGCTAATTTACTTTCTGAGATTACCCGCTTATCTCACATCTTCCCATTTGGCCATTTCAAGTGTATCTTGTTGTAGTAGTTCTTTATGTTTACATTACAAGGTAAATATTGTTTTTTTTTTTAAATGGTGTTCAAAGTTTATAGGCAGAAATGTAATTCTGAGAAAAACTGAACACAAAGCATTTTTGGTTCATTGATCAGCTCTCTGTTTCTTCCACTATAGTCTCTGTGTATAGCTTGTTTATTGGTTTCTGTGCTTAGTTGCCTTGTAATTTCCTCTTGTCCTCACAGCACATCTGAAGTTGTTATCTCTGCTATCTGTTCCTTAATAAATCCCTAATATAGGTTAAATTGCTCTGCAGCCCACTATCTCTTGGTACCACCTCTTTCTTGCTTCCTTAATAACAAACAGACCGTGCAAGTAATTCAGAGGAAAACCAATAAGTGAGCAGCATTAGAGGACACTGTTGATGTAAATAAGCAGCGCACACAAGGGACAGAGTACAGATGTGATCAAAAGAAAGGATATAAAGACAAGTATTGGAGAAAATGAAACAATATCAGAGGCAAAAAGAGACACTTTGTATGAGGCAGCATCTTCTTGTGCTCTCTCTGCAGTATCGATCATGCAGCCTTTGAAGCAAATGTTTTCACAAGTATTCGCTGCAGCACCTCTCCACAGAATACACTCACCTCCACGACCAAATGTGCTCCTGGGTCAGAGAAGTATCTGACTGCCAATCCAACCAGCATACCTGCAGAAGTGCGAAAAATTAATTAGTTAAGCGTGCTGTTGTTAAAATGTACCCTCTGGTACTAGGTTTTGATGACCATATTACAACAAAATCCATTTTTAATCCTATTTAAAAACTATCTCTACCGTAAGGTGGTTATTACATTTTACAAGGTGATGTTACATTGATGTCACCTCATTAAACTGGTGTCCATTCAACATTATTGTGACTTTGGCATAATGGCAAATAAACTGGCTAAACTGAAACAAACTGTATTGTTATTAGCACACGATATGACCATCACATAACAAGTGAAATATTTAATGTGCTCGTAAAAGAAAAAAGCTCCTGAAGAAATTTTAGCTTATTATAAAACAGGTTAATTTTTTTCTTTTTAATTTGCAGTAAACAATGAAGAACAAATAAATAAAATTAAAAAATGAAAAATGTGGGGGGAAGCACTCACAGTAGAATCCACCCTGTCACCTATCCTGTAGCAGTCATTCCAGATATTGAAACTAAAGATGTTGAAACATCTAATCTTGTCCCTGACAGTCTCATCTGCTTTTAAATATCAGTCAATATTCATATCAGACGATTTTACAACAATAAAAAAATCCTAGCAGGAGCTTTAACTTCTGTAAACTTGTCATAGACACAAGTGTAAGCTGTCCTCTATCAATACAATTGATGTATCAAGTAAAATTGCAAATAATCAAATGCCTTTTCGACCAATTTTTTTTTCAAAAACAATAATCTCATGATCAGATTTTGTTAACATGGGTGTTTCGATTTTGTTGCAAAATAACGGCTTCCGTATTAAGCTCAAGTCACTTACCATAAAACATAGCTCCGCCAGTGTCATGTATAACTTTATATTTAAACTGTTTTAACTTCCACACACTGAGAATGGTAATAAGTACCAAGCCGACTGCAGTTAGCACCATTAATGCTGTGTTATCTTGTTTGTGCTTCATAGCGTTCGTCATCTTCAAAGCGCAGGTGAAACTTCTCGGAAACTAACTTTTGTGTACATGTCAGCAACTGCACTAACATCCGCATCAGCAGCAGTGAAGTGCTCATGATGCGTTTATGGATAATCGGAAATCTCTGTTTTCACTGCAACTCAACTAAACTTTATTTATAAAGCACTTAAAATACAATAATATTGGCCAAAGTGCTGTACACAATCCAAAACTAAAAATAAGAAACAGTAATAATAACTGTAATTAAGAAACAATCCAACAATAAGGACAATAGGGAAAACACCTCAAACAGAGTTAAAATCAAGGCAGAAAAGATGTGTTTCAAGAGGGGATTTGAAAACATTGAAAGAGCTGGTCTGCCTGATGTGCTAAGGCAAATTTTTCCACAGTTTTGAGGCCATAATGGAAAAAGCACAGTCACCCCTTAACATCCTCTTTGTCTGTGAGAAAACAACAAACAAAAAAATGATCCCCTGATCTGAGAGAGCATCAGGATGTGAAGGGCTGAAGCAGGTCGAACATATTGTTTTATCACGTTGAAAGTGACGCTATGGCATTTCCAAGTGGAAAACAACAGTTGTTTGCTATTAATTCAAACCTAAGACAGAAAGACAAATGATCTTTTAGCACGATATGACCTTATGAATCAAAAAGATAAAATTACAGTTTAGAACTACAAATAATCTTATATGAAAAAAACAAGTTTATTTGCACATAAAATGCATACTACAATAAAATACAAGTGCAATAGGAACATATTGCATATTAATTCTGTGTTGAGTTTGACGGTCTTATGGCAGCTTGGACAAAACTGTTGTAAAATCTTGATGTTTTGGCCTTGATATTGCAGAACCTCCTCTTCAAGGATAGTACAGAGAATAGTCAATGGTTGGGGTGAGTGGGCTCTTTGATAATATTGTTGGCTCTGGTCTAACATTATTTTTATTCAGTGTCCCGGACGGGAGGACTGGAAACCAGTGACATTCTCTGCTATCCTCACTCCTCTCTGCAGATATTTTCAGTCTGAAATCTAACATGAAAATAAAATAAAGGGAAATTATTCAAAACCACCTGGAATATCAACTGAACAGTGCCATTAGTGCCTTGCTTTGAAATGCTTATTGGCGTGATGTCTTCGAGGACTTGAACGCACCAACCTGTCGTTGTTAGCCTTGTATAATCCAGCAGGTGGCAGTAAACACAAACTAATGCATGGAGAGATCTTAGGGCTGATATAGTGAAGCTCACTCACTGTCCCCTCACTGAGTGAATCAATCATATTCCTGACTTGAAAACAGCCAAATTTTGGATACAGGCAAAATGAGTGAGTTGGGATTGTTGTGTAAAAATATCTGCAAAACTTTTGAGAGAAGCTGCAAAACATATGATAAAACTCTAAATTTGTAAGGTTTTGTAAGCCAGCACTTCCCAAAGATGGATAAAATCACTTGTTCTGTTCTAAATGCAGATGCTGATGTAAAGACAACCCCCACCTTTACTCTCTTTGTTGTCTGATGAGGATTTTTTTTTTCATATGAGGATGCTGCAGCCTTGCAACTCAATTAAATATTTATGAACAGTTGTCTTAGCGTTCCCTTTGTCTCAATTGTGTTATCTCCATAGGGTGATCTTTTCGTTGTGATTAATTCAGTTTAATTACTCTCTCTGAATTTTGTTGTGTCAAGATTAACACAAACCCTTGCAATGTTTCTTGTCTTTACTTCAATAAAGCATTTTTCCAACATGTACATTTCCTCTGCATTATTATACGAGGTAAGTTTTTGTTCATTTATTCTGCTGAAGGTTGCTCGTAGACAGAAAAAAATAGATATCTTGGCAAACTTTGCACTGGGGGCGGTGTTTCAGACGAGACAATATTAGAACAGTCGCTCAGCAACCGCGGCCGCAAACGGACAGCGGGTGTCGTGAAGCCTAAATAGGCTGGTGTTGAAAAGAGTGGAAACAGAACCCATTGTGGTGTTGGAGAGGAGTGAGCTGCTGCCTCGGAGTAGAGGAAAAGAGACAATTCCGCGACTGCAAATGGATTCACGAGAAGCGGACAGACATGGACGTTAACGGACAACACATACGTTGTTGTTCTTTGTGAAGAAGACTGCGTCGTCCAGTCGGAAACAGTCGGTATATGAAGAGTTAAGAATCGACAACCCAACTGTTTATTCCAGCAGCTAGCAGGCTAGCTGGCTAGGTACCTCTGAGCTAGAAATGGGAAGCCCGTGTGAGTTTGCCTGATAGAGATCTCCGTCGTGGCTGTTTTCGGTGAACACATTGCGGGCTGTGATTTGAAGTCTCCGTCGCCCGCTTCGTAAGTGAACGCAACTTTGAAGAATGATATCAAGTCAGCGCTAAGCGTTTCTACACTACACTACTACAGACTGGAGAGGAAAAGTCACATAGGTTTGTTTCTCACTTGTTTCTTATCTTTGCTGCACTCTGAACTAAACCGAAAATTGAAACAACTATCATTACATTAATTTAATCTGAACTTTGAAGCATTTATTTCACTGCCGCAGCTTCAATGGAAAAATAAATCAGAAAACTTCACTGTGTTGAAGTCCAGTAAAGGGATGCTCAACATTTAGGAGAGGGTAAACACTGAAATGAAAGAGTGCTTTCTAGAAACAAACTCTTATCTGATTCCCACATCCTGTACACTGTGACAGGAAGTTTATTATTGCTGCAAATAGACGCGGTTGTGTTGACACATCACATTACTATCACTGGCATCTAAATCTGACCGTCGCTTTGCAGTCTGCACGGGTACCTGAACACAACCTAATGACGTCTTTAAAATTAAATCCAATAAAGTGCTTTGAAGCGTAATTAATCCATTAAACGAGCAGTTGAACACGAATACGGTAACAACCTCTTTAACCTTTAACTTCTGTTCTTGTTGCTGTTTGACTGGAGATAAACTGCAGTTTTGACGACTCAGAGAACAATGCTACCTCAACAGGTCCCCTCTTGGCCAACATGGTTTGTTTTGTTTGAGTTTTATTTGTTAATGTCAGAAAGCAGCAGGTTGAACATTTTTTTCCACCGGGTAGAAAAACTCACAAACCATAATTTGTAGTTAAAGCTAAATTGACTTGACCATGAGATCTCTGTGAATGCATGCTCTTTGTGGACTTATGCCCTTGATTCCTTCTAGGGAAAACAGATAAAAGCTGAACTGTTAAGTCAAAAAAAGAGGCTTAGCTTATTATAATTTCTAAGGACTTTCTTTTTACAGTCTAATGAATAGAATGTGCTGCTTCAAATTAATTTTTCCCTATCAGGAGACTAATTGTGGAGCCTTTTCTGCAAGGTTAGTCGGCAAGGGAACTATGAAAACAGACTGATGCACTTAAGACATTCTGCTGGTGGTTGATTTGAATGTTCCTCAGCGCTCAGTAGGGAGCGTCTTGTAATTGTAGCCTAAAAGCTCCCAGAGGAGAGGTATATTTTGTGTTTTTGACCTCCACACTCAAACAATCGTACTCAGGAAAAAAAAAAAAAAACATCCTTCAACAGATGGAGCCGCATTAATTTAAAGATGATCTCAGGCGATGTCGTAAATATGTCATCATTTTAATCGCCACACACTTGAACGTTAGATCCCATTTGTTTACACTGAGGACATTTTGATAGGTTGTCGTGATTAGTTCTGGTGCTGCCTCACTCAGACAACGTGATAACATCTCGTGTGCTCAAGTTTTCAGATTTTCACAGGGCAGAAAAATGAGTTGAAGGGTGATAGTAAGTTTTCCAGCAACGGCAGAAGAAATTTCATTGATGTTCTCATAAAAACCTCTTTGCGTGTGGCTCAGGCCAGAGATGAATGGACTCATCTTCATGTTGGGATGCCGCTAATTGGTGCTTGTGTTATGATGATTCAATTTTTCCATTAGGTATTTGAATGTAAGAGTCATTCATATCTATCCATCAGTGTGTCCGTGTTTTCTGTTCTGAAGCAACCCGGCTGTGGCTGAATGTTTTTGTGATCAAACATTATTGACTCCCACAGTCAATAACCTTGGCAACAGTAGTTCCTCTCTCTAGCTAGAACTGCACATTGCAATGAAAGTGGGAAGAGAAAGGGAGGGTCAGAGCAGGCAGAGGAGGCTTTTTTCTGAGCTTTAGGACCGACTCGGTGGTGATGTGGTCTCGAGAGATTGACGCGTTCGTGTTCGTGCGAGTCCATCCAGAGATGGGGGAACTTCTGCTCCAAGTGATCTCTTCCCATTCCATTTCCATTACAAGAGGAATAACTCAAAGTTTCCCTCACCTTGCTCTTCGTTAGCTACACATCCATACCACTTCTCTTCCTCCTCCTCATCCTCCCCTCGTGCACTCCAGCACTCTTCTTCGCACCCTCTTTTGCATTTCCAGTGGAGTTAATCAGCCATGTTCATGTGTGGCTTGACTTCATTATATCATAATGAAGTTTAGCCTCAGGTGCAGTGAAGGAAATGGGTTAGCCTGCGAGTAGCTTTGCCCCTGTGCTGTATTATCTGAAACCAGTTTTCGTACAATGAGCTGTGGAGAAGATTATACCAGAAGGAAATTTCCTTTTCAACGCGCTCTGTCTTATCTGGGTTATTCTGTCAAAATCTAAGTTTAATAAAAAGTTGAAATATTAGGATATTACCATGTCATCTCGCTCTGTCTCGACCTTTGTCATTCTGTTTTAAGCCAACACGGGGCCCGCTGCTTTATCTTGCGCCTTTTCTGTCCCAGTAATGAGCCATTTTGCGGCTTTTAACATCTGCCAAACTTGGAACATTTCGAATGCGAGACTCATCTCACATGCATGAGGAGTCAGCCATCCTTTGATTTGCCCTCTTTTTCTTTCTAAGCCTTCACCACACTACTTTGTAGACTGAGTGCGTCCAAAAAAGAAAAAAAAAAAGTTTCTTTCCTCCTGTTTTTGCAGCGGGCCTGTATGACGAGGGTTAATTGGGTGCTTATTCTAAACAGGGCATTGTGCATCCCTCGCTCTCGTGGAGGCACCGCAGGGGAGGCAGAACAGAGCAGAGGAGGGGGGTTAATTTAAAGCACAAGTTTTCTCTGGGCGCAATGAGTTTCGTCCGAAAGAAAACACTGCTTTTGATTTCACTGGCCTCTTTTCCAGTTTAGGACATCTGTGTTGGGGCACAAAAGCATCTGGCTGTAAATTTTGAGGCTTCCAGTTGTGGAAATGTGCGGCCTCACTATGCTGCTTGTTTTCCATCGTGGATGTCCTGTTAAACAACACTCAGATAACAGACAGAGAGGGAGAGGAATAAAGCAGGTTATGCAGGCATAAAATTCACAAGGAGCGGTGTAGTGGTGTAATTACCGGGGAAAAACATCCCCGTCGTAAACGGCCATGCCATCCTTCCAATAAAGCTGAATGTTTTGGCCTCATTCACACAATTATTCTGTGTGAAGCAGCAGCAACAGCAGGCGATAAAACTCCAAAATCTTAAAGCATTTCAATTCTAATTCCGTCTTGCTTCATGCTAAAAAAGTGCAGGATCAAGGATAAGCCATCTGTGAAGGAGTTTTACTTTTATTGTCAACAAATTTAGTGTTTAAGCCTCTTATTTACAAAATGAATACAGTGTATGTTTTCATCTTTGGAGTTAGTGATTAGTTGCTCCTCTAATCCAGGTAATGTTCCACAGGTTGCTGAAGCGGAACACATTCTCTTGAGAGCAGGTGAAAGCTCCTCGTTTTCGCCGCCAGCTCATGCATCTCATTACTCCACAGTGACCAGGTCTCGATCGAGGGCTTGTTCCAACCTGCCCTGCCTCTCTTCCTCTCCTCTCGTTCCAGCTCTTTCTTTAAAAAGGGGGGATGAAAAGGTGATCACCTCGCGGGCCTGGCTGAGGTTGTGTTTCGTCCTCTCTGAGCCCTCTGCTGATCCAAGTTAAATCTCAAATCTGCTCCCGAGGTTCTCGCAGCCAAGAGTGCAGCCGTGACTGTCTGTGTCAAATGCTAAATGGTACTTGAATCGAGATCGTATAGCAAAGGGATATTCAGCTTTCCCCCTCCAGCAACAGCCTCCTCTAGCTCTCTTCTGTAGAAGGCATGCTTCTTTCTGGCTCCGGTTGAAGTTCTTTTTGGTAGGCATTCAGAATCTGTTGCTTTATTTCCAAATGTTATTTTCTTTTCCAGTTTTTATGAGGATATCTGTTGAAATGGGATAACTTTGGGCTTTGTTTTTAGCTAATTCTGTGAAGCTATAACCAAGAGCTTGTTTTGTAATTGTCCAATCATCACATTTCTTTTGAAGTTTAGATTCTGGGCTATCATGTAGTTACGTGTAAGGAAGTCTGACTGACTGCTGACTGCCAAGGATCATTCATGCTAAATGATAAATACATATCCAGATATGGACGAAGCGTTCTGTCTGTGCTCGTTTTGACCGTACTTCTGCTCATCTCCATAGAAGTACTTGATGTGTGTGAGATGGAGCAGTACCACCAGAAACTGTGGGGGCAGTGTTGCTGTTACTACCTGATATGTAGCTCTCGTGAGATACGAAGAAGAAATAACAATGGCGGAACTTTTTGAAGAATTACGCTACGTATTTAATGACCTTTTGGATCACCGCTTCCTACAACGCAACCTCTGTTCTATTTTGAGCAAGAAGTACATCAGCAATACCTCCTCCACAGTTTTCATGTATGTTTTTTAGTTTGTGGTCATTAACTTTTGACTATCGGCTGCTCCCCCTGGTGGATGTATTGGTAAACAGCAATGCCAACTTGAATTACGCATGGAAGTATGTGAGCAGTGACACCAACATCATTTGAAAAGGACGTAAGCATTTTCGTAAGGAAGTATAAATGGGTGTTTACATTACTCTCTCACAAGAGGTTCACATTCAGTACATTCAACATGTTATACATCTCCTACTGTACCAGAAACGATCCAGTAAACATAGTGCACGCTTGATGTAACCATTTATGGGAAAATGCATGGACATGCTAGCGGTTTGCAAATACCGTTATAACTTCGGTTTTAAACAGACTTTCAACTACCATCACAGAGACATCACAATTACTCTTTGAGAACAACACTGGGAACTCTAACTGTCAAAATACAGACAGGCAAATGTTTTCCAAACGGGAGGATAAAAGAAAAGTTACTGCAGGCTCATGGCTGACTTAAGCATAATCACAACAAGCTCCAGGTTTCACACAACTTCAAGCGTTGCTATCAAGGCTTCAAGACACTAGGTGGCTTATTTGTCAATAACATAAAAAAATAATACATCAGTGTCACATGACGTGTGATTTTGATTTATTTACATCCAAAGATGTCCATATCCAGTGACCTATTTCATTTTTACGTACTTTTAAAGTCAATAAGATGTTGTTGACAAAGAAAACCTGTAAAGCCTACTTTAGGAATTGAAAAGGGCGTCAATAAGGATTAGGATCGATAAGGGCATTGATGTCAGTGAGATCTTATCAATAACCGTCCCTATTAATGCCAAACCCAGCTTTATTGCACAACACGTTACATCAATAACATCTGCTTTACGGCAGCCAGTGGTGCTCTCCAGGTACAGAGGGTTTAAGGTATCTGGAGCCAAAAGTGCTGATCATCCCTGAACATAACTGAAATGTAAAGATGAGTGTCCTAAGAGCATGATCTAAAATGCTTTTACAGTTAAAGTATGAGTTCTTCTTTCTTTGCAATGAAATTTACAGTAACCATTTATTTTAAGATGACTGCATCAGTTTAGAAAAATGATGTGCGTTTAACTTCTCTCCTAGATGGAAAGAGAGTCTGCAACTCTCATTATCCACATCCTATTTGTGGTGCTCTGCTCACTGTTGAGTCACATTGTTTGAGGAATGTGTTGACAAAAGAGGTAAAAAGACATGATTCATAATGTTGTATTGCTTAACAAAAGAAAAAGAGAAGGTGTCTGTAGTTTTTGCCTGTTTGGATACGGTCTATTTTTACATAGGGGGATGTTGGCCTGATCTGCTCAAGGTATTTTCAGACAGGTAGGAAGAAGGAGAGGGAGAGAATTCTGGGTCTTATCTGACACTCCACAGCCGTGCACCCCTCACAATTGCTGCTGTTTTTGGCAGCCTCCGGCCCCCGTGTCTATCTGGATTCTTTGCTTCGATCTGAGAAGCAAAATGCAAGGAAGCCATCGACACGCGTGCTAATCACAGAACTGTGCCTGCTCGTTAGCCGTGCCCTCTCAAGTCGGCTGTCCTAATAGGCATGTCCTAATGAGCTCTAATTGGGGACGGCTAATTTGCATGGCCTGAGTCATTGTCTTTTCTTAAAGCCACTTAGACGACTTACAAGACTCAGCGCCAGAAAGCTGATTGGGAGGTCTAACATGTCTTCATCATGGGTTAGACTACAGGGGGCTTCAGCTGGCTTTACTGAGCTCAGATTGTTGTCTCTCTCCTCCACGCTTTAGCTCTCACCGCTCCCTCCATGGCTGACATCGATATGCCTAATGGAGTTATCCACAGCCCCCCCCACCACTACCACTACCACCACCGATGTTATTTTAGTGACACCGACCGTTTCAAAGAAGCGACTTCAAAGCGTGATTAAAACGAAGCAGGCCAACACTGATCAAAGGTTAAACTACGCACAGTGCAACTTATCACAATGCAGTCAGATTTGTGCGTTTGAAACTGTTCGGGCTGGTTAGGGTTGGGGTTGGAGAGGAAAAGTGATGGATACTCATGTAGCGACAGCAAAGTCCTGTGAGGAATCCTGCTCCGAGTGCAGCACATTTTATGTAAACTAAAAGAGGATATGGTGCATTTCCTTTTAATTTCATAGCTGACACTTGGTTTTGTCTGTGTCCATAGTTTTATTTATTCTATACTGAGGAAGTATACAAGAAATGAATTCCCAAAGAGGAAGAGCTCAAACAGGCACAGACAAGTTTATTGCATTGGCTGTGGGCCATCTCATTTCTCCTCAAAAAAAGTAATGAAATCTCTCAAATGACCCAGGCAACTCAGATTTGTGAGACAATTTCACATGCCAGAGAAAGTGCTTTCTGTTTTATAGGAGGTATTGAATGCTTGGACTTTGGTGTTTAAGTTGCAAGCCCAGCAGAAGATGAATTAAACACACCTTTTTCAGCAGTTATCAAGGTCTAAAAGGGCCAATTTTTGTGTTATGAAATGTAGTGCTTCCATTTGTAATGAGTTCTCCTCTGTCTCTCTTTCTCCACCTGGTTTCAGGCTGCTTGGCTCAAGGTTGCATACAATCACAGAGGAGGGAGAACATGACTCACCGGCCCCTGCCAGAGACTGGCACGGGGCAGCTGTGCCAACCTCGCCCCTACGTGCTACTTTAGAGGCTGCTCTGCTTATGCCATGACAGAGAGGCGCTGAGGTTCGCCCCCTTGAAGATCATCCTCCCCTGCCCCTCCCCCAACCCCATCATGCTGCGCTTCCTGCCTCTCAAACTGGGCCGCCTGTACCGCTGTCTAAAACTCTTGCTGGTGGTGGGATTGTTTGTCATCTTGCTGATGAACACTCACAACCTGTTCGCCTCCTTCCAGAAGAATGAGCTCACAGACAGACGCTTCATCAACCTCAACAAGTGTCCCGCCTGCTTTGGCACCAGCTGGTGCCGAAAATTCATGAACGGGCAGGTATCCTTCGAGACATGGGGTCGGCTAAGATTCCTGGACGTTTTCAATGTCAAGAATGTTTACTTCGCTCAGTACGGCGAGCCCAGGGAAGGCACGAGGCGCGTGGTGCTTAAACGCCTCGGCTCCAATCAGGAGCTCGCTGAGATCGATCAGAAGATCTGCAAGAGAGCCACGGGCAGGCCGCGCTGCGACCTCATCCAGGCTATGTACAAGACTGAGTTCGCAAGGATCAACGGGGACGTGCGACTGCTCACACCAGAGGTGGTGGAGGGCTGGTCGGACTTGGTGCACTGCCCCTCTCAGAGGCTGCTGGACCGAGTGGTCCGCAGGTACGCTGAGACCAAAGACTCAGGCAGCTTCCTGCTGAAGAACCTCAAGGACACGGAAAGAATGCAGCTGCTCATGACCCTCGCATTCAACCCGGAGCCGCTCGTACTACAGGTACTGCTTTAACCCCATTTTCATTATCAAGTGTTTGTCAGCGCTGCATCACTTTTGGGTTTACGATGCTATCTCAGGGTTTAAAGGTTGCTGGTTTATTTTTGTATATCCCTTTGCGGTATAAAAAGGTGTGTGGAAGCTGATCCTCTGCACCGGGTGTTTTCATAACACTTGATAAGGCACACTTCCTGGATTACCTTTGCCACAGAGAATACGAGCATCATAACAAAGCAAGCCCGGGTGTTGGCCTACAAAGCCCCCGGTAAATTACTGGGTGGGAATCCTCCCTTTCCTTCCCCCTCCATAGATCTGAGAAGAGCCGTTACACCCTCCCTAAACTGGAGGCTACATACAGACTCCACGTCCGCTTTCTGGAGCACGAACATTCCTCCACTTAGACTAGAGAGGGGTTTGAAAGCTGTGGCCTCCCAAAAGATGAGAGATTTTGGCTGGCGGCGATTCTGCATATTTAACACTATATGTAGGGCAGTTTTGAATTATTCAAGGATGCATCTGTAAATGGTCCAAGTTGTTTTTAATTTTAATATACGTCTGTGTCCACTGCTGTCTGGTCTTTTGTGGGAGACAGGATCTCTTCCGGGGCCGCTAAATCATATAATCATATAAATAATCTTCATGATTCAGCAAATCTTTTCAAAATAAGAGATTTTATTGCACATTTATGACCCAGATTATCGTAGAACTGACAATCAAACATTGTAGCTAGAAACTTTAAATTGATTTGGAACAGTGCTGCTGGGTACATGGCATTGCGATCGTGATTTGAGAATGCGCAGTCATGCCTGTATATGGACATACATTCTTTAGGATCCTTGTCAACAGCACTAAAAGTTTAATTTAAGCTTCTCATCAGTAAAATTTATTTTGAGTTTACTAGGCACATTAATAATGAAAAGTTACAATAGGACTTTTTGGAACTTGATGGGCATGGCCAAGAACAAGAGTTAAATTTGACAATATCTTTGCTAAACACAAACTTAAATAATTCTCTTGTGTACAATGTTGTATCTGTACCGAAGTGCAGCTTGAGTGCGTCTATATGCTTTTTTTTACACCTTAAGTTACAGCACATCCTACTTTCAAAAAGAAATCACATGTTCATGTCTGACAGGCCAAATCGTACAGCACTAGCATTGGCTTGTTCAGATGTTAGTTAAGAGGTTAAAATTCACCCTGTTTTGACGGTTGTTCCGCACGTAAAAGCAGCTAAGCTATTCTATCTGAACACTCCCCACATTCTCTTTGTCACTGGTTTGCAAGCAGCCAATCAATTTCAATTTCAATCCGGCATTGACTTTGTCTCGTGAGGGGACACAACAACAATGGTCATGGCCCGTGTAGACATTCAATGACTCACTCTGACCTCCAACCCCCCCTCCTGCGAAACACAGGCCTGCACACCTCCAGGCATTTGGGAGGACAAAAGGCCACATCAGCCTTTTAGTCCAGTCAATCTATAAGATCTGATTATCCAAGTGTGGCCCCTTCCCTGCCCTCTTTTTCCCCTTTTGGTTCCTTTTTCTGTCTTTCAACTCTTTCTTCTATCTGTGTCAGCCCCCCAACAATCCCCTCCCTGCGTGTGTACGCTCCACAAACTCTCCACTAATTCCATCACTGTTTTAATGCCATTACGCCCCAGTTCAGAGTTTCTCCTCCTCAAACCTTATCTCTGACAGACAATGCTGCATCACATGTGCATTCTCCATACTCCTTCTTATCCCTACCCCCTCCCAGCTCCCATGTAGCCTTTGCACTTTTACAGGGACTCATGAATTCTTCATCTCATCCTGAACTTGTGACCTACAGGCATGAGAAAGAAGAAACCGTGCGATTGTCGCGTGTGCCACGCCTGTGGTAACAGATGGTGGGCTTGGTTTGTGTGTGGATGTTAAACAATAAAGAATTATCTCTTAGGTTCACACATCCCGACAGCCCAGACTCTTAGTCGGCATCACTGAGCTGAAACGACGAGGGGAAAATTTGCTGAGAGACTGAGAGACCCTACACACAAGGTTGGGCAGCAGTAGACCATAAAGAATTAATGGCATCTGTAGAGATTGAACAGCAGACGTGCTGTACTACAACACCTTGGTCTTGCCAGAGGTTAGTGCTACTGTGTGGGGACGGCTTCTCACAAAAGGTAGAAGAATGTGGGCTGAGTTTTACAACCGGTTATTTAATGAAACCTGATCCCTATTTTTACTATTTATCACCCGAGCCTCGAGCGCTGCTTCTCTGGGCCGGGTGTAGTTATACACCTCTCCTGCAAGTTGAAGACACCACCATCTCTCAGTGTGTAATTTAAGTGTGCTATATTTAGTGTAACTGATTTCCTGCTGTCATTTGTTGCCAACACTGTGGTTTTGAGGTTTTTCTCTCTATCTCTTCTCCCCGCCTTTATACGGTTAAATAATGCCAGGAACGTTTCTGCTCCACACTCGCTGAGCTCCTCTCTCTCTCTCCCTCCGAATGGCTTCTGTTTCCAGTCTTTTTGAAGCCACAGGCAGTAAATCGGCCCTGTTTCGCTATGAGAAACCAGACCCTCTTTGTCAGTGGGAAACAATCTGCTGTGTTGTTTCGGCGCTGGCCAACAATGCGTTTTCTGTGCGCTCTGCAGTACACAAGCAAGCACACGCGCAAACACACGAGGAGAAACACACACCACCCCCTCTTCCTTTGTCACGTGGAAGACAATTTGGCTTTGGGGAATAAATATTTTTGGAAGACAAAATGACAACAGGCAACAAGAAAATCCTCATGTGACAAGAGGCAACTTGATGTGTTTGTCTCCTCCTAACTAATGCTGCTTTCCTTAAAGTCTCACAGATTAGTTTACTATAATAAATGCACTTGTGTGAAGCAGCTAAGCAGAGAAATATCACGGTTTAATTTTGCCTCTAATTTGACAATAACTTGGTTTGGAAAGCAAGCAATAAATTCCTCCCCTCCCACGGCTACATGACTCACTGATTCATCAGGTGATGCTTGTGTTTGATGGAGTGCATCTGGCCCAACCTTAAATTAGTTCGATTTAGCCCAGTCCTCTCTTCCCAATCATTAAGCCGGGTGAGCTTGCCAGAAGCGTGTTTCTGCACTCGCACCCTTTTTGGTCCTCAGCCCCAGACTTGCTCAGTGAAGCTGAGAATAGGATGTGACAAGCCTGTGGGGTTAACTCAGTCATCTCCTCTAGCCTCAAATCTGTGCTCTCACAGACACCCCTGCCTGTCTGCTCCGTTCCCGTCCCTCTCCACCGTCTTCATATCCTCATTCGACACCCCCCCCCTCACCTTCCACAGAAACACACACTTCAGAAAGCTGTCGTTTATTCCTCTGAAAACACGTCTAACACTGATAGTGAATCTCAGAAAAAGACAGAAGGGAGAGATTAGATGGATGACCTTATCTCCCGTTCCTCCCCTAACATTTCTGACAGCACCATTTAAACGCAAATCTGAACATAAACATTCACATGGTGTGGGCAAACACTCGCAGCTTGTTTGAATTTTTAAAACAGGGAGTTGCCTTTTTGGTATGCTGTTGATTTAATGAGTCCTTGCATAATCTATTACAACGCTCATCCACTTTGAGAATCTAAGCCAAAGTAAACCATCTAACTCCAGGTTTTTCTTGGCACACATAAAGGTAAAGACGGTACCTTGAACATGACCCACTGCATCTTGATCTATTTTTAACAGGAAAATAAATTTAATTGCATCATTTTGTGACGGACGCGCAACCTGCTTGCAACACCTGTGAGTCAGATCATCTTACATGGCTCATTGAGGATCATGAAAGAGGCTGTGGTGCACTCTAAATTGCAAAATAAACTTATGATAGAAGCAGTACTTATCTGAAAAAGTCATTTTACAAACAGCCTCAAGAGCAATTATCATAACAGTACAGGGCATAAAATACACCCTGGAAACCAGCAGACAGATTTCTTAGCAAGAAGTAACATTGCAAAAACAACAGTTTGATGTTGAATTTTATAAAGTAGGGATCTGCAGGGTGCAAGAAGGCAATACAGTAATAAATTGACATTGTGACTCCTCCACTGCAATTATTGTGACATTGTTTCCAAAGAATAATACTGAAGTTAAGGAATAAATTCTCCTAAAAGATTTTCCTTTTCTCTATCAAATCACTCCAAAGGATGGCGCTAATGCCTGAACGCTCGCCCTAAGCTACTGAACACTCATTGTTACGCATACAGTAATCATGACCATGAATGGTGTCTATCTTACTGCATAACATCATACTGTACTACCACTGTGATCATATGTTGTTGAACATGGATCAGCCAATATTGATTTTTTTAAGGTCCATAGTTTCTACAAGCAACACAACCGCCAATGGATGCCTGTTTGGAAATCATGAAACAAAACATTGATAAAATATATTCGCAATATTCCAATTGTATATTGAGTTGTATTATCATTAGTGACATTTTGTGTTGTATAGTCTCATATTCTATTGCCAATTGTGGTGTCACATCATATCTTGAAGTTCCTTCTTGGTCCATAGAATGATGTATTACGATCTTATATGTTTCTGTCAAGTGTTGTTCCGTCTCGATAGAACAGAAAAATGCTGTACTTTAGTAGGCACTGACCGATTCAAGTAAAATCAAACGGTATCATGTTTCAGTACCTAAACGCATCATTGCGACTGTGAGGGAGTGGAAGAGTTGGCGATTTTCCATGCCATACATAGGCATGGAGTACACAGAGCTGGTTTTTAATTTGTGCGTTGTTCAAAAAAGAAATACGTAGTCCTCTAAATGTATTAAGTTGATGATTTAGTTTAGTTAACTTTAGTCAAGGGTTTTCATGTTGAAGAAATTTTTTAAACAGCTGCGATGTTATAGTCCAAACAGTGTAAAGTTGTTTTATTTGTTTAAGTTTACATACATTGAGAAACACGTATGTTAATCTAATTTTTTTTTGTTTTGTTACTTAACATTAGTTCAAGTGTGAAAGGTACCCATCCCAACTTGTACCACATGGTGTCGTGTTACAGCGTGTTGTATTCTGAAGTTTGCCATGATCAAGGACTGATGATCAAGGACTTGTAACATTTTTCGTATTGTTTCTGAGTTACAAAACATTTACCCTTACTAAATTAAGAAATTCTTTTCTGAATCTATAGTCAATTATTCAAGATATAAACAACTGTGAAGATTAACTTTGAAAGTAATGATAGACAGAGCAATCATAAAATCTCTGAAATATTAACTTCAGTCTTTGTTTACGTTCTCTGTTCAGAACACTCTCTGCAATCTTATGTTCTGGCTTTCTAGGTCATGCCTCTTTACAAAGAGGATCAAAGCTTGTTTGTTTTTTACTTTTATTTATTTCTTTTTATTCAATCACAAGCGCTGCATGCTATCCCGGCTTAAGTCTGGAGCCTTCTGTCTCTGAGGCCGTCTCTGTGGCTTAGGTCCACCGGTAAATACTATTTAAGTTGCTAGCCTGTGATTAGAACCTTTGTTTTCAGGTCTGAGGAGGATTGTGACGCTCTTAGCACATAAGAGAGGAGGTTGTGTACGCCGCTTAACCCTGCTTCAAGTGCTCCCAAACCCCCCTTTCATTATTCTTATAGGCCTTTGTGTACAGACTGAATCCTGTTAGGATAAGACAGGGAGTTATCTGGGCCTGACTCCCCTCGTTTGGCCGCCCTCACTGGATGGAGGCCCTGGTGGAAAGGGGAGAAGAAGAGAAGGAGGAGGAGAGGAGGGTTTGGTGTGTGTGAGAGAGTGTGTGTTGTACAAGCCAGAGCCTTGTGGTGTTTTCCCTCCATTTGAATGAGCCAGACTGCTTGTGTTACCATAATCCTTTCTCTCTTTCTTCCTCTCTCAAAGCACACACACAAACATACACACACATGCACGACAGCTGTGTTTGGTTAGGTAAATGCCTGTGGCTGGACCCTCTCCTCTTTCATCCCACCCACTAGCTCCTTTTTTAGACACCCCCCCTCCAACCTCCTACCACCACACACCCAGAATCCCCCTCCTGGCTTCTCTCTGTTACACCCGCACCCTACCCAACCTTATACCTAAATCTCGTAGCCGCAGTCTTTAAATACAAAAGGAGTGCAACCTCATTCGCAAATCTCCCTGGGCCCCTTAAGATAGCCAATATGGATCGGTAACGAGTGGCTCTTTACTACTTCCTGTCCCCTGGAGGCTTAGCAATAGAGCAAGAATATGCTTTTCAGCCCATCAGCTTGCCTGCAGTAATAAAATTGCCCACTGCATTAAAGCTTCAGACATGTTCCTCCCGTCAGAGAAATACGAGCTCAGTGGTGCATCTTGAAGGCAGTCGCATTTGCACCCTTAAAGAAGTCTCACAACATGCTGAATCCTCCCAGTTTTTGTTCTCGTCCGCGTAGATGCTGAAGTGCAGGGGTCAGCAACATCCGCCTTCATCATAATTGGCGCCTGCTCTGAGAACCGTAACCCTTGATGTAGGCCTCAAACCCACGGCCCTCAGGTCTAAAGCCAAGCTTGACTCGGGTTCCTCCTCAGCCATGTGGGCGGCAGTACCACCTAGACTGAGTCAACACCGCTGCTATGACTTCATACATTCCTGGTCTTCCAGTGTGGGGGATTTATGAGGTGGCTTAGGTTCAGGTCGGGGAAGGGTTTCGACTATCAGCCAGCAGCGGAGTGTACTCCAGCAACCCCCGAGCTGCTTTGCCCCGCGCGCTCATTCCTCATCCTGCTCTCATTCTCTCTCCACAGACCAAGCTAACCCATTTCTATCTCCACTCGGGCTCCGCTGAAGGAGCTCACTGAATCACGCGCACGCTTCCTCCTTCTGTGGTTTTACTCCGTCTTTCTTACCTGACCTTCATAGTTTTATTTCCTCTCTTCCTCCTCTTGCTCCTTATGACCTCCTGGTTTCTCATTGGCTTCGACTTCTGAAGACATTCACGCGCACTCTCATGCACACACATCCAGCAGTCCTTTCTAGTGTCTTCCGTCAATGATTTTCCTGTTTCCCAAGACTGCTGCCAGCTCTACACACTGTGACTTTGCACTCCTTTGAAGCGCCTGTCTGGTAAAGAAAAAGGCAGGTCCTATTCTAAATTCAGAAACATGCACTTTACAGTCTCTGTCTCTCCCTACTCCTTTTTCTCCCTTACAGACAGACACAATCGCTCTCCTCAGCTCAGTGCTCTGACTAGGCATTTCCTCGAACAGACAGCATCACTGCCCCATATTGCAGGTTTCGGGGAGTGGAACAAAGAAAGAGAGGGGGGAAAGTGGGGTTAGCAGGAGAAGCAGCAGCAGCAGGAGACAAGAGCAGAAAGGAGAGAAAAGGGGGAGCGCCGTGTGTGCCAAGACGAGGAGTCAGAGCCAGCTCCCCTGTGGGCTCTGAGCTGTAGCTGCACACCGAACGACTGGATTTCAAACTTAAATGGCCCACAAAATGCCAGACGGGGCTCGCCACACATCCTCTAGACACACAAGGTCAACAGGAGAGCTGAGCAGAGTGGGACGTGTTCCTGCAGCTTGGCAGGGCTAACCTTGCAGCGCAGATGTGACTCTGTCTTAATGCCGAGCTTTGATAAACAGGCTGAATAATGTTCTCTGAAATTACGATTGAAAGTTTTTTTTTTTTATTTCGCTGTTGTTGTTGTTTTGTTTCTCTCCGCTGTCATCTGCTCGCCACACTTCCTCAGCCTCACTGTTTGATCCCAGGACTCCTGACAAGTCGTGTCCCAACTTGTTTGCTATGAAGCAGTGGGGTTTTGTTGAGGACAGAAAATGTTGAGAATTTCCACCACACCCTGTCTGAAGCTCTTAACAAGCTCCACACATAAAACGCGTCTGTGGCAAACTACTAATTTGCCTTTAGCTGTAAGTTGTTGAGGTTGCATGATGAAGGCGAGCGGCGCCTTTAAATCTTGCAGCTCCGTGTGTCTTTGTATGCATGTGTTTGATTGACCAGTGTTCTTTGCCGGCCGGCCAAAGCAATATCTTGGGAGCCGGGCATGTTTACTCGGCCCCTGAATGGAGGTTGTTATCAGCCCCGGTCACGTTGCATGTTCTCATTCACATGCACTTGGATACAGTTTCACATAGACACACACATGCACGCGCGCACAAAGAGCCCCTTTCGAACTCACTTTTACACACACCCACGCCCTCCCCCAGTGGCCCAGTAGAAGGGCATGCCTTTGTCAGCAGATGTCAGGACGCAGGTGTGTGTTCCTGCGCCTCTCGCTCCATTCGTTTCATCCTCTTCTCCAGAGGCTGCCCATTTGTCTGTGGCCCTGTTTCATTTCAGCCCACTCCAATCTCTGCTTCCCAAGAGGACACCGGTGTGTCTGTTGTAGTACAGGGGAGGGAATGAAAAGCGCAAACCCCTCCCTGTCAATGCTACTGTTGCGTGTTGGTGCAACCTTTTGAGATTCGATTAGTTGGACTTTGGGCACAGAAGTCGCTGTGAGGTCGTCTTTTAATGAGACGATTCTGTTTTCCTCCCTTTCATTGTCTCTGTAGTGAGTCTCATTATTTCTGTGGAAGTGCAAAAACTTGTACGGAAAATAAGGAGGGCACGAGGCACCAGGTTGTGTAAGTTTAAGGTTTTGCTAAGCAGGAGATAAAAGGCTTTATCCAATGACAGGAACAGGAAGTGATAAGACCTTTAAAAGCTGTAAAAGTCACTGGGATGTGTCATTGGCAGATTTGCAGCTTCAGCATTTTTCAATGGCATAACATTATTGGGTGACGACTGGTAAAATTCACTCCCTGTGAAGCTCACACACTCACACACACACCTTCCATTTCTGCTCTTAGATAGTGCAGTGGATGTAACATTAGGCTGGGCTTTCCAATTTATTTCGCCCAACAGCCCCACCCCATCCTGAACGCCTCATTGCAGACGTTAATGACTTCTGCAGAGTAACCGTTTAAAGAGCGCTAAGGGAGAATGATTGGTGGGACATGTGGAGTATTTATCAACCTTTGCGAAAGGTGAGTCTGAATCCCAGAAGCTCAGGTGCCCACTTCCACGCGCCTGCCAAGACTGCTCAGTAAGTCCTCACCTTTTGCACTCACTGCCCATGAAACTTAAATACAGGAAGCTCATAAAAGGGACTCCAAGATATGAGTTGTCAAGACCTCGGTAATAGACGTCGCGCAATGAGGCTGTCAGCCGCCATGAATGAGCGACGTCTGTGTTAAGAACCGCGGACGAGGGCTGGACAGACATGAAGGCTTAACAGTCGTTGACACTGTCTGAAAGTAGCCTCTGGGCATTCATCCCTCTCCTCCCTCCCATCAAGCCCCCCTCTCAAATGTGCCGTCTCTCGCCCATTCAGGCTGCAACCTGACAACAAAGAGAGAGATGTGTTTAGCAGGCAGGCAGGTCTTTGCCGGTTTATTCCTCCTGTCCACTGGAGCGGAGAAGTGAGAGACACTCTGTTTGTCTCTTCTGTTTGCCGTCTCCATCGTATTCTTTTCCTCCCATCCTCCATCCTTCCACTCGCCCTGCAGGGGTGAGGGAAATTGGAAAGCAGGTTTAGCCATAAAATTGGACATGGTAAGTTTTGTCAACAAGACCGAGAGCTGCTTAGATGTGCAGCAACATAACGCGATCCGGGGTTTGAATCTGGGTCAAAGGGAAGTGGGCCTAATAGGGATGTACCACCAACTGATCCAGCTTCACCCTAATCTGTCCATGCCAACTTCTGAAATTAGACAGCCATTTTAGATACTGAGCCGGTTCATTCTCTAATCCAAAAATCTTTTATGTAGGAATGCCCGTTGGCTGGAAACATCCCAGTAGTCTGGGATTGTCTCCTCTCCAGGCGGTACTCGGCACTCAACCCACCACTATTCTTTGTTTCCGAGTCTTCCCTTGAATTTTTCACTTTCTGAAACATTTCTGCTTCCCCAGCTGAGTTTTCAGTTCGAGTAAATGTAGAGGAAAGCTGTTAACCCAAGAGGAGTTTTTCGGGGGAAGTTAGAGTGAGTCATTGCCAAGTCTAAAGACGACAGGCGCAGGGAGACAGACAGGCTGCTGGAAGCCACCAGTGCTTTCCTGGACAGACTTCTGTCTAGGCCACAATTGATCGGGTCACCTCAGGGGAACGGGCTCCACCAAGACTGCATGGCATACAACTCATCATTGTCCTCCTCCTCTTGGTGGGTGATATTCCTGGAAACTGATAGGAACGAGAGATACGCCTGAGGTATAGATTTACACCTCTACTGCACACCAAGATATACATTTAAAGTAGAAGTTTTGAGTCACAAGTGTTGCAATGAGATATTTTACTTCCTAGTATTATTCCAAAGTTTCTTTTTTCTGTTACGGTAGGTGTTTGTACAATGAGAAGATCCAGAAGTTTCTGGTTCCTCGTTAAACATTCCCAGGAACTTAATGTTTCCTGTGCGTCTGCATTTCCACCAAGACCTGGGTAAATCATGTAAATCAAGCCAGTGACCAATGTAGAAAAAATAGTAATTGCAACACAGTGCAAGACCACGAGAGGGCATTAAGACAATGGTGAAGGCTAACTTTTAGGAAAAGTCACATCATAGGAGGAGAAGACAATCAGAGCCCAAAACAGCTCCACCCAGTACAACAGAGGACAGCTCTGCTTTCAAAAACAGGGTCATGCTTTTCACACGGATGCAACGCACAGAAATTAGATGCATGAAATCTGCAGATGAGAATGTGTGTGGCTTTTTTTACTTTCTATCACTCCAGGTTTGCTGTTGGCATCCCAAACCCAAACTCCAGGGGGCAGTGTATCGCAAACACGTCTTTCAGAGTACCACACTAGAGTAGAAGAAGTTAATATTTTTTGGATGTTTTACTGCATAATTCTCACCTATTCCTCTTCTCAGTGGAGATTGTGACAATAAATAAATTGTTAATCACACGGTGATCTCTGTGATGAGTCATATAAATGCCCGCGTTTCCCCACATTGGACACATCTCTGTCCAGCGGTTACAAATTTTCAGAGGTGCCCGACATGGACATTTTTTACATGAAAGAGACTGTGTGAGGGGGCAAGGCTGTTAAAATGACGCCATTCGTCCACGCAGAGCCACATGAACCGTGAGCAAGCACACACCAAGCTTAAAGCATGAAGATGATAGAGCTCAACAGATGTTTTGGCTTTTCTTGATGTTCTATTGATTGACAACTCCCATATTAAACAGTTTCAGATGTCAAATATCTATCGGACACCGTTGTTTGACACACGTCAGACTAAATGAAGATACGATTCTGAAAGGAGTACTACTGTTTTATTAAAAGCTGTTTTAAACTCAGGCAAAGTAAACCACAGTCTCCTCCCAAAGTTCCTGGCTAGTTTCAGGAGTGAATTTATCACAGAACTAAATTTAGTTCCGACACGCCCATAATTCCAGAAAAAAGTTCCTGTGGCCTAAAAACACCTTGAGGGTTGCATACAGTTTTTTGCATCTAATTTTTGGACTTTAATTTGCAAAGTGTGCTAAAGACTGATCAAAGAATGTAATAAAGAAGCTTAAGGGCAGTGTGGTGTCTGCAGTAAAAACGTCCCAACCTGAGCTAATGGTTGGATTTTGAACCTGCAAATCGCTGCAGTCTCCCGTTCATCAGGCCACACAGCATCCCTGAGGTGCATCGCTGTCTTTGTGGCAGCGGTCCAGCTGTTGCTTTTAAGAAATAGCAGCTGCATCGCTGTCCCAGGTTAAGGAAGGGAGGGGTGGTTAAAATGTATGTTTTTAAATAATTTGTATTTCATTAAAGATTAAACATAGCCAAGGCAGCGTTGCATATTTAAAATGTCCCTTGTCGGCCAAAATTGAAAGCCAATGAGGTATTGAGTTACAGTGAGTGAAAACTGAAACGCAACAGTCGTAGTGGTTCACACCTTACCTGCAGTGGCATGATGTGTTCCCTGCCATATCTCTGATGCAGTCGGGTTTCAGAGAGAGAGTCAGGGAGGGCGTCTGAGGCACCTATGAAACATGAGCACTCCTGATTTCTCTGTCTGTGTCCGTGCCGCGGCGGTCTGCCAGAAACTGCAGCCTTGGAGAGATTTGTTACATAGGAGTTTTGTGCTATCATTAAGCCAACATATGGCCAGGTGTTTATTGTAAAAGATAGAGGCCTGAGGCGGGAGGGGGTTTAACTGTAAAAGATGGGAGCTTATCACTTGTGGCAAAACTTATGTTGGCTGGAAAACGGGAGGTTTCATTATATTACTTTCCGTCAATATGTCCACAGCCGGTGGCGATGAAATGGACCAGGAGGGGGGAAGCGATTTGAGAAAAGTGTGCGCCATATAAGCACATGAAGAGTGATGGAGATGACTGAAGACTACATAATTTCACATAAAACTTACAGAATACATCTGTGTTGAGTCTGTATGATTAAAAAATGACGTTTCACGCGTGTCTGCTTTGGTTTGACTGAGATTAGAGTATCGTGCGGCAGCAGTGATTCTCCTCCCCTCTGGTGGTATCACCTCATTATTCATCACTTTTAACCTGTTATACACAGAAATATCTTGTCAGCACGCCCAAACTGCATTAACTCGGTTAGCCGACATCATGCAGCAGCTTAGATCGCCCCATTGCTGCATCACATCTCATAAGACTTTGCCGCTAACTGCTGCTACCACAAATCACCTCCCATCAGCTCTCCAGGAGCACTGAGTAGAGCAGTGAGCGTCAGCTTGTAGCTGTAGGGCTTTAACACAAACAGGCTCTTTTCTTTTATTAAATTTAATCCATTACACCCAGCCCTGGCTCTTTTTCATGTGATCCTCTGGCAGTTTTTCAACCATTGCGCACAGAAACTTTGTCTTCAGCATCTGGGAATTTTTCTTTTGACTCTCTGTTTGAGAAATTGCAAGCTAAACAAATACTTTCTGACAATGTGAGGGCTCTCTTACTTTCTCTGCTTTCAAAAGCCAATAAAGTATTTTTGTTTCCCTTCCAGCAAACTCTACATTACACAGGTGTCCTTTATCTGGCTTTAAATCCTGGTCTTTTTTCTCTTTCCCAGAGCTTTCCGTCTGATGAAGGGTGGCCGTTCGCCAAGTACCTGGGAGCGTGTGGGCGCATGGTAGCTGTCAACTATGTCGGCGAGGAGCTGTGGAGCTTCTACAACGCACCCTGGGAAAAGAGGGTGGACCTGGCCCGTCAGCTGATGGACATCGCTGAGCAGCTCACCAACAACGACTTTGACTTTGCGCTCTACCTGCTCGACGTCAGCTTCGACAACTTTGCAGTCGGGCCTCGCGATGGGAAGGTCATTGTCGTCGACGCGGAGAACGTTTTGGTGGCCGACAAAAGGCTGATCAAACAAAGTAAGTGGTCGTACCTCAACAGATGTGTTGTTTACTGAATTTATCCATTCGTTTGTGAGAACAGTTTTTTATCACTGCATTTCCTTTGAACGTTTTTTGTTGACCTTGAATGTGTATGCTCATCACATGTTTAACTTCATGACTTGTTAAAATACAGCAGGGAAACATTTTTATTTTGCATCAAATTGAGTTTATCTTAACACTTTTCCTTAGAAATACAGAGCTTCTGGTGACTTAGAGCTTTAACGCTCTAAAAAGTGACATTTAGCCATAACCGTAAAGTTTGATGAGACCCACAACTTTTATTGGACTTTAACTTTTTCTGGATGGAGGTCAGAAATCATGCTGGTAAAGTTCATCTTCCATTCTTCCGGGAACCATTTGAATGTTTTTGCAAACACAAATATTTGAAAAGTTATGGCAAAGTAAGAACTAGTGAAATGAAAAATACTGGTGATCTGATTGGTTTTAAAATTTTGTATAACATTTTTGGCCAGACTTACCCTGAGGATGGCACAAAAATGTAATTTAAGCTCTTCATTCTGATTCATCCTAACCAACTTCTGCTTTTAGGATTGCTAAATAGACATGGCAGGAAATAATAATATTTTAAAAAGCTACACAGCGGCACAAAAACTGCACATTGTTAACTTTTCTAACCATAGAGCTGTCAAACTGGAAATGGTTCACTGCCCAAGACCAATCTTGAAAGCCAAGATTGTGTAAGTTGTGAGATTTTTTTTAACTGAGATAATGTTAAAAAAACATGGCTGTACTTTTTGTTCATAGTTGTAGAAAAAAACGTTTCCCTGTCTGCGTTATTATTTCAATGAAACTGCTATTCTTGATTTTACAGTAATTTAAAAAAAAACAAATAAAAAAAAAAACAACTACCACTTATGCAGTTCCCATCTTTCCCCTCCATCCAAACTTCTGCAAAAGCCAGAGTGTGATTGCAACACAGACCCCAGATTGAATTCTCACCCTCTGTCCTCACTGTAACTGCTGACTGGAGTGATCAAGGTTCAAGGAAAGGCCTCAAGGGACCAGGGGCTGTGCTTTTGGCAAAGCCTCCAAGCCTCCCCTCCTCTATGACTCCTCTCCTCCTGCACCCCTTCTGCCTCCGACATGCTCGCTCCCATCAAAGCAAAGATCGTTTGGATAACAAGCCATCTCTGCTGCCCTAGTTATTTTTTTATGCCTCTCCGAATAAACCTCATAACAAGGACGGAGAGAGCTATACATCACACGCTCAGTGTGGCCGTCCCCGACCTCTCAGTCTCCCTCCAGTACAAGGGCTACTTCAAAGAGAGAGACGACCACCCAGTCAGGCTCTCAGATTTGTCCCTTCCTGCTGAAATCCTATTAAAGTGATAAACTGTTTTGTTGCTAAGTGTTGAAGTTCCAGCATTGTGCTTTGAGACGGGTACAAACTATCATCTGCGTGTGGGAAACGAGAGTTTGTGTGATGTTCTGTTTTTAGTTCAAGGGAAGTTGTGTGATATATTAATCCTGAGATAAAGTGCCACTTTGCTAAATTACAAGACATGACACCCGGAAAGGGCGAATAGACGTTCACAACATGTCGAGGTACTCTAACACTTTCTGAGGATTCTGCTACTGAGTTTGAACATTAATTACTGCAAAACAAAAAGGAAAAAAACAGTCCAGAGAAAGTCCCACACTCAGCTTCAAACAGATTATCAGATATCTTCTCAATTCTCATACCTTGATTTATCATCCCCTTCAAAATAAAGCCTTTTTCGTCTGCCGAGCAGCTGCTGCTTGGAAGTGGAATATATGAAAGCTTTTTTAGGTCTCTTATTTTTGGAGGATTACTCAGGATATAAAACACCGACATCAACAGAAGTGTAACAAAGTAGAAGCTGGATCGGTATTAGCAGTCAGCGTCCTCTAATTGTATAATTTGAAGCCAATAAAAATGAAGGCAGTTATTTTGGGCGAATGCAATGAGGAAGTGTTAAAGCATTTAAAGTGTTTGAAAAGACAAGAAAAGCACTGCACAAGTAAAGTCCTTGCACTTCATGTTGTAGATACTTTCAAACTCTGATAGTGTGTTGCAGAGCACCTTCTTAAATCAAAATGTGTTCCAATTCTGTTTATCCAGTATTGTAAATCATAACAAAATTTGGTTTGAATTTGATGAAACCATGCAAACAGAAAAATTCTGATCTGTTTTCTTTGTTTCTATAAGACCTTGAAAGTGACAAAGCAAGGAAAACAACCATAAAAAGGGGAACATCAATTTTGAAAACACAGCATTATCTCCACCGAACAACTTAAAAAAGTATATTAAGTCTGTCTTTTTCTTAGTTTCTGTAGTCTAATCACAAGTAAATTCACCCTTTCACACCACATTCAGATTGTTTAGGGTGCAGTGCTGTAAAGTTTCTTGCCCAAGGGCATAAACCCTCGAGCTTCTGACTGAGTGACAACAGCGTTCATTAAAAAAACGCTTAACTAGAGCCACACCATGACGCTTAAACTCAAGTGCTTTATTGAAATTACTGTAAAACCCATAATATATGGTTGCTAGAACAGCTGGCTATGAGAAAAACCCTTTGGTGGATGCTTGAGTCCCAGTCCTGTCTTGTTTACTCTGAAAAATGGCACAAAAGCCCTTCAAAGGATGAAAAACACAAAAAATGAAGCTCAACGTAAGAAAGGGTTTTAATAATCAGACTGTCATGTTTGTACAGAAGGATACATCACCAAAAAAAAATGACTAACAAATCACAATATAAGAGGATGAATTTTGCATTATAATATGATTCTGAGTAAAGTGAGAGAACTCAAGTGTCTTCCTAAAAAATCTCCCCATGACCCTTAGAGGCCCTGTAACTTTCCTAATAGCTGCTGGTATAAACTGTTATCTGCATGCTAGCTAGCTAGCTAGTCTGTGACTATGGGTAAAGTACAAATTTATCAAGGGTTGGCTGGAAGATGAGGCAGGATGTAGTCTGTGCAAAAAAACTTTCAAGCTTGGGACAAGCACAAAACCGCTGCCAGGAGCCACAAACGGACCATAGCTAAATCAGCCATATCAAAAAGTAAACTCGAGTAAGTAACATTGAGTGACACACATGCTATGCTTGGGTTGTAATGCAGTGAGATCCTCCCACCATTGCCTATATTTACAGTATTTTGGGTCTTAAATTTCATTGAAGGTGGCTTTAAAAAGGTCTTAAAAAGTCTCAAATTTGACTTGCTGAAACCTGCAGATACCCTAAGTATTACAATAACATATCTCTCATTGCATCTAAAGCTTGTGTGTTGTTCAGTAGTTTATAGGACGCAGCCAACTTTTGAGATTGAGAGAAAAGCTTTCCTAAACACCAAGTTTTACAGAACTTGTCGAGTTCAGCTCAAATATGAAAGCATATTTAGTTTGTACTTCAGAGTGCGCACTTGTCGATCGAATTCTCATTACTGCCCAAAGCTGCAATTTTGCACCCTGTCTACAGAAGCCCTTTGCGACTCCCGGAGCACAGCACAGTCCAGGTTGAGACTCCCTTTGTGTGGCCGACACATTTAGAGCCTGACAGCTCAAGCTGCTTACTCTGGCCATTCAGAGTTTAAGCCTCCAGAATGTTGATGTGCTGCTCGTGTGTTTGTGCGTGTGCCCGGCCCCCGAGAGTGCAGCACGAGGAAGGAGGATGATGGTGGTAATGAGTCTTATGAGGTCACAGTCATGTGTAGAAAATAGGCGCTGTGATCTAGGTGAAACCAGAGCGAATAGTTTGGATCTCACCTCTCCAATTGATCTGCAAATAAAACAGGCACAAAAAGCCACCTCCTCGTTTGTGGCGCTTTCATTGTTGAGATAAAATACAGGCTGTGTTCTTGTTTAGCCGAGCGCTGTGTGTTTGCACAGTCCAGTGGCGCGAAAGGAACCATTCCCCATCATTGAGTTTATAGCGTCGGAGGATGGTTTCACCCCCAGTGGTTTTTGGAAACACATGCTGTATAATGTAACACACACTTCACTCACTCCCATTCCCTTCTCCTTCTGCTCGCCGATTTTACTCTCAAAACACACACACACATTCAGGTCTCTCACATTCAATAATGCACTCAAACACAGGCATGCATTGTTAAAGCCGCCTCGTACTCTTGAATGCCACTCGGAAGGCCACGCTAACAAGCATTTCAGGCCCAATGTCCCTTTTCAGCTCAGCCGCGGGAACGCAAGGGAGTGAGGTGAATGTATACGAGTCCGAGCGGAGCTCCTTAGCATGGAAGGTACCGAATACACAGGAGATGAGAGAGGCTACCTCATCCATGGCTCTCCTGCTTATTTGAATTGGAAATTATTTAGTTTGCTTTGGAAATGTTGGAGCTTTGTTGCGCTCCAGCCTGCAGAAAGACAGGAACAGAAGAGGATTGTGGTGCAAGTTAAATCGACTTCTTTTAGCCATTTGTTAAGCTCTTTCTTTGTTGTGCTCGCCCTTGAGTTGGAACCTTCTAATGTTTTTGTTTTTTTTAAACATTCTGTCTACCTGCTGTGTGAGCGTGTGTTTGTGGGAGGAGGAAACAAGAACAGGACACTCTCCTGATGCCATCTGTCAATCAGCGCTGAGGTGTGATGCATGGCCGGCTCTCCAACATTAATTGCTTTCACCTCACCTTGCTGCTCACACACGTCCACCTTTATACATCTGTGCCTGCGTGCGCGCGTGCTCATCGCATGCGCACACAAGCAGATCCATCTTCATCACCCTCACTGATTGAGGTTGATGTGCCCCTCCTCCTTTGCAGAAGTGGGGCCCCTTGCTAACAGGCAGCGCTGGAGATTTGATTGAGTTGTTCTGATGAGGCAGAGGAGAAGTGCATTACAACCCTGGAACACTGATTATGTGTTTGCATCCTTTGGGTCTGTACCCCCTCCCATACAATGTTATTGATCTGCTTTTTAATGCACAAACCAATAGGTCTCTCATCATCCCAGGTTATTTTCTTGGCTCTCCTCCCCTGCAAGCGCAATCCTCTAAAGAGAAAAAGCGCGAAATGAGCTAGAGAGAGAATTTTATTTGCTCGGTAAATCTAGGAAAAGGTTCGTTTCTGTCAAATAAAACTGTAGATGAGTTGTTTTGTTGTGTGCTCTTAGGAAGAATTTCCACTGAAGCCTGGTGAGCATGTGCTGGTTGATTTTTTTTTTTTTTTCACTCTTAGGGTTATACTGCTCACGAACCTTTGAGAAATAGTTACTCTATGATTGGAAAATCTGGTCTTAATCTGTCAGAATAAGCTATTTTTCCAATTGTCTTCACAAAGGTGCTCTTTATCTAAAAAATGAAAAAGTTCGTACTTGACTGCCAGGCTATTGAAAGCATTCTTCAAGCGATCTTTCAAGACCTACAAATTATTATTTTCTATACCTATACAAACACTGGAACAAACAAAGGAAAGTGTAAACTGTCTTCGCCATAAGAAAGAAAATTTTCTACCTTTTTCTGTTCCTTACTTATCAGCAGTATAACACAGGCTTGTTTTTGACCGAAAAACTGAGAAAATGAGCTGAAGCTCCATCCTTTGCTCCTCTCCTTGAGCTCCGTTTTCTTACCTAATGATTGCGACGCATACTCTGTCTGAATGTGAGCTGCCTAAACTTTTCCAACTAGTAATGTCTGCCATTATCTCTGTCGTCCCCTCTCGTAATCTTTGCTGATCTCCATCCAAACAGAGCAAGGCTGCCCCCTAAAGAGGTCAGTACTTCAGTACACTAGTTTCCAAGCCTGGTATTGTTGACAAGCTCCCCCAGGCGATTCCTTAGTTTGCCCTGTTCAAAACAAAATTGACGTCTATAGATGTTAATGGAAGCCAATGAGTAAATAGCATACCATTAGGCAAGTGGAAGTTTAAAGCCCGCCTATTTCCAATATGACTCCTGACAAGGATTTACTTCAAAACCCAATTTCAGAAACAGACAAGTAACATCATGGAGACTTAGTCACTTTATTATGATATTAATTATCTACAGGCCTACCATGCTGCCTCTCAGGCAGTTCCCTCATGAGTTGGGTAAAACAATAATGCAATATTATATAACATAATACAATGTTTTTTTCTGTTCCTTTCATTCACCAGACAAGCCAGAAAACTTTGATGTGTGGTACGAGAGCCGCTTCGAGGAGTGCGACAGAGAGGCCTGCCTCTCTTTTTCCAAGGACTCTCTCTGCTCCAGAGTCACCGTGGACCACAACTACTACGCCGTTTGCCAGAACCTGCTCTCGCGGTACGCTACGTGGCGGGGCACCACTGGGGGCCTCCTCCACGACCCTCCCGCCCACATAGCCAAAGACGGACAATTAGAGGCACTGCTGGATGAGTGTACCAGACCCAAAAAGCGCTACGGCCGCTTCCAGGCAGCCAAGGAACTGCGCGAATACCTCACACAGCTAGCTGCAGCCTCCTTGTCTGCATCAGCGAGGTAATGAATGGAGTCGGCGTTAGCCCGACGCACTGAAAGGCTGCATCCTGTACTTTTCATCCCTGGACTCTTGAGATCCTGGTTCTTGTCCATGATGTCATTCGCTTCTCTCCCTTTTATGCACTGGATCAGGAGATGTTCGGTGTCTTGCATCAGGAAGTGTAAGACTCCAACTTCAAAGCAAGATTTGTTAAAGCTCTTGCTGTTACCTGACTTTGCTCCAGTGTGGAAAAGGAGTGTGGCGCTAAGAGATTCTGCTTAGAACCAGGATAGAGAGGGGATAGAGGTAACCTCTCCTCTCCCTGGGTGGGCTGCCATCCTTTAAAAGGGGGGAGGGAGGTGAGTAAGGGCTCTGGGAAACGCATCATTCACCGGACACAGGCTAAAGCAAACCAGAGCATTCATGCAACGACACGGCACAGCCCTGACCACATCCATCCTCCTGTTTGCTCCTGATCCGTCAGAACTGTTGTGTTTACAACACTGAATCATTTCACGTTGCCCCAAAGGTCTCTTGATTCTTATTCTGGAATTCTTTTCAGGGCTGATTTAAGTAGATTGGTGCGTTTACATTTCTGTTTTCATTGCTGTGCTGGGGCACTCTTTTTTTCTCCCCTTTTTTAAAACACTCTCTCTCTCGGTAGCACGGCTGCAGTGAAGGCAAAGGTAGCATGAATCTCCTGCTGTCAGGCCGAGCTAACAGCAGGTGGAGCGAAGAGGCAGGCAGGGCTTGGAGGGAAAAACCCTCGACGGCTATATAAGTCTAATTTCCTGCTACTCCAATCAATCACTTGATTTCCAGGTTCCAGGATTGTGGCAATCATCTTTTTTTCTTTCTAGCATTTTGTTTTTGTAATAGGAGGCAGAGAAAGCTACATGTAGGAAAAGGAAGGGAATAATTGGACAGTGGTCAGTCCCTTGATGCAGATGTGCCTATACCAAAGAGGCTATATACAATATTAAGAACCCTGAGCAGAGCAGAGACAGCACCTTTCCCTCCAGTCGTTCCCCAGCAGAGCTGTCCAAAGGCACTGTAATGTGCACACAATCGCGTATGAGCTGGCAGCCCTGCATACTGATTTCTTTTTCTTTATCCAGGTTTGTGCAAGTCAAACATTCGGCCTCTGCTTCATGATCCTCCCATACAAATGATAAATGATGATCAGACAAGCGTCAAGATGTTCTTCTTCAACCAAAAAAGAAAATACAAAAAAAAAAAGTGAGGAGTGAAGTCGTTCTCAGGATGACTCAAAAACACAAGAAACAGAGTGCCAGTGCTGAATCCTGCATAAATGTCTGTAATTGATAAACCAATCCTTTGGTCAAACTTCTCCCTCTTGTGCTCAGTGCACTAAGCTGTATCATGTACATGTTAAAAATAGTGAGGGAATGAAGATCTCTCAAATTGCTTCCTCGCTCCAGAACCAACTCCTGACCCTGTGCTCTTAAATTTTGCAGTCCGGAAATTTCTGCTGAATATTTAAACCGCTCAGCACCACTTAGAGGTTTGGTTGGTTTTACACTCAGAGGACCGCGGAATTAAGGCATAATCAGAAATATAAGGATGATTCGGTAATGAAATCTGACAGATATGACTCAAATTTGTTTTAACAAAACTTGGGACTCTCGTCTGATAGGAAAAGCAATAAAGAGAAGTTTGGCTGAGGGGTTTCTGATTTTCACTCCTCTTCTGTCCCCTCCCTTGCCTCTTTGTTGTGTCCGATACATTTCTGTTCCTTGTGTCCTGGAGGACGTTGAACCTGGAGGGATTTGTACGTGTGTTCAAACTAACTGTCCACTTTTGTACTGTAATTTTTTCTTTCAAGTATTATATCAGCATTGTCTGATTTTTCCTGTGCCTTTCATTCAAAAGTTGTATTTACAACTTTTTAGTGGGTTTAAATATTGAATAAAAGAAGATATATATATATATATATACAAATATATATATATACATAGATATATTCACTATGACTGTGCGTGGACTCTTCTTTCATGCGATTTCAGGTTTTTGAAAATTGGTTTCTGTGTGGCACAGCTGGAAGGCAGTGTATGCCAATTCCTGTTCCTTTCTTCTCATCTCTCCTCCTCCGGTTTTGATCTCCCATATCTTCATTTTTTCCTCTAATTTGGATCCATGCCCGAGCTCCCTTTGTTGTGCTCCACACTCAGCTTACATGCAAGTTCTCCTCTTTTATCCGTATTTGGTGAGGAGATCATTTTCGAATCAGTTTAACGTTGAGTGTGAAATATTTTTAAAAAATAAAAATTGTGATATTCAGGAGTTTAAAAAAAATAAAAAAATGCAGAGGAAACAGAATGCAAACAGTCTTAACCGCTTCATGTTGTGATTCAACTCTAAACTTTTCCCGGCTCATTATTTCTATGAGTGTGATATTTCTGAGCGTGTGTGGCGTGCGGTTTGCGCTAATTCAATAGCTCTTCTGTCTCCCTGTCTGTCTTGAGCCAGCTCATGCTTGTAGCATAAAAAGCCCGCGGTGGAACAAAGTAGAACTCGAGCCAGAACCAAAATTAGAAGCTTCATGACTGACACTCTGTTCCTCGGCCCTTCCTTCTCCTTATTTTCTTCTCTCCGTGGTCATTTCTCCACCTCGTCTCTGTCTCCCTCTTCTCTGTAATTGTGCTCTTTTTCTTTGACACACCCGCTGGTTTGTGTGGAGAGTTGATGTCACACTCATTGTGGTGAAGTGCTGTTTAGCCCTCTGCGCTGTAGCTACACTTAAGCCCAGCTGATGAATGGCTCCGGGGTTGGCTGGCTATAAGAAAACACCACGGAGAGAAAAAAATAAATAAAACGAATGGGGCACCAGGCGCTTCGCTGCCGCCCCTCTGACTTTAAATAAACATGAGGCAATTTCAAGGGGCAGCCGCTGGGGAGTTTATGCATTGGACATGGAGGGGGAGAAATAGGAGAAGAAACCTAAATGAGACAATATGGTTGTGGAGGAAGAGCATCTGGGAATGTGTAAACGACAGCAAGTGGAACCCCAGAAATTTCCTCGCTGCATTATCCAATTTGCTGCAAGCTAGTTTGCCTCCATAAATTGCAGTTTAAGTTGTCAAAGGCACAATGGAGGGGAGAGCAGCTTATTTTTGCATTTTGTTTTTTTGGAGACACAACCAAAGGAAAGTGGATATTGGGATTTTCATACCTCTGTGGATTTGGCCGGAAGGAAACAATTAAAAAAAAAAGGTCGAGTCCATATATTCATTATATTAGCAAACAGTGTACATTTTTGAGGTATCTCTAAAACTAACAATAAACTACTTTTTTTGCTTCTTTGAATTGTTTATAGTTCTACCAGCAATCGACATATTCAGGTTGAAAGCAAAGTGGAAAAAAATGTTCACCAAAATTGACTTTTACATTTGATCTCAGTTTCATTGTCAAAAGTTTGCCAACACAGAAGCATTGAGATACAACTTCTTAAAATCTTTTTTTTTCCCTGCTACATTATTGCAGTCAGCTCAGCAGCAAACATGTTAAAAGTAAATTGAAGCAAAGAAAACGTTCAACCCAAGTTCATCTGTTAGTGGTGGGTCCCAGTTTCACTGTAAATAGTGAGTGTCAGTCATGATGAACATCTTTCAATTAATTTTCTAGTCCAGTATTACTTAAAGCCAGACTGGCAACAAAAATGTCCTGGTTAATGGCAAAGCAGACTAAAATTTGCAATCAACCCAAGTTCAGCTGTTGATGACAGGTCTCACTTTCACTGTAAATAGTGAGTTGCTACTGATGCTTTGTGATAAAAACCCTTTCAATCCAAACTTGCTTTTTCTTGCCTTACAGCAACAGAAATGTTCAGATGTTCCTTGCAAACAACTCTTTTTTTTATGTTGCCACAGTTTGAGTGACAAAGATTTTTCGGTGAAAATTTGCACCCACAAGTTTGTGGTGGGTCTCAGTTTCACTGTAAACAGTAGTTTGCCACTGATGCTTTATGTTGCAATATGACCTGAAAAAAAAGACTCAAGTATTCCAGTTTTGCTTAATTGCTATTCAAACATGTTAGAACATGAGGGACCAAAGATTATTTATACCCTGCAGCATACAGAATAAATAAACTAAAAATAGACCCTGTGAAGGAATATGCACCTTTCATTCAACATTATGTTTTCAATAAATGGTTCTGAAAAGGGGTTTAAGTTTTCCCACCAATATTTTAAAAATGGATTAAAAGTAACAATGCTGCAAGTCTATACTAAACCTGTACAGATTTTCAAACTGCTACATATTCATACACAAATACACGTTCAAAAAGTGTCGCAAGATCTTCATGAGACTTTGTCAGACTTGCAATGATGGTGAGGTCATCACATTATCATCAGTTAGATCTCTTTATAGATTCAAAGCTTTGAAGGGGTGGGCCTCAAACACCAAGGTCTACACAAATTTTTTCTTGCGCAGACCTTCCACTATTTTTTTCAGCTGTAAATCATGAAAAGGTACCACAGGGCCACCAGGGGGACACTATGTTGAATTTTTTAAGTTGGACTTCAACAAAAAAGACGTTTATTTTCTTATTGGACTGGCAGATTTTTTAAACCTGTTATAAGCAACTTGGACCTTAATTTGGACCTCAAATATCTTAAAAGATACCAATTTTCTGAACATGTCAAGTGAATGTGGCATCTTTTAAGTCTTGCAAGAGATTATTTACCAGAAATAAGACTAAAACATTCTTTTTTTCAGCAGTATAATGTTTCTGTGGCTCATAACACTGCAGCACAGAGAGTCAAAGATCACTAACAGACAGAGAGTAATTGCCATCCTGGCGTGTGACTGCTTTCTCAACATCAGCTGTGGATTTAGAGTGTTATGAAATCCACCCCCAAGTTCCCTCTAATCAGGCAGGGTTAATACTGAAAGGCATAAGTTGAAAAGTATTGGAAAGTCTAGCACAAGCATATTATCTAAATCTCTGCATGACTTCAGCCTCGCCTGTCATTCTGCAAACCTGGCGAACGGCTGATATCTTATTCAGGTCATAAAACTTGGAGAGGAGGGAAAGTGAGAGACGAGCCATATGTTTGATTACGGCAACAAAAGGAGATGAGAAATGAGCAACGACTGTTAGAAAGAAAGAGAAGGTGGAAGTTTCTTCATTGCTGTTGCCTGGCTAACATGATGTAGAGTCTATTTCATGCTCTGGCAAACCCCAGGGAATGGCAGCCATTTTTAGAACCAAATTGACCTATATTTTTTTTGACATGTGAGGGGGGGAAACAGATTTGGCCAGCGTTAAGGATGGGATAGGAATAACATGGTGTGACGCTGTGTCATACATATGGCCTCTTGTTTTGGGGGCTTTTCCAGGGTTCGGCCGGGGCTGAAGAGAAGAGCTCTGAAGCCTTTTTTTGTGAGCAGCTCCTGGAAAATCATCACTAATGCAACACAGGAGTTGCTAGAAGCAATGTTCCTGTCAGGCTGCTTACATCCCTTCAACACGGTTATGTCACTCTCACATCTATTATGCCTCATTTAGATAGCACTCTGGCTCTGAGGCTTTTTATTTTATTTATTTTTTATTTTTTTAAAGCTGTCGCACACTTCAGCCCCGACACAAAAATCCTCGGCTGGAGTTATTTGTTGTTTGAAGTAAGCTTGACAAGGACAAGAAGAAAGCAGCGTGGGAGTTGGATTGTTTTTAAAGTTACTCAGGTTTTAGTTTGATGTCAAAGCAAACACGAATGAAAATTTATCAAAAACTAAAAGTGTGAAACTATCTTATCTCCGAAAACCAAGGGCACTCAGGACAGGCAACACCTATTTAATGAATCCTTTCAAAATAAAGTTCTGTGGTGTCTGTATCCTGGGTGTGGGAACTATAATCCTCTGAACCAGTTATCATCAAAGCTTTTGATGATAGTGATATGAATGAAGCCTCACACGCCGCTCTGCATCAACAGTCTTATACTAAAAAAAAAAAAAAAAATTAATTCTTAAATTAATCAGATTTGCAAAGGTGCATTACGCTCACTCGAGTGCTTTTTAATCAGCACTTTCATCAAAAAGTGTTCAAAGCAACTCAAGTCAACCCACAGAGCGCCAAAGAGGAAATATAATCTGTGCTGAAATCAGAAAAACTGTTAAATTACTCAATATGTCAAGCAGAAGTGGTTGAAAAATCATTACAGCACATGGCCGGCTGAGACAGGCTGCTTTCACAAAGAGATACAACACTCACAAGTCGACGCTCGCCAACAGAGAGATGACGCAGACTGCTGATTTACATGCACTCTTCAAGGTTCAACTTTGCAACAGTGAATGAATAACAGTAACAGGAACCGAAGAATTGTGTTTTATGAAACTTGATAGAATAATCAGAGTTTGAAAAAAACACTCACATTTGGAAGTCAAATTTGCAATCAAAGACTATTTTCAAATAAAAGCTTAGGCATGGCCAACAGTCTGACATCTCAAAAGATATGATTGTCTTTACTAATGCTACATTTTATAAAACTATAGATTCAAATTGGTCATTCAGTTACATGTTGTAGTTAGCGATTAGCATATAGCTTAATATTAATAGTTCCCCAGCTACTTTGTACATCAGCAGTTGAATTAATTTCTACTTAATTGCTTTGACCATGGTTATTATCAAATACTTAAAATTAACTTCCCCCCAGCAATACCTTCATTTTCTTGCTACATCTTGTAAATACCAGAGTAGGAACCATCCCCAAACTTTCTAAACTGTAAACTGAGTGAGACCTCAACTGAAATACAAAAAAGTGTAATCACAGCTACTGTGACCCCTCCTGGACCTCCATTCCCGTTCTCCCTTATTGTTATTTGCCCTTCCTGTTTTATTTTCTGGCTGCTGAAATACGTTCGCCCCCTACCTTCTTCACCTCCCCACCGGCACACCTACCATTACCCTTTTGTTTAATATGATAGCTGCGACCCACACACACACACACACACCTTCAAAAGAAGCTGTGCTGCGACTGCCTGTCCCAGCTGTCAGGGGAAGAGGTCAGTGGCGCTATCAGGGGGAGCTTATATCAGCAGGGGGACTGGCGTGCTCACAATCCCATTACCCACCCGCGCTGCAGTTTAGACCCACATTATCATCTGCCTTACAGGGGCTTGCTAGGACATATGATTGGACCTCATGCCTCCCAGCCCCCCCACATCTCTGGGGCCACATTAGCTGACACCCAGAGCTACGATTATCAACATCATTTATGCAGCAGACTCACTTATCTAAGCTTGTATTCATCCACGCTAAAGACAAAACATTAGCCACCACCGCCGCTCGTGCATGCTGGATAACAGTGACTGCTGATTGTGCATCCTCGCCGGTGCGATGAATCCAACTTTTGATGAGCACATCTGTCCAAAATGGAGCCTGAGTCTCTGTGCAGTTTTTAAGGAGACTGCAGAAAAATTTAGAAGACTTTTTCTGTTCTTTTTTTTAATTATTTCTTGCCATATGGTATACTGCGGCGCTGACAAGATGTAATTAGCATTTAGCAAGTTGGAGATGGTGCTCAGTGACATTTGCACTGATTGTGGCTGCTCCCACTTCAGAAAGGAAAGGAAAGGCGCCAGTACAGCCACAAAATGAGATGATTTCTACATGTCGAGGATGGGAGATATGAACTTTAGCATTAGCTGTGTTGCTTGGCCTTTGCCTTTTTGAGCCTTGTTAGCGCTTGCCTAATAATTCGCTTAGTGTTCCTGCCCTCCAGAGGACGTAGAGGACAAGATGCTCAACATGAGTTGGAGGTCTTGAACACTCTCTGGAGGCTATATTTACTCCTCTGTGACCTCACATGGCATCTCCACTATGCCTGTGAAAAGAAGTGCTGCGTTTTACGTTTGCCCCCGCAGGCCAGGTCCCTGCAAAGGCCCCCATCTGTTAGTGACACTTGAGTGAACAAATGGAACATTTTCTCTGAAACCTTTTCAGCGTATTGATCGACGCTGGGGCTTAAGCTGATAACGCGTTGGGAAGTTTCACCCTGGATTCAGTCACTTACTGATTTGTCCATGTGATTCTATTAAGGAGGAAACCCAGGTAGTGTAAAATCAGATAGCCAGGATCCCGAAACACAGCTCTTTCTTCTCCGCGGGGATCAAAAAAAGTAGCCGCCAGTCAAATCTGATGAAACAAAGGGAAAAAGAGAATAGAGGAAACATGCTTCCTTCCTTGTTATTCTACAAAAGTGCTGTTGTTTCGTCCCTCCCTGACAAGTACAAAATTGATGAAAAGTTGATTGCAGCTATTCAAAGATTCCCAGCTCTCTGCATGTTTGATTTGAAGCACTACAGGAGTTAATATTTCAGACACAATGCCAGAGTAAACACCAAGCACTCACATCCAGTCGTTGCGTTGATGGAGTATGAAGGCAATTTAAGTTTCTTTCATTGAGGACAAAAAAAAAGAAGCTCGAAAACAATACTTAGTGCAAACAATCAGCTTGTTTTACACACCTGAAATAGATCAAAATGCAGCAATCAGCCACAACAAGTACTTTTTGAAAAAACAAGCAGCAGATCTTGCACTCTTAAGAGCTAACAAGCGCTCCGGCGGACACCGCAGCTCGCTGTTGTCTGTGTTTCGCCTGTCTGGGAGAAAGAGCGAGATGATATTTGAAAAAAAAAGAAGGAAATCTCTATTCAGAAGCTGTCTTCTCCATCTGCCGAGGTCAAACCTGCAGCTATTATGCTCAGCCTGATCTTCCCCCCAACCTCTCATCTGCCCACCAGCCTGTCAGACACCGCGTGGATCTTGTGGAATTCACCACAGATGTGTTAGCATGTAGCACCCCGCAACTCCTCCCCACCCCTACTGCCCCCCCCCCCCCCCCCCCCCCCCCCCCCCCCCCCCCCCCCCCCCCCCCCCCCCCCCCCCCCCCCCCCCCCCCCATCCCGCCAAACGCTGTCAGAGACTTCAGACAACTCTGTTAGCGCGCCACAAAGGGATTCACCACACGTCAAAGCAGGCAACGAGGAACGACAGACAATTATTTCCACAGTTTCCCCCCAGTCAGCTGCTGCCGCCGCTCCTGCTGCTGCTGCTGCTGCTGCACTGAGATTGTGGCATGCATGTGCAAGCAGAGCACTCCAGAGAAACTGCATAATAAGCAATTCAAGACTGTCTTTCGGATGCTGAGACATGATGCACACAGGCCTACAGCAGACTGGACAGCAATTTGTTGAGTAGTTATGTTGTGTGACTGCCAAGTTTTGCTTTTTTTGTATTCGTGTGTGTGTATTAGTGTGCTTGTGGAAAAGGGAGAGAGCAAGGGAAGAAAGGAAAGCAGTGGGAGTGCGTCCACATGTTGAGACAAAACATGACCCAATGCTTCCTCGCCAGCAGCCTACGCATTCATTTAACAGCTCAGTTGGGCTTTGACATAAATCCTTGGTATTAATAGACTCAACTTTTTTTTACAGACAACCTCAATAACAATTCTCTGAAATGTTGTTTTTAATGCTTTTAGAAGCACAGTGCAAAGACTCTCGCTTTGTAAGTGAAATCAACATAAATTATAGACTTTGCTGAGGTGATAATTAAAAGCAAGCGGGATACGACCCTGGGCACTTGTCATAGATTTTAACCATTTATTTCCAAGTGGAATAACAGTAATTGTTGATTTTATTGGGTCTGCTTTCCAGAATGCTCCCTGGGTTAGCCTTCTTAGACTTTCATACATATAGAATAGGAGGAGGCTGAAGTGGAGAAGGCGCATTTAAAGTACCACCAGCAGCAGCAGCAGGGTGTCTGTCGCAAAAGTATAGCAAGGAGAGTTAGAATGAATATGTCTTCAAATACACTGTGCTGTGATTGGTTGATTGGGTTTAGAAACCAATTCAAACATCAGCCGCTCAGCTGCAAACAGCAAGTGAATGACTTCCTTGCCCTGCATGAACTTACGCAAGCTTCATTAAAGATGTGACACGTGCACCTCACACTACATTTTGATGCCATGACTCATTAGCTTATGTGGAACTGCTGAAAAAACAAGAAAGGTGTTCAATTATGTGACTTCACAACATTTGTATATTTGTCCCCCATGGGAATAAACAACCTGTTAATTCTCACATAATGCGATAGCTTTAATTACATTTCCACGAGTAAACAAGACTAATAAGACAAAGGACTGACTTGAGTGTTGGGTGAAGGAGGGCAGAAGTAATTGGAGAAACTCTTTCCAGAAAGAAGTGAAGAGCTAATGGCAACATTCAGCTTCTGTACATGGCCGAGGTGCTAACTGTGATTACTGGACTCAGAGAATGCTATCATCACCCTGCTTAGCTAGCCAATCCACTCCCCAAAGCACTATAACCCTAAATTTGATGGAAACCTTAAATATTACGGTCTCATGAAAAAAATGTTTTCTTCCATTGAAACAAGAGAAGGAGCTGAGAACAGTGTTTTTCTTCAGCTGACTGCTCACATTAGCATTTTTGGCTAGCTACTGCGAATAAATTGTAGAAATTAGGGTTATGTTTTACATGTCCAAACAAAGCTTGTGTCCCCCTTGATCGTCAAAACTTGAAGGGTTCACTTTAAAAACGCACTGTGAAAAAGTTTGTTTTTCTTCTCTTACTACAGCCACTTATACACATATTCAGTCCCCAAATTCCTTAATAATATCAGGTCATCTGGCAGATTTATCAACTTCTTTTCCTCGAAAGTGCCATGCCACCCTAAAATTTGTAACCAGCTTTAAACAAAAAAAAGTCAGGTTGGCTACGAACGCGAAGAACTTAGTCCCTTTTTAGCAGTACGGGTCAGAAAATAGTCCCTGAAGAAACTTGCCTTGAAATGAAGTGAGCAATGATCCTCTTTGGGGTGATCGTCTAATTAGTGTGCTGTTATTGTTCAATCACATAACGCGCTCTTTTAAGCATAGATTACATGGCTCAGACAGACAGAAGATGGAAAATAACATGAGAGAAACACAAGGAAGAAGAAAGCAACAGGTAGTAAAGGTCAAACACAACAGAAACTTCACTGTATCAATTAGCTGACTACAACTAGACACTATCAACACATATCTTTCGGGGTTGAACTGTGCTGTTACATAGGGCTTATATTACAAATGTCAATGTAGAAATAGTGAAGCTTGTTGGGGTCTGTTAATGATGAAGCGATCATAGTGTTTATTTTAATCTGTTTCATAACCACTTGAAAAATCTCTTACTGTGACTTTAATTACAAGACACATGAATGAGTTACTTTGTGTTTCTGAGATGTATTTCTGGTTTTGCCAAATTTCAGCGTTTTTCATGTCCATGTAAGTCCGTTCAACGGACAAATAATCCCTCTAAAGCACAAATGATCCATAGAACTTAGTTCTGAATAGCAGTTGCTTAATGCACAGCTTTATCTCCTCCATATGTCCATATTCCATGTATAATAGATCCAGAAGGCTTTATTTATTTATTAAGGCAGATACTGGGTTAGCTGTTAAGGGGCTGCGAATGGCTCAAGGGGCTCTGACCAATTTAATTTTTGCGAGTGTGAGTTTCAGGGCGCATCCGTGCACATGCATATAAGCGTGTTTCCATGCCAGCGAGCGATGAGAATAAATATGGCCTATTCTCTTTGTAGTATCATTGAAAGAAAACATAAAAAAAATATGAAACCTGAAAGCCAGCATGGATTGGACCTCCATCAGAGACAGGAGTTATAATCAGGTAGCCAAATCATGAAACCGGGCTGTTTTAAGTTGTCATCAAAAACATCCTTTCATGAGATGAAGTAAGTACTTCAACAGAGTATTTAAGGTATTGAATTAGATGATCAATAAATTGTGGTTAGTGTAGCCTGGTGTATTCAATCTGACAAAGTTCCTGGTAGAATCATATGTAAAAAAAAAGTGGTCATGGGAACAGATCTGTGGTTAAGAACGTCAAAAACCTAATGATTTATTGGGTGCAGAAAAAACAGCATGATCAATGTTTGTGCACTTATCTGATGTACTGTGAGCGATAAGATCGGACGAGATCAGAGCACAAAACTTAAAATCATCCAAACTTCTTTCCCTTTATTTGAACCGGTGTTAAATAGAGATTCGCCGCACATCCTGAAGCATTTGACGAGGTTGAATGAAGGGTATCATTAGGAAGACACATGGACGAGATGAAATCTAGCGCTGAAACAAAGCAGCACAAAGGATTAGATGTGGTTAGGTACTCAGAGATCGCAGGAACAAAAGGATTAGCCGGAGAGAGGGATGTGGGTCACACCCGGCCGATAGTGAAACCAGCCAGTCAGCCTTGCCTGGGGGCCTTTCCCATAATCCAACGTGGAGGGTGAGGGTGGTGCAGGCCGTGTCGAGGAGGGGGGCTGAATTTGAGTTATTTGGGTTGTGTGTGTGTGGTTTTTTGAAGCTAAATAACTAATGGTTTCGCTTTCACTTTCCTTTGAACATCTCTTTTTAGAAACAAGCTGTATGTTTTCAGGTTTTCACAGAGTGTGGCGCACCTCCCGCGCTGTGACCTTTGACCTGTGGCTCAGAGGATAAGTCACTAAGAGGACAGTCTGTCAGGCTGGCAGCCGATGAGGATTACACCATTAAGCTCCTTGTTAACCTCGTGTCACGAAACAGACCTGAGAGACTCGAGATGATTAGAGGGATGCATGTTGAGGATTTTTCTAGATATTGTCCAGCGTTGAATTGTGATACAACAACCCTTAGGCATGCCATCACCTTTCTATTTCTGGATTCTTGGAAATAAAATCCTGACACATTCAGGGATAGAGCTCATAAAAGGAGGCCACAATCCTGGGATTTAGCTTCTATTGCCATTAGAGGATAAGTGGGGGTAGATGGTATCATGGTGCAGTAATTACTCTGACATGGCCTCTCCAGCGCTCTCAAAAGACATGGATTTTCCTCAAACATAGGAAGTAATATGGGGCGACAGATCTGATAGGGAGTCATGGCGGGAAGCAGCCTTAGAAACCACCTCCTCTTTATCTGATAGGATCAGGGGGAAGAGCAGGAAACTCGGTGACCTACATCTCCCTCAGACAGACATCTGTTACCTTCCTCTCCTCCTTGGCCCAAAGTGAAAAGCACCAATTACTTTGATAAACCTCCTTCGCAGCGGCCTCCTTGCTGTTACTGTAACTCTGAACTCTCAGGTGGAGTTTTACATTCTGTTGTCCGGGGAAATGGGCATGAAGCGTGGTTTTTGGGGAAGGATTTCAATCAAGTTTTGCCATCTGCAGCGCAAGGGTAATTACGAAGATCAGTGGTGGCATGCGGTGCAGGCACGAGTGTGAGACAGAAGGAGGAGGGATGATGATTATTATTATTGTATCATCTGAATAAGATAGTGTGCAGTCTTGTGCTCTAAAGCCTGGAGGTCAGAGTCAAAGAAAGAGGATTACAGCCTAGGAGCCAAGTATATTAAACACCAGCTGATTCTACTGTCCTCTGCTCTATCCCCTCTCTTCATTTACATCAACACACAACAAAAGCATGGTAACACTGATTCCTATACCAGACCACATTTTACAGGCATGTGAATCCATGTGTGTGCAGCAAAAATCACTCTGTTGCAATCACTAGCAATAATCAAAGAAAACTAGCTGCTCACAGAGAACAATCAAACAATGCTGTTCTGCTAAGTCGGCATGCTCTGATTGTGCCCCAGTGATCATGCAATCAATGGTTATAAATAGACATGCTGGTCATTGCTGGAATGCATTTCTAAAAATGTGCACTGAAGCATTTATTCTGGAGGAAAAGCCTCTCCCAAGAGGAGAGAGTGAACATTAGAAAGTTCAGAAAACATTCTGCTCTCTGGTTTAATTCAGACCAAATCCAGACAGGAGCAAACTCACCACAAAGGATTTCAGATGTTCAATAGAGGAAAACATGCTGGAAATTTACAAACATTAAGATTCAAAAGAGGAATAAAATCAGACAGAAATATGCTGAAATTAGAAGAATAGGTTTTGAAAAGCAAAAAATGAAATGCATGAGCAGCAAATGTACTGAGAAGCATATAAAAAAGCAATTAACTACACCACAAAAACTGAGATCTAATCTAATTATCTTCATCTCATTAATTTTTTTGTGTGTAATTTACTGATTTCATAAGTTCATCCAACAAGAAAATGGCTTATTTCAAAACACTAAAAACAAAAATGACCGGATTGTTTTAAAGAGTGAAATAAATGTGGATAGGTTATTATTTATTTATTTATTTATTCATTTTGAAAAAAGGAATAATTTCTCAATTTAAGAAACCTGAGAAGTATATTTTTCTGCCCATTGACAGATTGTTTTTACCCTGAACAAGCAAATTGGGTGTAATTTTCACCTTAAAATATGAAAAGAAAAAAAAAACATTTTCACATTTTGGTTTTGGATCTTTTTCAAGCAAAATCAAATGGTAAAATTTGCTTGAAAAACTTCTGTGATGAGAGTGTAGCAATGTTTTTTTTTCTAGAAGTTGGCTCGATTATGACTTGTCTCACACCTGCTTGAGAAGTATTTGTGCAAATGTTTTTGCTGTTCCATCTGTTAATATCTTGAAATAAAACATTTTTCTAGATTTGCCAGGGCAGTGTGGCCCATGTGAAGCCACATTAGGCAAATGTTTTGGCTGAAATAGTTTAAAAGCTTGTTTAATTTCAGTTTTTAATTTAGCCCCTGTCATATCTTCCTGCCTTCTGCTGCTTGGATGAAAAGTAAATCAATGCCAACAAAATGAAATGACATGACACTACAACATTTTTGAATGGCTAAATTCACTTAAAAATAAACTCCTAAATGGTAAGTTTAAACACCACTTAAGACCAAGACCAAGTTTGAGCTCCCCTCCATGAACAAAGTATGCAAGTGCAGCCAACTCCAACAAAATCATTGTTTCAGACCACAATAAATTTGGACTACTGCAAATTGAATTTGTATTATTCTGAATTTTTTTAGCTGTTTTTTTTTAAATAGAACTCTGGTATACTACTAACTTTGATTTAATAATTCATCAGAACTATTAAGATTTTCTTTGCTTTTATTGTGCAGAAAATTGAAGAAAAACAGAACATGTGGAGGAATATTATGCACCAAATAGTGAACCCATAGCCAGTGCAGTAAGAATTGTAGCCTCTGTACATGCAGTGCCTAAGAACTAGTTCCCCATGTATCATTCATCCCAAAAGATACAGAAACCACGTCTTGCTGGAAAACTCTGACATATCTGGCAGGTGGTGCTTGTAAAAATGACTTAACTCTGGCATGTTTGCAAACCTCTCTTTGCTAACATGGGAACATAATTCCATTAATGAATAACCAACATTCTCCATTTTGCTCAGTGCACTTTGCATGGCCCCCTCAAAAACAACCCAAATGCCAGCCAGTTGAGCTTTTGCATGGTGAGTTATGTGTGCCCACGTGGGATTCAGAGCGAGCAGGAGAAGTTGATGCGTCTGAATCAGGAGGTGGATGCGGCCTCTCGGAGGACAGGAGAATCACACTACCGTTGACATTTTCTGCTTTGCATCATGCACAAACTATTCACAGGAGCTGGGCTTATCGGGCAGGCTTGCTTTCAACCCTGCAATCTAACAGGCTATGATGAAATGGCAACATGGCCTATGGGCACTCAATAATAGAAGGCACCTGTAAACAGAGTGGAACTGTATGCCTCAAGGCTGATAACAAGGTTAATAATAAGACGTGAGGCCAATCGAACAACCTCTTTACTTTCTCCCTCTTCATCTGAGTCCAATATCCCCCTCTAGTCACCCCTTGAGTAGGCCTGTGGCTACCCTGAATTTCCATAAATGACCAACCTAAGCAGGGGCTATGACTGGAATAAAACAACATCCATTATGTAGAAGATGAGTGCCATTACTAAATGAAATAGTTTATTCAGTGGAAAGCACTGAATCCATGAATTCCTAATGCTTTACTCTCACAAATTTCCTCAGAATCACTTGTGGAAGGAAGAAAGGGTTAAGACATTTGGAGGGGGTATTATTGTGCATATGGAAGGCGAGTCTGAGCCATGGTAAACACTTGAAGACACTCAAGCGACTCCTTATCTAAGCATGGCAAGTCTGAGGGTTCATCTTATTAGACTTTCAGAAATAGACTGGAGTGAATCTCTCCCCTCATATGGAGAGATTGGCAGTGCAGTCAGGGAAGTGATTTCAGAGCTACATTGAATTGAATTGCTGGGGGGTGGGGGAGGTTGGTTAAGCAAGGGGGTTTAATTTGCTCTGGAGTATGTATTCTCATACTGATATGCCAAAATGTAATTGGAGTCGCTACAAGAGCCGGTCGTTTTCATTTGAGATTTGAGGGTGTTCATTTGGGGCTTGAGATTTTTTCAGTGTGAATTGCATCGTCTCAACAGCATGCCTCTTCTAGATCAGTGTGCATGGCGCAAAACAGGTGGAATGTAAACCCAATGTAAATAAATTGTATCTCTGGGATATAATCTTCATAATACAGTGTGATAATAAATGTCTAACATGCAGTTACAACAAGCAACTGCATGTATTTATTCACCATAACAAACAGTGGGTGGTCCAGAAGAGGCATGGGGCTCTAAAATCTACAGGCACAGATGCAGCCTCTCATCCTGAGCTATGATTGGTTGCCTGAGAAAATGACTGCAAACTAGCTTATTGGCCCGAAGGCTAATATATTTTTTTTGTTGCATTTCAGTGTTCAATATTTTTGTTTGTACTCTTTTTGTGTCCTTAACAGATAAGCTTGGATTTTTTTTAATGTTTGAATGTGTTACACCCCGTGTCAAAAACTTAAATCTGATTGGTCAAGTTGCCATTTCTCACCCCTGCCAGTCAGCCCTAGATTTACTAGTCAGTTTGGCAAATAAGCTATATCAACAGCATTTATGGCCCAATATGCTGGTCATAAATTGTTCCAAAGCTTTTGGGCTGTAAATCCAGTAATAACTACTTCCATTATGCAGCGATGCTCTACTACCTGGATGTAAACAAGCACAGACTATGGATGGCATTGGCAGTGCTATGATCCATTTGTAGCAATATGGGAAAATGGGATTTCAATGTGGAAGCATCACAGCTACAGAGACATAACACCTGAATCATGAATTGTTCATGGATTTTGAATTTGTTAAAGCTGCATTAGAAAATGCCAAGTTTTTACTTCAGTGAACAACTTTGACACCCTCGTGTTCTGCCTACCTGGCCAACAAGGGCAACAAACTAGGCAAGACGGATATCCTTCTCCCAGTGGAAGTTTCCCAGCTCTTAATCTAACATCCTGAGGCGTTACCAAGGCCTCCACTCAGTTGGTCACACCTGGGACGCCTTTAAACTAGGGGTCCAGGACCCGTATGCATGTCCAGCCATTTTCAAAGAAAAAGGACTATTTGTAATAATGGTGATAAAAAAAATCAATTAGTGGCAAAGTGCCCCAGCAGAGACATTAAACTTAAGACCCCACCATTTCAGGCACTAACAGCAGGATTACCACACCTGTAAGGCTGTCTTAAAGATGGCAGATCTCATACTTATACTCTTCCATTACTGTAAGTTGAAATACTTGAAGAGAAAGGATATTAAGGGATCAAGTGAATCCTTTGGAAAAGTATGGCAAATCTAGATTTAGGGGACACTATTACTACTTGCCTTGTTTATGGTTGTTTTATGCACAATTCAAATTTTTTTGGATGAGGATTTTCCTGAAGGTTCCCTGGCTATATAATGTTATGCACCTTCCTTGCTTTCATGGTGCTGGGAGTTGATTGGCCAATTTCTGACAGTAGCACATAAGACTTATGCTACTTCTCCATGGGCTGTTCCATTATGGACGTTATGACTAATGGTCCTGTTTGTGTAGTGACTGGATGTGCACATATAAGCCCTAGAGACATCCTTATCAAATGGCCAAGTAACTTCATCTGGCTGATTTTGATGCAAAAGACCAAACATTGAAATTCATGCCCATGCTCCTGACCATTTCACCGAGTCTGTGCCCAGCCACCCTTCAGAGGAAACTAATTTTGCACCATCTCCTTCTTTCGGCCACTATCCAGAACTCGTTGTTAAAGGTGAAGTTTGGGATGTAGATAAACTGGTACAACATCTGCCTTTCAGTTGAAACAGTACCAATAGACTTACTAATCCAATGGTCTATTTTAGCCTCACTCAAGAACAAGACCCTGAGATTCTTTAATTCCTTCACCTGTGGCAAAGACTAATTCCCTACCAAAGCATGTCATCGTTTTCTGGCTTAGATCCATAGCTTCTGGCGTAAGGATACGAACCCTCACACTTCGCTGCAAATCACTCCAATGCTAGTTGGAAGTCCCATCCAGAGGAAAACCAGCAGGGCCACATGATTTGCAAAAAGATGATGTGACCTCAAACAGCCCCTCAAAAGCTGGCGCTACTTTTTTTGGATTTCGCCACCTCAGTCCAAGAAGTTTGGTCCCACCTGTGCCCCCAAAACCAAATGCAAATCCACATCCATGCCTACTGATAGGCTTGGGTCGTGACATATGGAGATTAATGTTGGTAAACACTGCTGCACATGTTGAGTCACGTCCACTTCCCACACACCTCTCCCAGTGTGATTCCTGTGTAATGATCGGGGGAGTCTGGGCAGCCGTCTGCTAAGCTTTGCTGCGCCGTGGGGTGTCAAGCTGAGTGAGAGGAGGAGAAAGAAGACAGGAGAAGGTCTTTTTTTTTCCTCTCTCCTCATTCTGGCAACATTCTCCATCTTGTGCAGAGATGTGAGAAATTAATAAACACAGCCTCCTGTGGCGAATAAAAAAAAGTTGAAGTAAGAATTTTAATAAATGACAGCGGTTCACTGAACCTGCTCAGAAAATAAGAATCCACCGCTGATTAAGAAAACACAAAGAAGCATCTTACTGTGCCTTATGTGTGTGATTCCATTCAGAGCATTGTTACAAACAAACAGCTGATGATGATTGTACTTTGAACCAGCATTATGATACAAATCCCATTATTCGAGATGAAAAACAAAGAGGAAATTCCTTGGGTGTACTGATGCAGAAACTCAAATGCCCTCTGCAGCTTTCAGTCCCTTTATGAATATTTTAAACGCATTGTTACAGTGAAACCAAAAGACATTGTGGATAAAAAGACATCAACTTGATCTTTTTGTGAGGTCTGGACCCTCAAGACCGTTCAGGAGGGTTTAAAGGCTGAGTCCTTTGGGAACATACAGTTGTGAAATCAGTCAAATGGAAGCACATCAAACTGCCGGCTTAAGTAGGCCACTCCTGCTGAGTTGTTGCTTTATTTTTGTGCAGTGGTCCTCACACATCCTGGTGAAAGTGTTGGTTTTAGCAGAGGGAGATTGTGACATAAATGTGTTTCCACTTGGCACAGCTGAATGCTAAGCGCCAAGTGTAACTACCGATAAGGAAGTCACGGGAATCCCTGTGGGGGACGGAGACCTCCACCCCTTCTGACATGATCCATGTGTGAATAAAGACACAAACTGTTTGAGTGACACTGTTTTTCCTAGATATCATGAATATTTTTTGCTCCAGTCACGAGGACTCAGAGAAAGATGTAGGTGAGGGTTTGGTGTAAGAGGCTTATTTGGGATACCGTCCTACAGTATCAGGGGGGAAAAAAAGAGTTGGTGGGGAGGATAAAGGAGAGGAAGAGAAAGAGAGAGAGAGAGAGAGAAGCAGAGGCGGGGCTGCAGGAAGAAAAAAATCAACAAACCCTTGAGGGCTCTGTAATCCAAAAATGAGAGAGCTGTGACTCTCAGACACTCAATCTGACAAGATGCATTAAAGAAATGGAAGAAAGGGAAGAGGCAAAGCTAGATAAGAGGGCTGCTTCCAGGGAAAAAAAGAGGGGAAAGAGATGGGATGATGAGCTGCAGATGTGACAAAGAAGATTGTGCTGGAAACCAGCCATCAACAGATCCGTGAAACAATGGCACCATCCTGGGCAAAGAACACAATCACTGGGATTATGCTGTGCAACAGAATTTCATTCAGTCTGGTTCTGTAATATAAACCTTAAAAGAACAATATGACTTTCTAGGAGAGCTCAGATCACTCTTTTAGGAGTAGGAATTAGAGGTCAGGCCTAGATCTCAGCCTGCTCCATCAAGAGACTATAAATAAAATGAACAGCGTATCTTCTTCTTTTACCGTTGCACAGTTTTGAAGCCAAAAGAAACCCATCACAGGCGCCGACATTGTGCAGCCAGAGTGTACACAGTAGAAACTATAGAGAATCTGAGCGGAGCTAGTAAACAAAAAATGGCAAAAAAAATATTTATCATTTTCCGGAAAGTCTATTTTCTTACTGGCTCTCTTTAATGAAGTATCCGACTATTCTTGGAGAAACTACGCAAGACTACACTCTCAATCATTGTAAAATGTGACATAAAGCCATGTTTTTAACGTCTAATAACCTATAAAATAACTCTTCAGAAAAAAAGGCATAGACACAATGCAGCCAAATATTGTCTTTGTATCTCTGCAGCAGTTTTTTGACTTATACTACAGCCAGTCACCAGGGGGAGCAGTTTTTGTGGCAGCCATGGCAGAATGTCAACACGCGAACATTTATTGTATACGTGGTTTTTCAACTCTGTTCAGCCTGTAGCATGCTAATGTTTGCCATTTTGCTAAAGGAAACAATGCAAAGGCTTGGTATCTCTAATTTAGCATCTCCACTATTTGCTAGGCCATAACATAAGTTCTACTCATGGTTTAGGTGAGAAAGAGAGAGGAAAAAGATCCCCTGATAGTCATTTTTGTCTTTTTATATACTAGTTAAACTATCACAAGAAATCGTAGAAGTTGTTATTGGACAGCGCTAGGCTGTATTATTCCTGGCCTTTAGGCTACGTTATGCTAAGCTAAGTTCATTCTGCTTAGTTATACTGTAGATTTTTTCTGTAAAAGAGCTGAATTTGGTGTTGGGATTCTTTTGTCACTCAAAGCAAGGAGGCAAATAATCTAAAAGCTAGCTAGCTAACACAATTGTTGTGACTTAGCTCTCAGAAAGTGCATTTTCTAAATTGATTTCCTCTCAATGTTTCTGGTTGCATTTCTTGTAAAGTTTTTGAACAGTTTGATTTTGTAACTTTTGAGCACTGATGCTTTCAGTTACCAAAGAACCTTCATCAGCAGATTCAAATGTTTGAAACTAATGTAATTACTGTGTCAATCCAACTATAGGGATGCTTAAGTGTGTCTCTCCTGCGGGTGCTATCACTCTGCTGAGGTGGATATCTCTCAAACAAACATGTTCACTATTTTAATGCTAATTGTGGAAAAAAAACACAAGGCAAGAGAAGCAGACGAGCTAAACCTACGCAGGAAAACAAACATGTCGAGGTTGAGGGTCAGATTAGAAAAGCCCTATCAATTTACAGTTTCATTTACTCTGCCTACGTATTCAGAGTTGTTGATGTTTTAAGTGGGAGTGGAAGCAATTTCAGTCCTTGTGAAAAGATGACAGTAGGGACTCTTAGCCCAGAGAGCTGTGTCTGTTTATTTCAGATAAATCTTGCCCAGCCTCTGGCAACATTTAATGTTTAATTTGAAGTGGTGAATTTCTATTAAAAAAGTAAAGAAAGCAAAGAGAGGAGGATCAAATTAAACTGTTTAATTTTTAATGTCACTCTTATGTCAGACATTCCAATTTATTATGCAATTATTTGATACGACGACTTGCCTTTGAAACACTGCTTTTTCATTTTGCGGCAGTGAAGCTTCACAGTACAGCAAGTTCTTGTCTCTCATCTGATACCATTACAAAAAAAAACAAATTACATATTCAAGGAAGACTTTACAGGTGGATAGAAGGTCTTTACACCTTGAGTGACAGGGATTTGAAAATAGACGATAAATTAAATTTCATGGGATGTCTCACATGCAGTGTTTCCTTATTTGTGTGATAAATTTCACCAATATGTATTTATAAAGTGTTGTAAGTAGACAGATGGAATGGGAGTAGTTTTACAGAAATGAGGCCAAACGACTTGTCTTTACACCAAGAGAAAAAAAAAAAGTAACAAACTGTTTGGATGACTACACACACCGACACACACATCATCAGTGTAATCTTTTCCCTCAAACAGTGTTGTCGATGCAGATCTGGCTGTCGGTGACACGCAGAGAATGTTTTGCATTCATTCCTGCGTGAATTGGTGTCAAAAAGCCTTGGGGGCTTCTTAATCCTTCTACATCAAAATAGGACACGTTTCCCATAAATTACAATGCTGTAGTCGCATAATTACTGTGGCCCCTGTGTTACATAAACAACTGACTGATGTCTGTGAGTTGGCAGCCTTCACTTTTGAATTAAAATGAATTACAGTTGACTTTGGAGAGAACTTAAACAGTTTTTTTTATGAGTCTGCAGCTTTTATATCTTTCAGAACCAAAATGATCACATCCATCCAAGCTTTCTTTGAAGCCTTAATGTCTTAAATAAAGAGAGTGGACAAAAATAAAGAGTGCAGGTGGATTTATGAGATCCAAAAAGAGGAACCAAAACAGCTCCTGTCCTGTACAAAGGAAAAAGTACTGAAAGAGCCACAAATGAACAAGGCTTTTAAAATGGAACAATTTGCACTTTACTACACTCATGGGGGGCTTGTTTGCCAGCAGCCTCAATGCTCACTTCTGCTCCACCTGGTCACCTCTTTCTAGATTGATCAACAGTCGGTTTAGGTCAGGCACGCACCCGACTACTTTTAGATCTCAATTGATTTTAAACTCTTTGGAGGCCACACACGTCTGGACAGTTAAGAGTGATTTTTAACATGACAGTCCTTGGGTCACAGAAATTCAACACTTCAACAAGACCAAAAGGCAACAGTTGAAGAGGATGTATTGTGCCGTATTTTAGTAAGCTTTATACTGTTCCTCTTGCACTTATGTAGTGGCTTCATATAATGTACAGCTTAAAAAAATCATCTCTATCTCACTCTGGTGGCCCAGACAACCATTATTTCAGATTTAGCCTGATTTAGCTGCTTTTTAGCTTGTCTGCGTGTCTTTTATTTAAGAATGGATCATTTTGATGATTTCACAAACAGAATAAAGGATTTCTAAAACACATGCAACACATGAAACAATTTCAAGGAGATGGCTAACTATAGAGACCCCAACAAAGGAGTCAATGTATTAACTAGTTTGTAAAACAAACGGATGACTCACTTTGATATTTTGACTTTTCAGTAGGAAAAAAAGGTATCGGATAAAGTAGTCTCCATTGTTGTGATCCACAGATTAAATGTTTGTGTATACACATGGACAAGGACAACACTGGATAGATGAGGGTGCAGAAACTTGTCTACAAAAAAAAATTCATGGCAGTGTCCTTAAAGTATAATAGCTACCCCAAGTGAGTGCCAAAGATGTTAGCGAGAGGCTCTTGACCTAATATATTGATCAATATTTCAATATACTCTGTTATTGTCCACTGTACAGCCATAAGGACAGAATATTTACAAAAGGTCTGAAACTAATTCTGTCATTGGCTCTTCTCCTCTGGTTGTCTAAATAATACCAACAAAACCCATTGATGCGGTTGTTATTGTGATTTTGTATTGTTGTTTGCATTTTGTTTTCAAAAAAACGTACAAAACTTCATAAAATGAAAGTTTGAATAGAAAAAAAACAGTTTGAAAATCTGCACATTTAGTATGGATATCCAGCATTTATACTTTTTATCAACCAGTGAATTGTGGGAAAGCACAATACCACCTCTTTAATGTTGGTGGAAATGATTCTGTAGACATGAGAACTCAGGGAAGTCTACATTTCTGGATATAACTTTGAAGAGCAGACAAAAACAGTGGGTGATCAACTCTGCAAAGTTCTGTAAAATTTAAGACTTTTTCATTCAGTCGACAGATCAGCTGTGGTGCAGTGGTTGGGTTGGCGAGCTCTGAGTCAAAAGGTTGGCTGTTCAATCCAAGCTCTGGCATCTGACATGTTTGGGTGTCCTTGAGCAGCTCCAAATTACTCCTGAGTGGCTCTGAGCAGTATATGAATGTAGAAGTTGTTTGTACTGACAGGCACTTCACTTAGCATACTCTGCCATCAAGTTGTTTGAATGTGGCAGGTAGTAGTAAGACTACAAAGTCGTGGAAGTACAGTCCTTTTTTTTTAAACTACACATCAAATATTTATGGCATACTAAATCAAACAGTAACTTTACCTTCTGTGGAAAACATCTGAAAACACTAATTTGTGTCATGTAACATTAAAGTGCAGCATAGCGTTGTGTTTTTAACTAATCATTAAATATGTTGTGAAGAGGGGTTTGTACACATGTCTGCAACATCTGTAGTCCTGTCGTCTGGGCCTGTGTCTAAGCCTTTTATCCTAATTCAAGGGGCTGGAAGCAACACAATTTCAATGTCAGAGCACAGCTGGAGCTTTCTGAGATTAAGCCACTCTCAAACACAATAACTGGTTACGTGAAATCTTGTGCAGTGACATCAGCAGTCAGTCACAGTCTAACACTTCTTATTAAGTCATGAGCAGGGGGGGTGAAATCATTTGCAGATTAGCAAACGTCTGCTAAAATTAGTCCAGCAGAACTATTTAACTCAATGAGCCAATGTTTTCGTACCTGCTTTATTTCTCTCCTCCAATGGCAGCTTGAGTCCAAACATTACAGTCATTCTTCCATCACTCACTTCTGCAATGTTGTCTCAGCAAAGCCATGGATGGGAGGACTGAGGGCTTTCCAGGCCAGGTTGATGGGTGTCCCTCTTTCTCTCTCCAGCATTATGAAAATCAGCCCCGGCATAAGCAATGCAGACGAGCATGACAGATTTTTGAATAATTAGTAGTATACAAGGAGGAATCCAGAAAATGCTGGCATGCATCATTAGCTGCAGATGCACGGATACAATCTTTGATTCATAATTTTCTCTAATAATGCTAATCAAAGTTCCTTTTTACTGATTAATTCGACCATTTTCATGCCTCTGTGAAAAACTAATGAGACACAACATTTTGTTAAATGTTGGACATGAAATAAGGGATGCTGTGTCTAACATGAGGATAAAACTGACTTACAATATATACTGTCTACATGTATAGAAACCTCTGCCTGTTTTTGTATTGCGCCGTCTCATATCTTTAAATAAAATCACTGAATCAAGCTCTGAATATATGCCATATTATATCCCTGAAATCATATTCAAGGGATCAAAATGATACATTGTTAGTATTTAAAGCCATTGCACAGCTATTCTGGGAAATATGGTAAATAATTGGCACTGCACATAGCACCTCCTGACACCATGTTGAACAGAGGGATAATGGGCACTCATATTTGGCACTCAGAAACAGATAGCTTACTCACACTGATGCAAACACCCATCTGCAAGCTGAGTCCATACATTATGTCCAGGCATTGCTGACTCTGACACACACACAGATACACACACTCACACATACACATGCGCTGACACACATTTTTTCCATGTGCCAAATTTTAAGTACTTTATTTATATCCATCAGGCTAATTACTGTGCATAGGATCCAAATTCTGAGAGGTTCTTACAATGTTTGGACAATTATAAATACATAAAGCGCCATCTGCTCTTCACTGCCAAGCCACCAGTGGCAGCTGAGATGTAGCTAAATTTTGCCAACTACCTACTTAGATTTGAGTTATCATCATATGAATTTATAGACTGTTGCAGAAAATGCAGCACTTTATGTCAAGTCAAGCAAAAGCCTCCAGACGGATGAAATATGTCTGTGTTGTTCCTTGTGGCTCATTTTTTGCACTTGGACTTTAACAGAGCTATTCCCCCACTATTTAAGTGTTTAAAAACCACAGAGCTTTGTGTACTTACAACACACAAAACAGCATCTCTTGTGTAAATAAAAATATTTTTCCTTTAAATAATACATGAAATTGTGAAAGCACAGCCACACAGGGTTAGAACATTATGTATTATAAACATTAAAAGAGCACAAGTATTCTGGAGGAACGGATTCAGATGTTTTGTGCATACAGTATAGTGTGCAATAGGTTAAGCTGTTCTTTACAGTATCCTTGGGTGTTTTCATTATATTCTTGCTTTCACATCATAGTAATATATTTATTCTTAGAGTAAAATATAAATCCATTTTGTCAAAGCTGTAAATGTTAATTTAAGCCCATTCATTGAGATTGTGATGTGATTGTAGGCTAATGAAAAAAAAAAGAAATCAGCTTTATAAGTTCAGAATTTCAAGCTGATGCTTATTGGTTAAGTAAGTGTTGACTGGTCAATATTATCTAATGAGACTTAATGTAAGCCACATTCACCACATGAGTCTGGTGTCACAATGTCTGTTTTAAAGATATTTTTAAAAAAAGCTGCCTAATTTGCTTGTAAAGATTATGACTGATGACTTAAAAGTCCTGGTCGGGTGGTATTCTGTGAGCAGGTCAAAAATATAGCAGTGTTACTGAGTGCTTTGTGGACTAATAAAAGGATTTTAAAGGTGATTCTGTGATTGATTTTTGGATAACCTGGCATACAGTGCATTAAAGTCATCTAACCTGGGGGAGATGAATGCAAAGACTAATTTTCCTGCATCTGCTTTGGTTATGAAGGATCTGAGTTCAGGTTCGTTCTTTAAATGATAAAATGCTGTTCTTGTTATGCTGAAGATATAACTTTCAAGACTTAGGTTGAGGTCTAAAATGATTTCTAGATTTCTGGCCTGCTCACTGTAATTGATGGACTTTGACGTAAGGTATATGTAGATGTGTTGTTGCCGAGTTTTGGACCAAAAATGAGTACTTCCATCTTGTCTGTGTTGAGTTTTAAAAAGTTTCTCAACATCCATGAATTAATATCATTTATGCATTTGGTAAGTTTATTAACAGGGCTCAGGTCATCATAAGAAAGTGGCCTGTATATCTAAGTGTCATCGGCATATGTTTATTAACAAAAGTTTTACAAATAGGGATAAATTAAAAACACCCCAAGAACTATACATTGCCACCCCATGGAAAACCATACAAAGAGATTATGTTTAACTCCAACAGGTGCAGATTTATTCACTGCAGAAATAGTTATAAAGTGTCATTGGTCACTTTGATTGACTGACATGTCTAAAGAACCATCAGCCAATAGAATCATGTTATGTTCACAAATATAACAAACATGACAAACTCGAACAAGCGCTTTCATCCAATCAAACCTCTTAAAGGATGTTAGGGGAGGGTGTTACATCTCAACTAAAGTGACCCTGTATGCGGTGAACAACAATCCACAAATGATCCACACAAACACACCTTAAACAATACAAAAAAGGATTTATGAACAAAACACCAGGAATAAAAGTGCACAAATTAAACACAACAAAATCCCCCAAAAATATGAGGCAGCGGGGCAGCAGTCCTCAACTCAAAAGCCTCGCACTCCTGCAAACAGCAGTGAGCTTTTAAAGGCTGTCACCAGGTGAGCCTTGTTGCTGATCAGTGACCTCACCTGGAACTGAGCAGAGGAGAGGAGGGAACACACAGTACACAAAGCCGTAACAAGGGAAAATGGATTACTAATATCTGGGTTTTCTTCTCAAAGTATGCTGGGAGTTGCAATCTTGTGGAGATAGAAGGTGATTTTTTTTCCATCACCGTGGATAAAGTTACAGCTGAAATTCAACAAAGGTAAGAAAACATCTCTGGTTGAGTTTTTCAAAAGTGAGCGGTTTGTTTTGTCTTATTCAGCTGCTGGGTCAGTGAATCTTAAATGGAGTATTTGGAGGATTTGCTTTCATTACATGCTACATCACTGATTCATACTTCTTTTGTTTTATGCTGCTGCTGTTTCAATCGCTTGGTGCTATAACTGTGTTTGATGGTCAAACTGCTTCAATGAGCTGTTACTTAAGTTTCTGAGCTTTCTGTGGGTTTGCCACATGTATGCATGTAAGACTGGCTTTTCAATCCCAGTGATGTTTCAGTGTATGGCTGCTACTGTTGCTGGGGGCGTCAGGGAAGAAGAGGTTGAAGAGGTTTCGTCCTGCAATATGCAAAGCCTAATAAGGCAGGATTTATAAACAGTGATTGATAAGTTCTCAGGAAATATATTAACACTGTGCTTGAGAAATGTGCTGCTGTAGTTGCTGAAAAAGGTGGGTTTACCTAGTATTAAAGTTAAAAGTGGATAAAAAGAAATCATGCATTGGAGGCTGGAAGGGTCAATACTTTCAGATCTGTCATGTGTTGTAATAATTTTGGTCACCGCTGTAAAGTATTGATTCTGGACTTACCAACTTGAATCTGAAGGCCTTTGAGCTGTAACCATGTGTTGTGCTCCTCTTTTTTTCTCTCTCACTGTGAAAATTGAGGTTCTTTTTTGGCAATTTAAAGTCCAAAGAACTTCTGCGCAGCAACAATAGATACTTCTGAAAAGTAAAATTGGTCCAGGAGGCAAAAAATATATATCATTCCTCTGTATTGTGGTGCTTTGTCAGTCGTGATTCTTTGCGTTATTCTCCTTCCTTGCTTGTGTTGTGACCATCTTGCTGCTTGTACCTTTGTCATGCTGTGACCTTGCTTGTGGCTGTGAATATGTGTGAGCTACAAAGGCTGCCAGTCCTGGTTAGACACACATAGTGTCCTCTCTCACGCTGTCTAACTGAGTCTGGTTGGACTAATGAGATTGTGTGGGCTCGCTCTTTCTAATTGTTGTCTTCTGTGTGTGAGGGTTCATGCTACTGCTAGATTTCAGGTCTAAATGTTTTTGTATGTCTCTAAGCAGTGTGTATCTATGCTTTGTATGGCTGCACTGAACTATGTTTGAACTTGTTTTGTTTACTGACTTTTATGGGTTCTGATTCTGCTGGTCAATTCCATTCTTGAAACAAAGCAGAAAAAGACAGTAATCAAACATTCTGCTGTGCATATTTCGATTTATGTGAACTCAACACCTGTAGCTGGATTTTTAGTACACAAATCCCACATCCATGTCATTCTAAAGAGCCAGGATTAATATCATTGCTCGCACATTCCACAGCACATAATAGACAGGATATACTTTTTTTTTTCTAGAATCAGTCAAGATTGATGCAGAGTCATTTCCTACTAAGTAAAGACTGCTTAAAAAAGAAAAATACTGCCAGTGAACGCACACAATAATTTTTTGTTTTTGTGTTTATGAAGGATAACAAAACCTCAAAACAAAAATGAAAGTTTTTTCTTCATAATAACCATTAGTTTTCAAAAGACCTTATTTCACAGCCTACATATTAAAAAGGTCGATTACGTACCATGTTTTAGCAGAGCAGAATTGTTTCCACCAGGGAACAAGATGAACAGAAAAACAACCCCTTTAACTCTTTCACTCATTCCAAAGGATGCTACCCACATTGTATCCACACACCTGTTAAAATCTTCAGACCACTTGAAAAATTGCACAAATTTACGCTTCACTCGGTTGGACCTTGAAAAGTAGAGTTTCAAAATGCAAAACTAAAGAGATGGGAGTGAGACAAAAAAAATTGAGGAAGTAAATTATTACAAACAAAAATTGAAGTAAAATAGTCTGTTCATCAACAGTTTGAGGCTACAACTCAAAAAACCTGAACCCCCCCCCTCTCTGAATAAAAGTTTCAAGAAAGGACTCAGTAATGAGGAGCTGCACTGATCTTGTTGATCTTCAAAAACTGGTTTTCTGAATGCTTGATGTGAGTGTTTCCAGGAAGCGAGTGAGGACATTGCTCCAAGTGGTGAAGATGTTTTTATGAAGAGCATCCACTGTCTTGAACTGATGTCCAATTTTATAAACTTCCTTCCCCATCTAACTCCAAATATTATCAATGGGATTTAGGTCAAGAGAACATGCAGGATGGTCCAGAAGAGTGAGCTTACTCCACCAGAAGAAGGCATTTTGTATTTATGAATTTAGCAGTCTTTTTCCATGCATGCAGTGAACTGAAGTTACAAATGAACATTTGATGCCTGGTATTTGATTTCACCTTATGACAACAAAAATGGAGACAATAATAAGATACATTGACTATTAAAATTCTGTGTGAATGAAGTGTTCTAATCAACGTAATTGATTATGTCCACTAATTGTTGCAGCTCTAAAACACTCAAATTCACATGCAGTTATTTCTAGGTTTAAGGCTTGATTCTGTTTTTAAAGTTGCTTTGCATTACTCAATTCATCGCTACATCACATTTAATTTTAACCATGCCAACCTCCTTTTTTCACCGCTTTCATCATTCCGATGCTGTGCCAAAATTGTCCATCAGAATTGGAATATTACATCAGGATAAATCCCTCCCCATATCTCTTACCCAGTCCAAAATTTCCAGGCTCACGAACAAAGAGCGAAACAATGGGAAACATTTGCGGATTCCACAGGGATTATTGTTTTGTCTGGTTGAAGAGGTGCAAAAAGCATATTTTCATCTGATCGCAACACTTCTGGGGATTTCTTGCACACATATGTTCTGAGAGGTGTGAGAACGCCTAAGTGCGTGTAAGGCAAGTCTGCAGCCCCGGCCATATGGTCAGTTTGGACTTGATCTCTTTCCACTTATGATGCACAGAACACTTGACATCACTTCACTCATTTTCCAAGATATTTCTAGGGCATGCAAAGGCAGCACAGATTTAATGATCGGTGCTGTTTCTAAATTAGATTTGGACCGAGGAGCACTTCTGCCTCGCCTTCATCCTTCACAGGCTCTCGCATTTTCAGACTTTCCTCTGTGCTGCATGCCTTAATTTGTCCCTGAGCTTAAAATACATGTATTGTAATTTTCTGAAAACCGAAGACAGCAGGATTATTTTGGGCATTTTTTTGATTGTTTTCTCCTCGTGAAAATATGGACTACAGGTGCAGCAGGTAGATGTTTTATGAGCAGACGTCAATCAAAAAGACAACCAGCAGTTCATTAGCCGATGCTTTTTCCAGGCTCCTGAAATTTGCATAGACAACTTGAGCTCTCCTTTCAGTGTGTCTCCCTCGCTGCTTTTCCTTGCAAATGTTCGACGCTCACCTTCCCACAAGCCTTTGCAGCATAAGCACTGGTGTCCTTGGCAAAATGAATAGAGGCTGTAACTCTGCATGTGAATTTTTCTCCTGCCAGTGAACTTCAACAATTGGGTGTCCTAACCTCTTAAACCCCTGCCGGACCCACCAGGGGGTGTGCGGTAACATTAAAATGCATGCTGTGAGGACACGCACAGTTCAAACCCACACAAGTTTAATTTTAAATTCTGGTCACGAAAGAAACGTTTTTGGAAGATGCCAAACATGTCAGGCCGGATTAAAGGGAAGTGGGTAGAAACATGATGCAGGAAAGGCAACCAGAGTTGAGTCATGTCACTCAATGTAAGCATCATGCTGCTGTAAAGCTAAAGAAAGACTTGAAAAGTAATTAGGACAATAAATTTCCTCTCATACCCAACTAGATGTAACATCTAATGCATAATCAGACTGTACAGAATGCATAAAAAGTCTTTAAAGGAGAAACGCCATGAACTACTGTCCTCGTTATAAAAACAGCTTTGGTTGAATCTGCTTCAGATCGTGGATCTTGAGGATTAATGAGAACATTAGGTTGAAAGAGGTACATTAACCATGGCCTCATGTTTAAAGATAGGGTTTATCGAACACACAACATGGTGACTTTGTACAAATGACCTACACTACATCATTCATAAGGAGCTTTTTCTTTCACTTGGGAGATCATGACCATTTCCTCAGTTTCTGTCTGAATCTTCATCTAAATGATTTAAATATATAATCATTTATCATCATGTAACAATGCCTTGTAGCTGCGGTGTTTGTTTCAGGCTTGAGGCATGTATCGGCAAACTAAAGAAAAAAAGAAAATGGGGACTCAATGCCTCAAACTCCTGGCCTGTTTAATCAATTCAAATTCAAATTTTTCTCTGTTATCGAACAAAAAATGGTTTTGTATTCAGCTTTCAACTAGTTTTAATTACCCAGCCTGTTTGCTTTGGAGAAAGGAGACCTCTGCTAATAATTTGGCTCCAGGTGAAAACCTTGTAAACAATGAAGCTGAGCTGAGCCCATGACAACAAAGCTGAAGTTTTACCAATAAAGCCCCTTGTTTGTTTGTTTGCGCCGCCATTGCTTTCAAGATTCTCTTAAAATGGCACAGTTAAAAACATAATCTGCTGATAAATGTTGATACTGATGAAATAAAAATGGCAATCAGAGCATTTGATTTATGGCTAAACCCTAATGCAGTTTGCAGGAAAAAAAACATCATTTTACATTTGAATCACTGTAAATGATTGTGTTGTCTGACAACAAACAAGGTTGTGAGGCCATTGTGGTTACAGTTTTCCAGAGATGAAGGACAGTCAATTGAATATTTTTTCTTGTGCCTCTTTTCATAATTGTTCATATCTGTTTTTCCAATGTGCCATGAGATATGATGTGCTAAAAACTCAGGGCTGAAAAAAAATCATTAAATCACTCAAGGGAAATCTATTGAAGAGTTAAGAATTATGTAAAACAGTGCTTTGATTGAAGGTGACTTTTTAGCGCACAGAATTCTGGCAACTTTCAGGCATAATACCTTAGTAGCTTTGCATGCTGAATAACCATCTAAAAACATTGAAAACTACTCCAAAAATGTATACTTAAAAAGTAATTTTAACTTTATCAGAGGCTATTTGAAAGAAGTTGACCTTCCAGTCCCGAATGGCTGTCACACAATTGGACAGTTACAGTGTTATTAGACTTAAAGTCCCTGTGAGGACTATGTAAGTGATTTTTTGAAAAGTCCAACTTCCAAATATATGCCTGATCATGATTCAGAATTTAAAAGAGATATTCAGTGCTAAAATAGGTAATTTCTAAATGCAACTATCAAAGGTTGGGTGGTCCAGGACTGGATTTCCAGCATGTAGAGGTCCCGATGACAGCACCATGACAGCCAAAAATGTTTAGCAGTGAGAAGAGAGATCTGTTAATTTTCTTGGCTGAAGAATTTCTTGGATTTATTACATTATGGCTGACATTGGAGCTGGACTGGAAAACATAAAATGGAAGAAGAGTGCAAGAAAGCTTAAAAAAAAAAAAAAAAAAAAGGGGGGAGCGATGGCATGGGCGATAGACTAAAACACAGGTTAAGCTTTTTGTGATTGTGTGCATTTCAACCCACTTGCAATACTGAAGTGGTCTGTTCAAATTTGAGAGTTTATCAATAAAATGAAGAGCCAGGTAACATTTGCTCTGCTTTGTAAGGTTAGGGTTGGGGTTGGTAGATGGGCACTGGTAGGACAGAAGCAGAATTTAAATTACACATCACAGTCTCAAAGCACTTCACTTTGAGTTGTGCCTAATGGAGTGGTACTAAACTATGTTCCAAACTGAGTTTACAAAGTTTGCTTGTCATCACATTTAAAACAGCAGCGTTTCGCAACAGTTAATTAATACAGTTATACAATACTGTTATATTAAACACAGAAAAGTTTGAAAAACCACAATCAGATCTCTTTTCATTTGCTTCATAACAAACAACATCTTGGTAAGAGTCACGTCTTTATGACATTAGGTGATAGAGCTCATGGGAAATGGAGTCTCATCCTGGGAAAACACCGGCTTTTTCAGATAGCCCTTGCAGCTCCTTTAAACTGTTTCATCATCACTGACTGAATATAGAAGGAAAATAAGATCGGCCCCAGCATAGAGCTCACATGATGCAGTTGCTGTATTAGCTATGTAAAAACCAAGGAATATAATGTGACATCTGTTCCAAATATAAGATGAAAACCAGCCAAGGGAGCCACCTGTCTAACATGGTAAAACACTGTGTAGTTGAATGTTTCATTCAACAAATGTTTCATGTCCTGCAGCAAACCCTACTGATATGAATCATAATATCAGAATTAAATTCTTCTAACAGTTGAAAAAATAACATTTGTTTCTTCAATTTATGTAATCATGAAACAATAAAATAGTGTTTTTCTTATAATTGTAGTGCAGCTAAAAATTGCTACAAACCTGGAGTTCAGTATATTACATGCCAGAACTGTTTCAGATACATTAGTAAGATATTACAGCAAATTTTGGTGATTTTAAATTGAAGCCCTCAGGATAACAATGTTAATGTTAAGGACCCACAGCTGAGATAATCTCAGGTATCAAGATTTAATAACTCGAAATACATTCACTGTAACGCGACCTTTGCCCTTTTTTCATTAATTGCATAATCTTTTAGAAAGAGACCTGCTTTTTAATCAGAGTGTCCTGTTTAACATCTCTTGACCTTTGCTTAACTCTGGACAATGATGCTCGAGTGGGCTCAAAATCGATTCGTTTCACGACTTCTTTTAAACATTAGAGTGTGAAAAGCTTTGGGTGTAAGAAGATTTTAAGTGGCGTGTTGTGTGTGTGTGATATGGAGATTGTTTCTTCACAGATAACTTCTATCCAAGGCGGAGGTTTAAATACCCACTCGATGGGTGTCTTATATAAGCTATTGAGAGTAGTATCTGTCTCCCCGGCTTGTACTCCCTCGCTGATTCTAACCTTTAAATTTCACACATGCTGAGTGCAAGGACATGCAACACACACACTCACCGAGAAATTCGGGTGGAGTGAAACTTAAGTACTAGAATTTCACACCTTTTACTGTGCATTTTGTTGCATAGCTGGCAACTGAGCCAAGACTGACAGATGCTCTGTTGACAAGACAGCTGCCAGCACTCAATCCAGCAAGTGGGTCAAGTCCCTCTGACATCCATGACAAGTCCCCCTCCACCAGGGCCATGCCGCTGTCCCCCCAGGCCCCGCATCTTACCTAAGTGTCACCTGCGCTCTCTAGAGGGCCTGTGAGAGGACCTTGGGGACATTGTTGATTCTCCTGTGGTTCAGGTCCGGGGGTCACATGGATTCAGAAAGGCTGCTGAGAGTCATAGTGAGGCGGTGTGGCTTTAAGGGGGACCGGACTTACCTCTGTCCTTTAGGGGCTGGGCTTGACTGTTTCCCCCCATCCTCGCTGCATTATTAAGGTTGACAGGACTCGTTGCAGAGTGTCTTTACCATTCTCTTTGTACTGCTTCCCCTTCCCCACCACCCCTCCTCGACATCCCACCGCCACATGTGTCCTCTGTGAAATGGAAATGCTGCCCCATTAAAAACCGTCAACCTGAAGCAGATCACTACTGCACTTATGCTAATGTAGACACAGGAAAATATCACACAAGGAGAGGAAGGAGGAAAAAAAATGGAGAGGGAAGCAAATCGGATAAAAAATTACCAGTTTCACTTCAGGGATGAAAGTACAGTGCCTCTAATTGGAAATGAATACTCTTGTAGTGTGTAGTTAGTTAGGAAATACTCACAATTGTGCAGGAGTTTAAAGTTGGGTTTAAAGTGAGAGTGAGGATGCTCAAGAGAGGACGGGAGGCAGAGGGATGGGAAACAGACAACAACAGAGTTGGAGCGAAGATAATTAAGCCCACAGTTTTGAACTGCAGAGACATCAGCATACATCAGCATTTGCAGTCAGCCACAATGCTGTTCTAAGCAGTAGTGTAGGGCTGAATTTACAGCTGTTTGTACTTTGCGATGACTTTCCTTTATTTCAGATTTTCAGCCTAACATTTGAAGCAGCTTCTGGAGAGTTGCATATAAAGTTCCTGGGAAATAGCTCTCCAAACTCTTAACAATTAAATATCCCACAAGAGTTCAGCGCACAAGTGATGCTTTTAAACACAGAGGCAAATAAGGGTCTTCATCTAATCTGTTCGGCTGCTTCTTAGAGGCCTGGGATCAACCCCCCTGTCACCATGGAGAGTGACGGTAATGATAAACAGTAATCAAATGTGCTCCCATGAGGGTCTGCCTCATTCCTCACTGCACATAATAGGGAGAGGGGAGGAAAATTAAGTGTTCCTTTGATCCATGCGGCTGAATGCTGAGCATGTAGCAAATTAAAAAGAGATGCCGGCTGCACCTGCCTGGAGAATTGCCTCTGAACAATACCATTTTTCCCCCTAAAAACTCTGATATGCTTGATTGTCAGTCTCAGACCTTAATTTGCTCTAAACGCAGCAGTTGCTTCTCTTATCAGCCCATTGAAGGATTTATATATACTATCAGGAGAGTTGCGTATAAAGGGGAACTATGCTTGGAAAGAAACATCCACATTCACTCCAGCGTCTTTTATACACTAGCATAATGTAATGTTTTCCATTTACTTTAAATGTTTGACCTTAATTTTAGCTATAAAAACTAGCCGGATGATTTTCATCACAAATGCACTCTCATATGCAAACAGGATGGTGTAATTAACATAAACTGCTTTCGCACTGAGATAAAGGAAAAAGCAATATGAGTGCTGAAGTTTTCTCTCGTCTCTACATGAATGCAAACATCTGTGCACCTCTCTGGCGGACGCGGTGCATCTTGATTAAATGTGCACTTCACTGTAAAGCTTACCATGGCAACAATATGGCTGTAATAGGATTAAGTGGTTGCAATTTGCCTTGTGAATATCATCATGTCACACTGGGTGTTGCATTTGTCTGCCGTTTTAGAAGAGGCCACCTCCTTCAGGTGAAGTGTGTGGAAATTGGTTCCTTTCTCTCCCTGCTCACATGAAAATGATAATATTGATGACAGTGTTGATGGTGATGATGATCATGATGAACTCTTGATAACTGTAATATACATAATCATTACAATAACAGCTGTCGCCTACCAGATGCCTAATTCTGTGTTCTATAATTAGATCTCTGCCATAGTGGGAGAGAAAACTCATTTTAAATATGGTCATGTTTGTTGATTATTTTTACAGATACCCATAGTTAAAAGGCAATGATGCTTACTGATTGAATTAACCAAGGATCAGTATGTCAGTGAATCACAGGTGACATTTCTTGATAAGTACAAGAACAATATTGTTTGCAAGTTCTAGCCTTGATAATAAAAACAAGAAGTAAGAATGCAGTTATTCCTCCTCTACAATAAACAACACAACTTACCAATTTACTGACAAAATTGACTGAACCACAATAGATTTATTTTTCACATTTTTGCAGCCTCACTTGTAGAGCTGAAGATTTTGGAATGACATTCCCCAAAGGGCCCCAAGCTGGAAGTGAACTGGGTGTGACCAAGCCACAAGGCCTTGCCTGCTACCTATTTTATGACTTAAAAATGACATTTGTTGAACCTAAAACCCACTATTAGTCACAAAACACAAAGCTTCAGAATTTACCATCATACCCACAAAATATTTGAGGAGCAATTAAAACTGTGTTGAGAACATTTGCTATCATGCCGTTAAACACGGCTTTGAAGACTGAATACAGTATTATACTAGTAATTTCTATTGCTATAAATGGAATAAATTAGTAGGATCTGAATGTCACTGACCACCTCAGCTTTGCCAAACGCAGAGTCCCACTGTTACAAAACTTGATGCACTTCAGAACTCTGGCATAGGTCGTAAAAGATTTGGAGTTAAAAGAATTCTGCAAATTGCTTTGTTTGAAAACAAGAAACCTTTCAAAATTAAAATTTATTGATGTATAATTGGGTATTTGAGAAAATCAGGAGAAAACAAGATGCAAAAAACACAAGTTATTTTGAGGGACTGTTTAATCCCTGTAGCGTCTCTCCTGCCAAAGTTTAAAAATGTGTCACCATGAATAATGAAGTTCCTCAGATACCAACTCTAAGATCTAAGCTCAAGTTCTGCTTACTTTGAAAGCCCTCCAGTTCAGACACTTTTTAACTAGACTGGTGAGTGATAGCATGGTTAAGTATCACGACCCGGCATTGTCAAGCGGTCAGACCCTTTAGGGGGAACAAATTACTGTGAGAAATGCAGGAGGTGATGCCCAACCGTATTACGCATTACACGGGTGAAAACAAATGTTACACTGCACATTAGAGTCATTGAGGCAGAGTTTTAATTATTGTCAGTGTCAGACTTGAGCATTGGCTCCACTCAGGGAAGCAAAAATAGAAAGGGAATTAGGCGGGTTTCACTATCCCTGACAGCTAATTACATATAAAATGGCTAACACTGCAAAACAAAAGCAGCCAGACAATTACACTTGGCTGAAGCTTTAGCCAAGCTCTAAAGACCCTCACAGGGGTGTTAAAACTTTGATTTAAAGAGGGCTTTACATCACGATGCCACAGGGTTTCTGGATGCAGGGGAAACATCTGAATGCCTGCATAATTTTTTTTAGATCAATATGAACCTGCTCAGTCTGACAGCGCGATGGAGTTTACGCTTGGATAAAATTTGGCCTGGCTTCTAGATGAAGCCTTGAGCAAATATCAGATTGTGTTCTTGTGATATGTCCGATGCAGTGAATGCTAAATATGAATCCAGCTTGCAGGAGTGTTTTAACGGCCCTTCTCAGAATGAACATTGAGTTCTTAATTATTTGTAACACAGACCACTGAAGGCTTAAGAGGTAGCATGACTCAGGGGCATTGTGAATGGACGACTCAGTCCTGGGTGCCTTATTCTCGTATTTTCAATTAATCATATTCAATATAGTCTAATCAATCTAATTGAGGGTCAATTGCTTCCCCCCTCTCTGCCTCTGTCCTGGATCTTGGCAGGCTGGTGGCTGAATGGGAGTTGATTTAAAAAGAACTGGAGGGCTCTGTGGTTGTCAAGGCTGCTGCTTTGTGTCCTTTCCCAGCCTGGCAGAAGCTTCCTGCTCTCTGTCCTCTGAGTCAAAAGCCACCTCTGCAGCCAGAGAAAAGACCAGAGACAGAAAGAGAGACAAGCCCTGGCCTAGTTTGGTCTCTGGGATACTGAGACTCTTTGGCCTTTTCCTGGACTCCAACACATTTTGCGTGCTCTTGTCTGAAAGTGTTCCTCTGACTAAAAACGACCTGTACCCTTGTTGTGGGCTGAGTGTGCAATTTGATACCGCAGGTGTGTCATCTCTCCACGCGAGTATATGTGTGTTCGAGAGGAAAGAGCTCCAGGAAGCAGCTGTATTTATGCATGCGCGTGTGTGTTTGTGTCAGCGATCCTAGCCCAGCTGTATAACCACACTGTTCGTCCGGGCCCCTCATTGCTTGATGCTGGCATAAACAAGCAGGAGCTGATCTGCGACATCCTCACATGACAGCCGAACAAAAGGAGAAACAAAGCGTGTGACGGCCTCGACGACAGCCAGGCGCACACCCTCCCGATGTGCTGGCTGAATTAAATTTGCCTCTGAGGCGGTGCGACGGCGTACTGCTGCATGACTGCTTTAATTATTTCCAAAACATGTGTGGTCTAACCTGAGTTGAGCCTGTGTTTTCTCTGGAAGGTGAAAGCTTGTTTTTGAGGAGCCAGCTGGATTCAAACAGCTTTTGTTCTTTCTGAAACTTTGTTCTCTTCCAGCTGTTTACTTCTCTTAATTGCTCGGGTTGGGAAAACAGCGAGGTAGGAAAGTCTACTTTGTAATGACCGATGAGCAAAAGGCACATGGACCTTAAGGGTTCAACTTTGGCACTCACTGATCTGTTGAAATTCGCTTTGAAAGCTGCAAGTTATCACATGCTGTGATGGGCCTTTTTTATTTAAGTCTGTGCTTTCGCCTCAAGCTGCTCCTCTTGTGCTGCCGATCCAAAGAACCTGTGACAGCGCTTTTTATAAACAGGATTATTCAGATGCAGAGAACCATCTTTACACTGGTTGCAAACCTTGACAATCCATCCTTTCCTTGGGTTATCGGAGCAAAGACATTTACTGCAGCGCTGCACGGGGTAATGATTGACATCAATTCCTCATTGCTAATTTAAGCTTCCTATCTCAGAGCATGAAATGGGATAAAGACATAATCATAAAGTTTGTGTAAGTGCCTCTGTTCTGAGCCAATTTTCCTTTTTTCCTCTACGAGTCGTCTGGGCTCCGGGTAAAATTGTAATGTACTTAATGCACCTAGCAAATGTTTCTAACTGATGCAAAGCAGCAAAATTATAATGCTTGAAAGCATTGGCAGTGATTGAGGCACAGTAAAGCACCGCTAAATGTGTTCAGCTGATAGACGTTCAGGGGCCCATTAATTTGAGAAGGAGTAGTTGTGGAGGTGGGAAAACGAATTAGACTAAAAGCCCTTTAAAAGTGCAGCTTTAGGTGACGTCCAGGAAAAGCAGAATAATCTTTCTTTCCATGTCTCCTGGGAGAACTCACACCAGAAGGGCTACACCACAACAGTACACAGCGGCTGAGATGACTTCTTGTCACAATTGACATCTGGATAAACAAGAACCACTTTCTTACTTCAGCAAACATCTGGATGAACAAGAGCAACTGTCTTATTTCACTTAACAGTTTGTGATATCAATTTGTGATACGTTAAACAAGGACATTTGAAGTGTTTCTTTTGGAGTGTGCACAACTGTTAAACTGGTCAAAGATTTGTCAGATTTTCTAAATTCAGAAGTCACTATTTCAAAAGTTTTCATCTCAGGTTTACTTAAAATTATATTAGTATGGTACTAGCTGACACCCATACTTATTTGATCCGGTATGAATTTAGCAGTCTCTTTTCCTCACTATACCGTCAAGATCAAAAATATATTTAGTCAACTTCTCACTTATCTAACTTGGTAAACCAACACAACATAATAAACATTTGAACTGACTGAATTATTTTATAAAATTATAAATGTATACATTTGCAGATGTGCAGTAAGGAAACCTCATTTACCAACAGGAATGACAGTTTAACTGTAAATCTCAGCAGTGGTTGAGTGAGGAATTAAACTTGCACATATTTGGCCTTGTTAATAAACAGTGCATACTCACAAATTTGTGCCTAAATCGTACGTACAAGTATTTGACACACAAATCTGTGATTCATCAATACTTTTTCTTCATTTTCTTCTAACTTGGCAGACAAATTTCGAACCTCCCAGACCATATGTACGCACAAATTATGAATGATAAGCCTTCAAAAAAAAAAAAAAAGAAAAGAAAACATGGACTCTTTTAACTTAAAGCATAACATTTAAAAACTGCTTTCAGTAAAAGAAAAAAACCCTTAAATAGAGTTCATTAATAAAAGCTGTGCTTTCGCTAACTTTATTAAATAACCATGAAACTGACACCCTTTCACCCTTATCATGCTTATAATATTGAATCTCAAATCAAATACTTAGTTTACATCGAAAACAATCATGTGCGTATCAAAATGTCACATTTTTTTAATGTTAAATAAATCGTCACTGCTCTGACAAACAGCGCCTTAAATTTTTGCAAACTGAATGAGGACATAAAATAAGTGGCTTCTTCTTATGACTTTAAACATTTTCTGAGTAAATGAGGCACAAAACTCCACAGTTCACTCAGACTTGTGATTTGTTTGGAAAAATATCCAGCAGCTGTTTTAATGTGTTGTTTATGTTATGTAAGAAAATGAATTATTTTATATGAAAAAATTATCTTTTAATCAATGTTATTCTGCTTGTGTGTGTGTGTGTGTGTGTGTGTGTGTGTGTGTACTAAATTAGTAGCTGGTTTTCTATTTTCCATAACAATCTGCTAACCATGCATTATTTATTACATTATCCATTACATTTTTGTATGGATTGATTTTGTTGTACATCCCTGACTAATACTCCCATATTTGATCCAAGATCTTGAAGAAATACAAACATAGAGGGGGGTGTCAACAATGACTCAGTGAAAATATGTAAGTTGAGATCTATTAAATCATGACACAGAAGTTTAGGTATTACTCATCCTGACAGTTGTTTCAATATCCAGCTATGGGTGAAATCTTATAAAGTGAAGTATAGAAAAACACAATGACTAACATGTTTTTTATTACAACAAGAACTGACTGTGCAAAACTGCCTCCTCCACTCCCCAGTGGAAGCATTTGTAACTATGCTTGACATCTCAATAGAAAACTAACAGGAACATTGCCTGTTATATAAACTCACAGGTCAGTGAGGTTGCGGCGTTGTCTTTAGTTGCATCCTGAGATCTGTCCCCACTCCCCAGGTGCTGCTCACAGTGAAATGGTTGTTCTACAAAGAGATCCTCATATTGGTGAGTTTACCGGAGAAGATTATCATCCCAGGGAGATGATTCTCAGCAGGTGAGCAGCCGTTGTGTGTGTACCCAGGTATGACTGATGAGGTTCAATATGTGCTGCTCCCCTGCTGAGTTCACAGGGCACTGCTCCAGTTTCAGTGAATGCAGGATCAACACTGCACCACAACAGTTGTATATAGCTCCTCCTTCCATAAATCTGTGTATGTGAGCTTAATGGGGAGCATAGGCAGCAGACCTTAAATAGAGGTAACTAATTCCTCTGTTGCACTCGACCCACAATTCTGCTGAGACATTTATAACAGGGTGAGACTGCCAATATCTGAGAAACAAATGTATTGCTGGTCTTTTGGTCACCATTTAGAGAGGATTAAAGCCACCATTGTGATTGGTTTACAGTGTCATTTATTGGACTGCCTGCCCTCATTGTACAGACAGCAAACACAGCAATTGCTTACTGGGGCCTTAGAGGATAAGACAAGGTTAAAAAATGCTTTGTTTTTGAAAACAAACCCAGGAGGACACCATTTCTAACAATCAGTTGATCCTTAGAGCAAGTATTCTCTGTGTACCTTAAGATAGTTACATCCTCTGTAGGTGGTAAACTCCCACTTTTTGTATGAAAATGCTTTGCTAAAGTACATCATGAGGCATTTAGTTACAGCAGATATTTCCTCTTACATTATGTCAGCATGGGATTCTTTGTGGCTGTTTGTGTTTCATTTATTTTTCAATTTATACTTTTGGTTATTTTTGCCTATATTGAGCAGGACAGCTGAAGAGAGAGGAAACATGGGGAGTAAAAAGTGAAGACGAAGAAAATGGCAGAAAAAGGCAGGAAGTTAAATTAGTGATGTCTGGGATGAGGACAATTAAATGCACCTTGCTAGCAAAATAGCACTTTATAGCGCCTGTCCCCTCCATACTAACTCCATTTTCACCATAAACTTATATTGTTGCTGTCCAATAAAAGACCTTGCTCCCCACTGTAGACAAATTTGACTTTCTATAGTATAAGAGATGTGCACAGTCTCTCCATGCCACTGTCAGCATTGGAGACCTACATGACCAATGCAAAGACATTTTATTACTTTATCGAATTATAACACCTCACTCATTCTGCTGCCTGAGGGGAATTTTATGTCAGGTATGCTCTGAAATGTATCCATTTTTGTGGAAAAGAACAAGTTATCCAGTAATCCAGAAGGGCTTTGATTTCCTTGTGCTAAGACAGTCTGATGTGTGCAAATCAGTGTAGTATTACTGGCCTTTAGATTACCAAGATTTCAGGGTGAAACCCAAAGAAAAAGTTTTGGCGAGGATGATGTGACATGTGAAATAGTGGATCAATCTGCTATCAACCTTTGATCAACTCACTAAAGCATAAACCAGGAGAGTCGAAGTTTTTAAAAGCTGTCACTCCAGCGCAAGTCAGTCACCGCTGACAGTTATACATCCAAGTGCAGCCAAAATATTAAATGGTTCATTGATTACTCTGTTAATATGGTTTCATTTTGGGTCCTGTAAATGTCAAATCATTGTGATCTGTGTTTATTTTAAAAGTTAGCACATTTTTACACTGCAAGAAGAAAAGGAATTTCAAAGAAACTTTTTTTTTCTTTGGATAGCAACTATATGCCTGTGCCTTCACTTTCTTTGATGACTGTCAGAAAAATACAGAAAACTAAATCTCATTTGTTACTTGTAATGTAATCTTTTGTTGTTCAGACCATTAATGCAGGTCACAGTTTACAAGGAAGACCAAAAAATAATTGGCCAAAGTTTTCCACACAAAGCAACAGCAAAGTTTGCTCTAATCCACCTCATGGCCCTAAGAAGAAAATGTTTACTCAGCAAAACCCATATGGAAGACATCTCATTCTATTCTTTAGCCCTTTTCCTTCATTCAGGAGATCCCCTCGTGAGTTTTGAGGTCCGCACTTCCTGGCAGAGCGAGAAACATTACCCCTTACTTGGGAATTGTAAGTACAAGTCTATGTATATATATAAGTGTAGCCTCAGGCAGGAGCACAGCTATTTGCCGTGGTTTGCTTTCTACATCCCATGGTACCTTCTCATCTCAGGTGTTCTCATACATCATCTCTGGCAGTTCTAATCATAGCATGCAAACTGTATTTGCATTTTCTGATGAGGTCATGTTTGTAAAATTAAATTCGGTTGGGCAGCATTGTTTGTGGATTTTCTTTCAGGCTCGTATTATTTTAATTATTTTGAGTGGATGTGATATAATGAAAGATCAGGAGGAGGAGTTTGACAGTTACATGTCAGCAACTGACAGAGTGTTATTTTTTTCCACAATGCGGCAGTGAGACTTTAAATGTGTATTATTCCTCTCTGTCTTTTCCCTGTCGGGGTAAAATGAATGTCCTGAAACACCATTTATACCAGTCAACCAGCTAATGAAAACGCTCCTAATTTGCATCTTATTTTTCTGACATTTTAAAAATGCAATTCAGTTTCTCTTGACAGTCAAATGGAAACCGTAATAGAGTCACCAACTGAGGGCAGTGTGTGACTTACAGGGAGTTCAAAAGAACAATTAAACCGACACCGAGCTGGGAAAGAGAAATAGGCGCAAAAACGAGGAGGAAGAAAAAAATTACATTTTATGATAAGTTGTTAAGCTCATAGTCAGCCCGAGACAGATGAATACATCTCACGGCTGCGAGGGAGATTGAAAAATGGAACATCAAAGGCCTCCAGGACTCCACCATATGTCATTACTAAAGACTCAATATTTGTGCAAGCAAAATGTGTTGTGGACTCAGAGGCTCTGTGCAAGTGTCCCGAGGAAATGAAGTTCCATGACAAGTCGGAGGAGTCAATTAATCGTAGGGCCTTAGTTCAGGCAGAATGATGAGGTGGGGTTAAGTCCGCCGGGCCACTAATTAAAAAGAAGCAAAGCTCGCCTCTGTCTCTGCAACACAATGGTGCTTTAGATGGATGCTTGCTCCTGCTGAGTCACAGACGCAAGTACACCAACATTAATATGCTAGCAAAAATAAACACCTGAACACTTGCGCACACACACAAATTCTCTTCCTTTTCCAGAGGTGGCTGTTCCATATCCCAGGAAGAAACCAGAATATCACTGTATAGTAAAATCTACTCGATAATCCAACTCAAAGAGCCATGTTCACGCTGGCTAATAAACTCCATTAACTTCTAACTTTAATTCAATGGCAGTGTAAAACACAGTTACATGACATTGAGAAAGCAATTATCAGCGAGACAATAATTTGGTTAATAAAGATCCCATTAACAGTCATTACGCTACTTTGCTGATTCTTTTATCTCTAGGCGAGCAGGACGGAAGGAGGACAGATGCCCTAACTGCTGACAAAGACCTTAATTCATTTCTTTTGTTTGAGGGGGAAAAGACGGTATTAGAGATAGCCATGCTTTTTTCTGTCCCTTTAGAATATATCAGTTGTGTTCATTTTCCTCCTGGTTAATAAGGCTTATAGAAGGACACTGCAAAGAATGGTTCACCTCTTCTTCTTCACCTCAATTTACCTTGCCTTCTTCAAGCCATGCCTCGAAGCACTCGTACTTTGATTTGCATTTATAGTTAAATAATAAAAGTGTGAGTGGAGAACCTGAATTACATTAAGGCAGACGGGCTGGGATGAAACCAGACATTATTATATGCTTGGTTTCATGGCATCTGGGCACATTCTGCTGCTCATGTCGCAGAAACCAGAACTTAAAGTTGTCATGTATATAGTAAGTGAATGTTAGCATGACTGTGGAGCACTGATGAAATACAAGTAGGTGAAATCTGCTACAAGCAAGAGGAAGAAAGCAGTGGAGGTCAAGGAAGTTGAGAAAGATGAATCTGCAAATGAAATCAAAGCAGAGCAGTAAAAACGTAGTACTAAAGGCTACATTTTGTTTGTTTGTTTGTTTGCTGCTGTTCTCAGAGAGCAGAGTAGAGACACAGCAGGCAGTATGTCACACTTGAACATCACAGATCATCAGTTTAAATTTACAAAAAAATACTGACGTTTTTTCGAACAATTACTGGGAAAATCATACCAGGATTGTTTGATAAACAGTACTGATGTAAGATTTTGAGTTAAGATGGGTCATAACGTTTAAGTCATCAAGCATTCATTACCAAAATCAAATGGTTATCGTATCTGGAAAATAACATCTTTTTTTAATAGTTTCTCTGTTGTCTGGTTGTAATACCATGTTCTCGCCAGATACTAGCTCTAGAGCATCCTAGTGCCTGTTGCTACCTCCAGTTCATAATTGATGATAAACACAAACTGTATCAAATAGCAAAAGAAGAAAACAACATTAGCAACAGTTGCTGAAAACAAACAGTGAGATATGGAGAAAACTGTGTATCAGCAAACACCTACATCTCAGAAACAGCTAAATGGTATTTAGCTCAAAATGCTTATTCCAAGTATTGAGACAACTCTTGGTTGGAATAAAGCACAATGAAAACTTTCAGGTGAAAGTGTCCACAGCAAGTGGTATTCTTGGTATAACTAAATATATTTACATACAGCTCTGGAAAGAATTAAGAGACCACTGCAAATTTTTCATTTTCTCTGATTTTGCTATTTATAGGTATTTGTTTTGAGTAAAATGAACATTTTTGTTGTACGATATAAACTACTGACAACATTACTCCCAAATCCCAAATATTGTCATTTACAGCATTTATTTGCAGAAAATGAAAAATGGTCAAAATACCAAAAAATTTCACTGTTTTCAGGCTTCAAATAATGCAAAAAAACCCAAAACAAAACAAGTTCATATTAAATTTTTAAACAACACATTACTAATGTTTTAACTGAGGAAGTATTCAGAAATCAATATTTGGTAGAATAACCCTGATTTGCAATAACATCTGTCATGCGTCTTGTCATGTTCTCCACCAGCTTCACAGAGGAGAGTGATGACCACAGCAATGGTTTTTATACATTTCCTCATTAAATAAGATTTGTTTCAGGTGATAACCTCATCAGTACCTTATTAGGTAAAAATAGGTGTTCTTTTTTCGGAATTCAACAGACACTGCAATGGAATGGCTGTCATATATGTAGAGATGCTGATTGCTGAAAATTTGCAATGGTCTCTTAATTTTTTCTAGGGCTGTATATGTTTCAGAACCACAAGAAACAAAAACTGCAAACTAATACAGGAAGCAGGGAAGACAAGACAAGACATACACAGAGTAAATACAAAGAAACTCAAGGTACTGTACATTCAGAAGACCAAAACATTGAGATAAAGCAAAACACCCCCCCCCCATAGATACCAATGTTTTTTGGTGAGGTTTTGAATCCAAGAAGAGGTTGTTATGTTTGCTTGTTGTGCCAAACTGTGCTGCTGCCAGCCTTATAAATAAGACAAAAATAAGATCCCATAGTTTTGGCCAACATTTAGCCCCAAGCTACCACATGCAAAGTATAGATGTGAAAGTCTTAACGGCTGCAAGTGATTTGAAGCTCATTCTACCCGTCCATTTCAGTGCAGTTCCCAAAGAAAAAAAATTGCTAGCTTAATATGTGAATGCTAATGACTTGGGTTCATTTCCCCTTGACTTTGAATCTCCATTTGATAAAAAACTGGTATTGTTTTCCATGGACTCAAACTACAGGATGATGCAGATAAGTTAAATGCATTTTTTGAGCAGATGGATTTTTCATTTGCAGTCCTCCTCTTTCTCCCTTTTCTGCTATTCACAGAGCAGTGCCAGAGAGATCATCCTCCAGTATGACCTTGCCTGTCCTGCTCAGTCAAACAGCAAAAGATGCCCTCCTTCAATTTTAACATTTTGAGACGTTGGATGGAAACGCTGGCAGAAATTTAAGTTTTTCCATCCAGTATTCAGATATTGGTCTTTTAGTTTTAATGTTCTTCTTCCTCTGTCTGTCTCTCATGTAAGGTGTGAAACAGAGAGAGATAAAAATACCATTATTTGCCAGCTTTGGAATAGTACCTCTCAGCACCATGCACCAGTAAAAGGCACAGTATAGTTCAATAACACAGCAGGCAACAGTTAAGCTATAGGGCAGAGGAAGGCGAAAACAGAAAGGTCAACCAAGAGAGAGAGGGCTGAAGGAGATTCAAAGATCATATGGAGTTAACATAACCAATTCATTTGGAGATGGGTTAATGTTTTCTGAGGTGCAAATGATATGCTGCATTTTTCACCTATAAATAACCCTCAGCTACTCTACCATACAGTGACACCACACTGAAACACAACCAGCGCCGACGTGTGCACGTGGACCGGGGATAATCTAATTCCCCGTGTCTTCATGGATGAAGGAGTAGAATCAGAGGTACAGCCGCCCGCTGCCTCTCAGGGACCAAAATACAGTGAAAGATAGAAGAAGCATGGGGGGTGAAGATAGAACGAGGGGGAGCTATTATCCCCGCAGTTCCGGGAAAGACACTTCATCTGAGCATCATCTGTGGTTCTCTCCTGGGGGCTATAACTGGTTGGCTAACAACAATAACAACATATCTCTCTGGAAAAGAAAAGAAAAGCTGCTGCCTGGAAAAAAACACGCATTCTTATCTTGCTCCAGTCATCTTTGTCATGGAACTAAAAGGTGTGGTGTATTGTGTCAGGCAGGGAAACAGGGAAGTGATGTATCCTTTGTGCTGCTGGGGATAGGGGAGGCAGCCTGCGTTTGGAGATTAAGTTAAAATGATAGTGTCAATAAAAACTATAATGCCTCACTGTTACACAGCGCCGTAATGATGGTGATACTAACTAATCTGATCTGTTTCATCAAATACCCCCTGTTAGACTGGAAGCATCGATGCTCTCCACAGTCACCATCCAGATGAGCTTCAATGACGCAGCCCCCGGGCACCTTAAAGCCCTAACTTGGGTTAACTTGAACATCTTCATGGCGTCCAAACCCCTGGAGTGAGGGTACCTTTTCCGGCTCGTAACTGACACCTCCCTCACATGGCATCTCGGTTTTCTCTCAGCAAGACGGATGTAAATCAATACCTTGATGACATCTTGCTGTGTTTGCGCGTGTTTCTTTGCTCCTGTCTCTTTTCAAAGCCTGAGACATCAGCTTGATGGAAGAGCTTTTACAGTACAGGGGTCTTCGAATGCATCTGTAATAGGACTGAACAATGTTGTTGCAGCATTCCTGTACGTACTTTGTCAATTACGTGACAAGAAATGTGTCAAGCTCCCTTTTTTGCTGCTTGTCATCCATAAGACTTTATCTGATAACATACTGCAGTCTTGCACTCCATCACATAGAACTGACAGCTATGCATTCATGTGATGTCTGGGTGTTTCCTGCACACACCAAAACACCATCATAATGCTCAAAACATACTCTTATTCACACCAGCTGGATTCAAAGAGTTATTTCTTGCTTTTAGCCAAACTATATTCCAGTGCTGGTAGTGTGGCTATATCGATCACTGCTGATGGGGATCACATGTAATTCAAGCCTGTGAGCTTTGGTCTGATTAGAAATCACTATCACTGGAGCTATGATGTAGATAAAACATATCTTTAGAATATTGTTTGAAACAGTCAATGACATTCTTCATGGTGTCACAACTGCTGTGGGAAAGCCAGGAGGGTGAGTTTCTAATCTAAAAACAGAACATAGACCCCAAACCACTGTGAGGACATTTTAACTGGAAAGGAACCTGAATGAATGAATCCTCTAATAACAAGGCATTTTAGCCCAAAGACCTGCTTCTCAATGGGTATTTTCCCTTGTTGGACCATTCCCCGTAAGGCGGTAAGGCCTAAAGATGTTTGAGTGTTAAAATCCCAGTAGATCAGAAGTTTGTGAAACGCTCAGGCCAACAACCATGCCTTGTTTGAAGTCCCTCAGACGACCTTTTGTCTTCATTTTGATGCTCAGTTTGAACTTAAGCAGGCTGTCTTCACCATGTCTGGGTGTCTGAATGCATTAAGTTACTTCTATATGATGGTCTTAGAAGATATAAATGTTGAGCAGGTGTATCTGATTGGATTGCAGGTGAGTGCATTTCACAAAAAATCAAAAAAGACTGAATAATAGCAAAATTCTGCTTTTGAAGTGGAGTTTTAAAGCCTAGTCATGCCTTACAGGAAGCAATGAGGCAGAGTTGAGCCTCCTGTCTAACACTTACAATGTCTCTGTCTGTCAGTGAAGCAGGACCTGCCCCTAATTATGCCTAATTATGCAAAACTCGTAACCCTAATGTCTTAAAAATGACTGGGTATAAAAAAATTAACCCCCTAGTGCGTAGGAAAATAAAAAATGAGCTCTTTAGCACTAAACCAATTTACCACCACGTTGTAAACACATTTGATTATGCTGTAAAATTGGACAGTTGAACATGGGGGGTTGATGGGGTCTCTTGGGCTTTTGAGGGCGGCATTAAGTGGACTCTTCAGGAACTGTAGTTTACAGCAAATGATGTGAGAGGCACAGATTTGATGCCACCGGCCCTTCCCGTCTTGTTTTAATGTTTAACACTTTGTGAAAATGTTACCAACTCTGTTTAAATGTAAAATCTTTTTTTTAAATGTAAGTGATTTGTTTTTAATTTAATGGTATTGTGTAAATGTTCAAGACTTTGTTTAAATGGAAAGCCTTTTGTTTAATTGTTCTGCACTTTGTGAAAATGTTTGCGAGTAACAAATTTACAAGTGGCGAAACACTTTTACAAGCTCAAGCATTAACCGGAAAGGAAATGTACCAACTCCCTGGATGAATCGGATGTGATAACGGGGAGCGGCAGTCACCCAAGATGGATGGCGTCCAGGGTATTTAAAAACTCCAAAGACCGACCACACGAAAAACAAAACCGCGTTAAGCGCATAATATGCTGTCCACAGAACGGACAAAACTTCACCTGTTCGCTGTCCATCTTGGATGACCTCCAACAAACACTATTGGCCTATTTGCCACTCCCCGTTATCACATCCGGTTCATCCCGGGAGTTGGTACATTCCCTTTCCGGTTAATGCTTGAGCTTGTAAAAGTGTTTCGCCACTTGTAAATTTGTTTCAGCGTTTGTAAAAGTGTTATGGCAATTTAATTTTGTTTAGTGGATGTAAAATTGTTTTCTAAAATGTAAATTTGTCTTAACCATTGTAAGAGTGTTTCACAATTTGTAATTTTGTTTTGCCCTTCCCGGCCACCGTAGATTTGCCCATATAGATACCAAAACTGATTCTAAGTTCTACACAGGAGTCTAGAAGACCCATTCAGGAAAAATAAGACTTGGACCATCAAAGAACATACTGCCTCTTTCTAAAATTATATTCATGTTTTACTTCTGATGTCACACTATATGTTATAGACATTGTGCAGGACTAATTTTGGATTTAAATATTTCCATGGTTCCTTCTTTACTAGCTAGATGGATAATTTACTAGACAGAAATCATCTAGTCACATTCAATATCACAACTGTTCCTTTAAGGAGTCGCTATGTTGCTTTACAGTGTCTGTGTTGTGTCTGAAATTGGCTAAATTTCACCCAGTCTTGGAGGGGATCTGTGAGAAGCAATCGATTTAAAATTGCCACCGAGCGGGGAGAGTGCAATTGATGTCAAGGCTGCTCAGAAATGAGTTTTCTTGGCTTTCCGATTGAAATGACGTGGAGTCATTGTGACTGGAGGCAGAGTGGAGCCGGGCAAGGGCCTATTATCGAGTGCTCCCCAACCCTGAGCAGAGCCGTTCAGATACAGAATCTGTGCCCTCTCCCCAACCCTGCCCTTCCTAAAATATCGTAAGCATGCACAAAAGAGGGTAAAGCACACAGCCGGAAGCTGCTCAGTCCCTCATCTGGCCTTTTTTTTTCCCAGGCCAGAGTGGGTCAGAGCATCTGCTTTGCAGAGGTCTCTTCACTAGAGACAGCCTATTAGAATGCTCTCTCTTTGCATGGTCTGCAGGGAGCTGGAGGAGGCGCCCAGCCGCACCTGTCAATATTTACTGTTCTAACAAAATACATCATTCATTGCCATCTGCTCTCCGGCAGCACGCGTAGGGGCGCTGCTGCTGCAAAATTAATAGCACTTCTAATGCTCCTTTCCTAATGGGCTTAATCAATTAATCAGCCATTCGCAATCTGGAGGCACCATTAACCAGTGCATAGATCCCTTACGCTGTCAAAGATATGAGTTTTCTCCACTGCTGTAACAAACTAAAAATAAACCTGCTCCTTCTTTTGCTGTTGCTCCAGGTACATTACTGAATTGCTGCATAAACATGATTAAAACACGCCATCTTAGTGTTAACCAGAAAGGCGTATGTAGCTTTACCGCTGCCATTGTTGTGTTTCATCAGTCCCTGCTATGTGATGACACATGCAGTGCAAGAAGGAGCCTTGTACTCAGAAATATTGCATGGGCAGCCTGAAGCTTAGGCCCAGAGGCTGGATGTGATCGTGCATTTTGATGTTCCNCGCAGCCCCCGGGCACCTTAAAGCCCTAACTTGGGTTAACTTGAACATCTTCATGGCGTCCAAACCCCTGGAGTGAGGGTACCTTTTCCGGCTCGTAACTGACACCTCCCTCACATGGCATCTCGGTTTTCTCTCAGCAAGACGGATGTAAATCAATACCTTGATGACATCTTGCTGTGTTTGCGCGTGTTTCTTTGCTCCTGTCTCTTTTCAAAGCCTGAGACATCAGCTTGATGGAAGAGCTTTTACAGTACAGGGGTCTTCGAATGCATCTGTAATAGGACTGAACAATATGTTGTTGCAGCATTCCTGTACGCACTTTGTCAATTACGTGACAAGAAATATGTCAAGCTCCCTTTTTTGCTGCTTGTCGTCCATAAGACTTTATCTGATAACATACTGCAGTCTTGCACTCCATCACATAGAACTGACAGCTATGCATTCATGTGATGTCTGGGTGTTTCCTGCACACACCAAAACACCATGATAATGCTCAAAACATCCTCTTATTCACACCAGCTGGATTCAAAGAGTTATATCTTGCTTTTAGCCAAACTATATTCCAGTGCTGGTAGTGTGGCTATATCGATCACTACTGAAGCAGGGGATCACGTGTAATTCAAGCCTGTGAGCTTTGGTCTGATTAGAAATCACTATCACTGGAGCTATGATGTAGATAAAACATATCTTTAGAATATTGTTTGAAACAGTCAATGACATTCTTCATGGTGTCACAACTGCTGTGGGAAAGCCAGGAGGGTGAGTTTCTAATCTAAAAACAGAACATAGACCCCAAACCACTGTGAGGACATTTTAACTGGAAATGAACCTGAATGAATGAAGCCTCTAATAACAAGTCATTTTAGCCAAAAGACCTGCTTCTCACTGAGTATTTTCCCTTGTTGGACCATTCCCCGTAAGGCGGTAAGGCCTAAAGATGTTTGAGTGTTAAAATCCCAGTAGATCAGAAGTTTGTGAAACACTCAGGCCAACAACCATGCCTTGTTTGAAGTCCCTCAGTCGACCTTTTGTCTTCATTTTGATGCTCAGTTTGAACTTAAGCAGGCTGTCTTCACCATGTCTGGGTGTCTGCATGCATTAAGTTACTTCTATATGATGGTCTTAGAAGATATAAATGTTGAGCAGGTGTATCTGATTGGATTGCAGGTGAGTGCATTTCACAAAAAATCAAAAAAGACTGAATAATAGCAAAATTCTGCTTTTGAAGTGGAGTTTTAAAGCCTAGTCATGCCTTACAGGAAGCAATGAGGCAGAGTTGAGCCTCCTGTCTAACACTTACAATGTCTCTGTCTGTCAGTGAAGCAGGACCTGCCCCTAATTATGCCTAATTATGCAAAACTCGTAACCCTAATGTCTTAAAAATGACTGGTTATAAAAAAATTAACCCCCTAGTGCGTAGGAAAATAAAAAATGAGCTCTTTAGCGCTAAACCAATTTACCACCACGTTGTAAACACATTTGATTATGCTGTAAAATTGGACAGTTGAACATGGGGGGTTGATGGGGTCTCTTGGGCTTTTGAGGGCGGCATTAAGTGGACTCTTCAGGAACTGTAGTTTACAGCAAATGATATGAGAGGCACAGATTTGCCCATATAGATACCAAAACTGATTCTAAGTTCTACACAGGAGTCTAGAAGACCCATTCAGGAAAAATAAGACTTGGACCATCAAAGAACATACTGCCTCTTTCTAAAATTATATTCATGTTTTACTTCTGATGTCACACTATACGTTATAGACATTGTGCAGGACTAATTTTGGATTTAAATATTTCCATGGTTCCTTCTTTACTAGCTAGATGGATAATTTACTAGACGGAAATCATCCAGTCACATCCGATATCACAACTGTTCCTTTAAGGAGTCGCTATGTTGCTTTACAGTGTCTGTGTTGTGTCTGAAATTGGCTAAATTTCACCCAGTCTTGGAGGGGATCTGTGAGAAGCAATCGATTTAAAATTGCCACCGAGCGGGGAGAGTGCAATTGATGTCAAGGCTGCTCAGAAATGAGTTTTCTTGGCTTTCCGATTGAAATGACGTGGAGCCATTGTGACTGGAGGCAGAGTGGAGCCGGGCAAGGGCCTATTATCGAGTGCTCCCCAACCTGAGCAGAGCCGTTCAGATACAGAATCTGTGCCCTCTCCCCAACCCTGCCCTTCCTAAAATATCGTAAGCATGCACAAAAGAGGGTAAAGCACACAGCCGGAAGCTGCTCAGTCCCTCATCTGGCCTTTTTTTTTTCCCAGGCCAGAGTGGGTCAGAGCATCTGCTTTGCAGAGGTCTCTTCACTAGAGACAGCCAATTAGAATGCTCTCTCTTTGCATGGTCTGCAGGGAGCTGGAGGAGGCGCCCAGCCGCACCTGTCAATATTTACTGTTCTAACAAAATACATCATTCATTGCCATCTGCTCTCCGGCAGCACGCGTAGGGGCGCTGCTGCTGCAAAATTAATAGCACTTCTAATGCTCCTTTCCTAATGGGCTTAATCAATTAATCAGCCATTCGCAATCTGGAGGCACCATTAACCAGTGCATAGATCCCTTACGCTGTCAAAAGATATGAGTTTTCTCCACTGCTGTAACAAACTAAAAATAAACCTGCTCCTTCTTTTGCTGTTGCTCCAGGTACATTACTGAATTGCTGCATAAACATGATTAAAACACGCCATCTTAGTGTTAACCAGAAAGGCGTATGTAGCTTTACCGCTGCCATTGTTGTGTTTCATCAGTCCCTGCTATGTGATGACACATGCAGTGCAAGAAGGAGCCTTGTACTCAGAAATATTGCATGGGCAGCCTGAAGCTTAGGCCCAGAGGCTGGATGTGATCGTGCATTTTGATGTTCCCTCTCTTGTGCTGTTAGACGGCAAACACAAAAAAGAACAGTCCTCAAAAAAGTGTGCTCGCTTTGTCCACGAATGTCTGTCTATCGGATTCCCCCCTCCCTGCGACTCATCCTATCCTTCTTCTCATGCAAGCACATCAAAGCTGGAAATGTAGAATCATGTTTGACAAACATTCTTCTCAGGAGGCATCTTATTCTGATTTCACGACCTCCGGCACCTGGAGGATCATGGGTCCATTCCAAACGCAAACGCTGCGATTGAGATTTTCGGCACACTTTTTACTCTGGCATGTAGGGCAAATAGTCAAGGGATTAAAGTGTTATATCTTAGTGTGTGTATATGTGTGTGTATGTGTGTGTGTGAGGAGTGGGTGGGCGGCATATATGTGAATACAAAACTGTCATTTCATTCGTGTACTCTCAAGCTATCAACAGTATGATCACGCATCAAAGTGGCTGCTGTGTCTGACTGCATAATCACCGAAGCAAATCTCACTCCCATTCAGCCCCGAGTTATCAGGGAGGATATTGTTTTAACCCTTTGTTTTGTAGCTCTGAGCAAGACATGCAGTCTTTGTCTCAAGCTGGTTGACACAACTAAATCAGAACGCAGGTCAATCACGTAAAGCGTGTTTGAATTAGGGTGGCATCACTTTGACTTATCCAAGTATTCCCTTGGTGTCGCTAACTCGCTCATAGTTTTTGCTCCTGTTTCCCTTGAACCTCACTTTTGCACACACACAAGCATGCAGTTATTGCTCTTTCTCCCAAGAGTATACACACTCACACAGATCCGCACAAATACACACTCAGATCTCTCACATCTACCTTTAGTGTGCTTGAATTCCCATAGTAATGCTTTGCTTCTCGCTTAAATACACTCTCTCACACACACATACACACACAGCTGGATCCCTCACATCTCGCCCACAGCCTAATTCACATGCACGACCATTCAGATATTTTCCATATCATTTTGGCTCTCTCTTTCTCATGCGCCCACACAGACACTGCTCTCTCTCTTGCACACACACACTCAGGCAAATGATCCATCCCAGGAATAGCGTTCAACATCTGGCCGACAGGGTTTTGTCTCCCGCTACATCTCCTGGGTTGCCCTTTACTGGACCCCTGCGCGTTCTGATGGATCACCTGCACACCGGGATGGATGGCGCCCCATCCCCTCTGCTCACCTTCTATGCCATTTCATCCTATCTGCACCGCTTATCTGTCATCCTCCCAGGCCATTTGTTACAATGCTGCAGCTGCCATGCGCTGTACATATGCCTGTGTGTTTACGTGTGCCCACAGGAGTGAACCCGTGACCCTCTGCTTGCAGCTCCAGTTGGACTGCCCACCCCTACAAGCACCCTTGGGATGTGCCCTCCCCTGTAGCGATTTGTCACATATTTTGCATTCCCCATCATCAAGTTCCCTGTAACAGATTGCCTTCGTTTGCAGGGTTATGCTCTGTGGTATACGTTCTTCGTTGTCTGCTCATTGTCACCCAAGGGGAAGGTGGTTTAAGAGGTGAAAATTGGATAGAGAGGTGGAAAGCATAAGGATTCAAAGTTTGTTTTCCACCTTTGAAGAGTGTTACATTTACAGTAACACTTTCAAAGTATTGGCTTTTTAGGAAAGGGGAAATTATGCTGATCAAAGTGTTGCTTGGCTGCATCCTTGCAGACTGTTCCATGCTTTATTTTAAACCAGATGGTGCAGGAAAGATATATGGAGTATTGACTGTCCTGCAGAAATGATCTGGATGGTCTGCATGAAAAATAGACACACAAACAAAAAAATGCTTCAAAGCAATTCCCCTTAGTGTTGCAGCTTTTCTATTGAGCTTTTCCTGGCTCTCTTTAAGTGAGTGTTAGCAGGCAGCAAGGCAGAATACCATGGCCAGGGGGGAGAATGTCCGTCAGTCAAAAGCCTCAACTCCCAACCAAGGGACCTCCAGCATCACACCCAAGCTCTGCAACACAAACACGTGTTTAGCCCCGCAGCTGTGCAGAGAGGAAACTAAACAGGAAAATTCAAGGGAACGGTAAACAAAGTTGAGCCGATCGGTGTCAAACAAAACACCCTTAGCCTGAGGTAAGACAGCGCAAAACCTGTCTCGCTCCTTGGCCTTGAGTGTAAACACATGAAACGGATTGCCCGCCTCGCCCTGCCTGCATGTTCCCAGGCTGTTTCCATTCAGTAGATTATTACTCAGGGCGCCTGGATTTGATTTTAAGCACGGACCTCTTTATCCACTGGAACCTAGGAGAGATGTGAAGCTAACCCCCCCCTGGAGGCATGGATGAAAAACATTTTGTTGTGTTTACACAAAAGTTTCCCTGCTTTTCTCATTTTATGGTTCATGTCGGTCAGCAAGCTCTGTTTCATCCACTTTTGCTACGGTAGTTAGCCTCCGGGCAATGTCTTGGCCACTTATTGAAAGCAGCGGTGGTAGCAACAGTATAGATTGTCAGAGCACTGGGGTGGATTGCTTGCAGTGTTTTGAGCTTCTAAATCACTCCTCCGTTGCTTCTGAGAAGAGGAAGAGTGTTTCTGCTCCGGTTTTATCAACATGGAGAGGACCACAGCCTCTCTGGGTGCTCTCACCGGCAGAGTGGGGTACAAATCAGCGGCACACCCGGCATTAATCACCGGCCTGGGAGGTCAGCTAAGCATACCTGTCCCCTCACACTTCCTCCAGGATAGTCCTTGAAAAATCTAGGCTGCAGCAATCAATCACAGATAATTCCCACGTGAAGCTTGGATGATAAGACCCTTTTGGTCGTGTGTGTGGGGAAAATAAATGAGAAACTCTGATTCTTAGGCAGGTTTATTTTGAGCTCTCTCAGGCTTTACTTCCGCATTGGTACCCACAGCGCGAGTGAGAGTACGAACCTGAGGTCAAGGCACAGACGCTGTCAGAGCTCTGTTCCAACTCCCATAGAAGCTTTTTCAATTGTTTGACAGAGTAATTAAGGGGCTAGGCTGTATGTATGACAATGAGATGTAAATTATACAGTGACACGGCTCAGTTGGCTTGTTTTATGTATAATGTATGTCTTCTCCCTCCACACTTTAGGGGGATTTTAAGGTTGTGATCTGAAATCTTCCCTCACCGCCATCCTTGAACGCACACTAACACTTTATTTTATCAGGAAAAAGCCACTGTCGGTACAAATACCTTGAAGATTCCAGCTGGAGCTGTATGAGTCACTAATTAAATCCACAGGATATTACAGACATATTTGATAAGAGCAGTAGGGAAGCTTAAATCTAGTTTCTCTTAAATATTCTGTCTGATTTTATCAGTTTCTTTTCTTCCCACCTGGCAGGATTCCTCCCTTTGATTCTTGGTCTTGTGGCCAGATGTTATCGCTGGTCTTATCACAGGACTACACAGCACTGAAGGACAGGGCCCTGAGGACACAGAGGCCAACCTCATGCTAAAACATGTGGGAGGGCGAGGAAATCTGTGTTTTAGCACTGAGCACATTTCACTCCAGAGGAGGGGAGGGTGTTAGCATCTGTGGCACTTTCTCTGTATTCCACATGTATACACAGAGAATAAAAGTCATTTGTTGTCATTGAATTACATCTTATCTCTCCCTCCCTTAAAAGATATTGACTATTTCAATGATTTCAAGCAGCTTTAGAGGATGATAGCATTTTATAAATTGTTATATTTTTTTGTTTTGTCTCACTAGCTTTATGCCAAATCAATTCGCAAAGATTTTGAGCCCTAAGACGGAATTTAGCATAGTTTTGTCTCATGTTTTGAATCTGCAGAAAAAAAACAAAAAAACAAAGCAAAATCCCAATCGAAACTGCTCATCACAAATTTATTTCTTTTACCAAACACTCACCAAATAAAATCTCCAACACTGGTTTCCATGGACCTGATCGATGTGAGATGTAATCTTAAAGTACTTCTGCTGTGATCTGGTGCCATACAGAAATTAAATCAACATTAAAATGTTTTGATTACATAATTTTATTGAAAGATATATCGAAAGAATAACTGTCAGAAAAAAAACCCTATAATTTCTGTTCATTTTTGCAATTAAAGATTTTTAACCAGTTGCTTTAATCTTTTGGTGCATGTGTTTGCACTGTGGCACGGGAGTTGCCTTGTCACACACAAGTAAAGGGGGCTCCAGGGAAAAAAGGTTGGGAACCACTACACTACAAGATTCAAAACAGAGAGAATCAGCATTGATTTACCATCCATGTCCTCCAGAGAAACATGGAAGTTACCCCTCTTTCCCCACAGTTCTTTTTGAGATTTGTTTAGTGTGAGTAAAGGCTCCAAAAACCAAACAGTAAACACCGCAGTGGTTTCTATTTCCCCTCGGAAACCCAGTGGGGCAAGCAGCCACAGACTGCGCCCGGGCTTCTGTCATATCACAGCACGATGTCACACTTTTAAAAGGCATCAAAACTCAGCTGAGGATGTGACTGACAGGTGCAAGCTTTCCATCTCCGGGACCAGTCAGGAGGAAAAAAAAAGAGGTTCTGAAACAAAAGCTTAGCTGAGTGATTTGGGTCTCATTGCTTGGGGGATGGGGGTGGGAGTTGGGCAAAACAACTAGCAGAGGATTTTCTGATGTGCAGAATGTCTCTCTCTCCCTCTCTCTCTTTCTGTCTGACTTTCTCTCTCCCTCTCTAAGGGTGGTGTAGGCGGAGGAAAATGGAGAGTGTGGTGCTCTGCTGCTTTCTGTCATTAATCAGTTTTGTGACCCTGGCCCTCCACCTCCTACATCTCTCAAACTCCCCCTTTCTCAACACCTGCCGGGCATCTAATGCACATTCACACACGCATATCACACACCTTGAGCTTTGGATGACGAGCGAAAAGCCTCTGCTTCGACCTGAAGCTGTTGATACGGACTGGACGCAGAAGAAGAGGAGGAGGGGAAGAAGTACTCTAGCTGTGATGGTCCATCTGTGGAGGCCTGATGAGGCTGAGGTGGCAGTCGGGTCGGCGTTCTGATGGGCTTAATGCATTTGTACTGAATGCAAGTTTCATGAAGACCAAATGTATGGAACACACATGGGGCTAGCTAACACAGATTAGCTCAACCACAGCAGTGTTACCAGAGCAGGGAAAGGGAAGAGGCCAGGGAATAAGGAAAAAACACACCACATGGCATCCCTGCAAAAATAGCTCTTTCTCTCACATCATTCTCATTTTCCAGATTCTTCCCTTGCAGCTGCTTTGATGGATCATTTTGTCTCCCTAATAGCAGCTCCAAATCCCTGGATGCTCTCCATTTATGTACCGTGGGAGACTAACAATTTGGCTGAATCCATCTTAAAGGAGGGTAACAGACAAGACAAAAGCTTCACCCGAAAGGGATTCAACTTTTACTTTATTTAGACTTTCCTCTGCCTTTAATTTTACTTAAGTCAATGCTCTGTCAATATTAACTATGGCTGCTGCTTGCCTCTTGATTTTTGAAGGAGCGTGGTATAAATGTTGCAGTCCTCCAAGCTTGCAGAGGCCTTTCAATCATGCATGAGTGGAGGATAAGTGATGGAAGCCGCCGTGGCCCGCCACTCTTTTTTCCTCCCCGTCTGGTTTCCATTTTAACTGGGGGGAAAAGGATGAGAGAGATTTTCTATCACACCCCGCGCTTCATCATAAAAATCAAGAGCGGAAAAGAAAGCGTGTGATGTTTTGAACAGAAGTCTTTGCCAAGTGCAGTCGATATATTTACAGTCTGGGAGTCGTATCAGCCGGTGCGGATCATGTGCAATAACTCCAGTCTGTCAATCACAAAGCGCTGCGAACTTAATCTTTGTTCATGGGTTGCGTCACACATTAATAAAAACTTCTGACATATTGATCACACTTTCCTCAACATGATTAACTGTCTTTTCTAACAGGCTCATTATACATTCATGCCACATAATAAGACATGAATACTTATCAGATTTCAAATAAAAATCACACAGGAAGTAGGAAGATTGATACAGTTTTAGCAACACAACAGCACTTACAATAGCAACTTTGATTAACTCCTCACATGCTTTAGAGGCAGCAGAGGGAAAGAATTTGTAAGCTCCATTTATCCTAACACCAGTGTTGATTTGTTGATTCATTTAATAAATTCAATTTTGACCTAGTGCTTTTGAATAAATTCAGGTGTCACTGGCATTAATGTTCATTGTGACTGTGTATATGGAAGAGGTCATAAATAACAGGAAGGGATATGTCTAGGGATATGACACTCAGACTCATTTTTGCAGCAGTATGGTGAGTCTAAGATAAAGAAGTGCTAAAAACTGCAGTTCTTGGCGTGTCCACTTGAGGCTGGCTACAGAAACATTATAAAGACATACACAACAAGTGAAAAAGATGTTGTTTTTTAGCAAAAAAAAGATATGTTTACAGCTGGGTAGAAAAAAAATGTTAACACGTAATCTCCCTTTTGAACACTGTAAAAAACACCCTCTGTAGTGATGCCATAATGTTTGGGCTTGTTAAAAGGTAGCTGGAAGCAACTTTAATTCAGCTAAAAAAGTTTAATCAATAATAAATATTTCACATCATTAATCCTATGAAAAGGAGATGTTTAAAATTCAATGCCCCCAACTGGCCTAAGAATTCTAAAAAATGGTGTAAAGAAATCTAAAATACACTGACAAAATGAGACAGCTGCTGTTATTTTCTCCCCCTCAGGGTAGAGGCTTAGAGAGCAGAATACATTATATACAAAACTTCACCTAGTTAGCAAGATTGAGATCTCAAAAAATGAGTAAAATATTGCAGAATAACCCGAGAAAAACACCTAGGTCCCAACAAAGAATGAAAAAGAAATACAAGGGCAGAAAGCACATTTGATACCACCTGAGTAATGACTTCATTTCTCATCTGCTGCTTGTTGGCAGTGGGATATGTTTCGCGTTTTAGGAGCAAATATTTATCACAGAAGCTTATTTTGTTCTTGATTCAAATCCACCAGTATTGCCAATTTTATATAAACAGGTTTGCTATTATTTTTCTCTCATAGTCCACTGCCCAGCACACAGCCTACAGAAAGCCCTTTAGAAAATTTGTAATGCAATTTCACTTCATTTAACATTGGAACAGATCAGCTTTCAGCATGCCTTTGGTTTGTGTTCCTAAAAAAATATATTCTCTATGTTGATTTGTATCTGTTTTTACATCTGTTCAGGGAGTTCTGGCAGCAATGTTTGGACAGTATTTACACTGCCTCATATTACATTCCCAGAACTGCTGCTCTAACTGTTGTTATGAGACCTGGTTTAGGCCTTTTCGCCCAGTTCTTAGCTTGCAACAACCTCATCTGTCCAGGCCAGCCCTGCTGTGGTGAAGTTGAATGTCGAACGTACCTGAACAAGACATTCTCTTTCACATGGATAACTTAACTGTTGAGTTTTCTTCATCATATGTTGCAGAAACCCCTGAACCTCCACAGCCAAGTACATCACCATTCAGAGACTCATCAACCAAAAAACACTGCCTCTTGAATAATGCCAAGTCAAATTTGTGTTTTAGTTTATAGAGGGATGAAAATAAGGAATAAAAAACAACAAACATAAATGACAACACAAGAAGCTGGCTTTGGCATCAGTTATTGGCCCATTTATCAAATGAGCCATCTGTATTGTGTTTGTCAATCCAAGCATCACAGAATGAGTTATAGTTATTTATTAATTTCTCTTCTTTGATTGACACAAGCTAAAGCTTAAAAAAGGGTGATGGGATGTTTTAGGCTTTAAACTGTCCCCCTGGTACCCCCATCAGTAACGTGGTGTAATTTACAGATGAAAAATTCCTTTTTTTTTCTCACACTGTTGTTTTTGAAACCCATTATTTCTGTCTCTTTCTGAAACACTTCGATTTAGCTGTAAAACTATTCACTCTACAAACCCTCGTCTCTTTTGTTGGCTAACCCGATAGTGACTTCTTGGAGATAAAGCTATGGGCAGACCTTAGTGTTTGAGGCCCACTCCTTCAGTGTGTTGTGAACCAGTTAGGAGAACTCAATGCTATGACATCATCATTTCAAAGAGCTGGGCTGAACGGACCACCAATGGTCTGTAATTAGAATATTAGAGCAGGCCATCTTGTTATTTAATCTAATTTTTGATTAAATGCCCAGCCATACTTTTGAATCCATGATTAAAATACTGGAAACCACAACACCCCCTATTTGATGCTTGAGAGTCAACAGGAACAAGGGGTGATTTCATTTGCCTGCTGAGTTCTGATTGGTGGTAGATCTGAAACCATAAGATAGATCAATCACTGTTTTTGCATATGAAATCTTGGGATTTACATTTTTTACATTGTGTTTTTGTTGTTGACACTTTATACTGCATTTTTGAATTACAATCAGGACTGTGGTTATTCACATCCCTTCCTACATTGAATACACATAATCACATTTTTAATGTTTACATTTTGAGGGATACAGCCTTGACATTTTTAAAACAAGAAAAATATGTGAAAAATTTTCTTTTTTTATGGTTTATTGCACTTTTTAGCAATGTATTCAGTGAGTATGGATATAAGTCTATAAATTTTGTCCTAGGTTGGGACATAAGGGTTGCATCAATGTAAAGCAAAAGTTTTATGCAGAAAAAGACACTACAGCATCTAAAAATATTAAGATATGCTCTATAAAACTTGGTGGGTCACAAAGGGTTAAATTCTGTGCCAAAAAGTGCAATCTTATTCAAAACAAATATAGTTCTCACAAACGATTTGACTCAAGATTGCCTTCTCATGGTTTCTCTGATGGTGTTCTGTGGTTTATCTTAGTAGTCTTTGTAAATAATGATGTCTCAACATAGAATGTCTCTGCACCTGAAATATTCAAATAACACCTGGTGGAGGAGCGCAAAAGGCATCCTTTCACTTCACACCACGAGTGAAAACAGCTTTGGGGTGTTGAAGAACATCACAGCTTGGCTGTGTGGGCGGATGGAGACACAGGACATTGTCGGGCCTCTCAAATGAAACATGTTGTGTGGGACACCACATCGTCGCATTATATTATGGGCAAGAAAGGAAATGACAGGCCGACATCAGTGGGGAAATCTCTTATGCAAGGGAACATCTTGTACGACGCCAGGAACACTGATGGCATCTGTCCTCAGCAGACCAAAATTGCAAAGAAGAAGGAGAGGCAGAACTCCTCTTCTCTTGTCCAGAGGATAGATTACAAGTATAGTGTAAACACAGTGACAGACAATACAAATCATGAATAGTTCCATCTCCCATCTTACAAAATAAAGCACAATCTCAGCAGGTATTCAGAGACACAGGCAAACTCTCAGCTTTTTAGCTATCATCATTTTGCTATAACGGCTACGATACACTGGTTGCGTACACGGTCCGGTTCAGCTCTGTCATGGCACCAGATCAGATTGGTTTCCGTTCAGGTCAACTTGTCAACTCACACCAAATATGTTCTGGCCCGGTTGCTTGTCTGATTGGTCAGGTCACAAGTGATACGCAACAACTCTGTTTTTGCTGGATGGCAGGGCTGTGAAAGCTGAAATTGAATTTTACACTTGTTAGCTTATTCAGACAGTATTTTCACCATGTGGTTGAGCAAGGAAAGGGTTATAGACACTGTTCTGCTGAATATGCATGAAGCATTCGCCATCGCATAATGTGATTAGATTACCTTCCCCAGGCACACTCAAAGCAACCATACAGTGCTGCATACATGTTGTCATTTCATAAAAGGGGGTTATTGTATTTCATAAAGAAAATTCTCCAAACATAAACAGGAAAACAACCTTAATTTAATACAATGTGTTTGAAATTGATGGACATATCTCTTTCTACTCCCAGGTAACAAATGCTTTTTATTCCCTACTCATGTAGGACGCAAGAAATCTGTGCTCAGTGTTCTGTCTTGCCACTTAAGTAGAGGGTGAATGAAAGTTTGCTTGTGCTGCTAAAAGCAATGACAAGGTTTTTGAACAGCAGCAATGCATCCGTCTGTTGCCATCCCTCTGAGCTTTTCTTTAGAAAACTGTTTCAAATAATAACAGTTTGCAGAGAAGAGTTGGGATTATCTATAAAAAAGCAGGATCTTATTGTTGGACAGAAATGTTACCGTTGGGCTTTTCAGGTGTAATTTTTATTCTCAAGGACCTGTAAATACGGATCCATTTACCCCTTTGTTCTGGAGGTAAGAGTGGAAATCGATGTTGTGATTTCGCCAGACCTCTTCATATTAAATCAAAGTATCTGCATGACCATATGCCCAGAGAATAGATAGAAAATTGCTATTCAGTTTTGATTTGAATAAATGATCCTTCAATGAAAGCTTTTAAAAGGAACCTGGATAAGTAGAAACACTTATCTTAAGTCCTCTTCCTGAGTGCTTTAGGGGATAAAAAGCCCAAATAAAAGCCCAGCTAATTTAGATGTTCACAATATGGCAGGAAGCGAGGGTCACAAGGCCAAATCCCTGGTTTAAAGTCCCCAGTCCTTTCGTACAATGACTGACTGCATTCTTAACTCCCACAACCTCTTCCAAATTAGGCCATCACCGTGGAAACGCGGGGAAACTGCCAAAAGTTGAGGAGTTTGTGGGACGCCGCGGGAGCCAGTGATTGAGGTCAATTCAAGAGGTCGGCTCGCCATTTTCAGTGCAAAGTTCCCGTTACCTTTGGCAAACAATTTCTCTTCCCTTGGTGACCAATCAAAGTAGTTTGTGAGACCTTTTGCTTCCCTGAAAATCTTTTGAGGCTCACTTAGGAGTTGAGCCTTGAGAATTTAATTAGAGCTGGTGGTGATATTGATGTCTGTCACATTTCCCTTTGGAAATACTACTTCCACTATCTGCTCTTCAGGTCCGTTTGAGACCTGGATTCTCTGGAAAGATATGAACACCAAGCATGTTTTCAGCCGGCCCTTAGTTTTTAAGTGGCCCTGAGGGATGGGGATGATATAACCGTGGTTGCAGTTATTAAAAAGCAGGAGGATGGCATTTAGGAATGACATAGGGTCGAGCTGTCAGCACCTGCCTGGTAATGTGAAGGTGAGATACACTCCTGTCTGACAGCAGAGTGAGCAACTTGTTGTATCGTATGAGAACAGGGAAGAAGTTGCTGTAAATATTTCATGGCGATAGGTCAACGGCATGTTAATGTTGTTTTTCTTTTGTGCTGTGGCCCCCTGGTTAGGTTAGTCAGTGACAGATTGAATGCGCACTTATGTCATGATGTACACCGATAGCTGCCATATATAACATTCCACGGAGGCCTCAGTGTGCTGGTTGGTATAAGCATTGCAGGAAGCCCAAAGGAAGTATTGAAACTCATGCATCATGCTCTTTTACTGTGCAACACTTCATGAAACATTCAGTAAAGTATTCAAAAAGGAATTATAACACCCTCAGATATGATACTCTGATGAGCCCTCTGTGTTCTGGTTGGTTTCAATATTGTGACACACCCCAAGGGGCCCTGGAGACACACAGTGCATGTTTTTGCTGCAACATGTTATTAAAAATCTACTTAAGAATGCAAACAAGTGTGGCACATTTCCAAATCTGATATTATTTTTTACTCCACCCAATCATTTTTATTTTAATTCTTCAGATTCTTCAGATTTCACAAGTATTCGTGGCTTGTTTGGATTATCCTAATGCAGCCACTTGTGCATATTTCTATTATATGTGAAGCACTTTGTGAAATAATTTGATTGCGACCTTTGATTATATGAGTAGGATTGTGAAACAAGGGGTGGGTGAGGCTTGCGGTGACAAGAATCGAGTGTACCACGGAGCATTAAAAAGCAGCCCCTTCATGGAAGGAAACAAGCTTTCAATGTCCAACCAAACCTTTTAATTTTCCGCTTCATTAAGAGCTCCAGTGCTGGTGCTTTGAGCCCAAGGCCAGAGGCCGCTGGAGGCAGAGGCGGACCCTTTAATAGCCTGTTTACAACTAGACTTGTGCAGCGTGGGGAGCAAATGGAAGGACTGAGCTTGTTAACAATTTAATGGCTGCAGTGACTGATTTAAGGATTTGCATACACACAAAGGTCATATTTGTTAGGTTCTTCACTGGGCAAGACTTAAACCCACATTCACTGAGGTTTATGATCCGCGGTGATCATTTTCAGGGATGCGTGGTTGTAATGACAGAAAATTGGAAACTGCTTCCCTCCTTTGTGGCCTCTTTGTTGGTCAGAAAATTTGTCTTCAGTACTACAAACAAAGACAATGTGGCACCAGTGATTTACATAACTGACAAGTATCAGTATGTACCTGTTGGCTGCATACAAACAAAGACCACAGGCTGTAAAATTGTCTGAAGTGTCAACCACTTGTTTCTCTTACAGAGTATGAAAGCCATTTAATGGGATCGATCATTGATTGGGGCCATGCTGAGACGGACTGACTCAACCTGTGCCTATCTGTCAGTCAAGTCAGCCACTCCTTGGGCAAAACTATGATAGCGTTAAAAGTAATGAGGTATGAAATATCGGCTTTTATTTATTTTTTGAAAGGGTACGTATATGATATGATCAAGTGATGATCAACCTCAGTTTTTAAAACTCTGGTGTAGATTTAAATTTTATTTTTTAAGACCCCTTGAGACTGCTTCCTTTTGTCTGTTTAAGATGGCCTGCATGTGTAAACCACTGAATGCGTATAAAGTATAAAAATGCGTATAAGAAACCACATACACACTTAAAAAAAGTTATTTTTACAGCTCAATAGCTTATTTCTCTAACAGCACACCATGAACTGGAGTAAGTGATCATTTTTCCCCCAATCTGCTTATTTTGTAAATAGTGCTGCTGTAACCGTCAGTCATGATGTGACATTCTGATATACTGGAGTTAACTAAATGCATCAGACTAAAATTGAACGTTCATGATGTAATAAGAGCTAACTGTCATAAAAGATAGGAGGTTTATTTGATATGGGCTTGCTCTGGATGTTTTGGTTTCACTTTTGGGGAGCTGATGTGCTGGGTAGTTTGGAGTAAGGATAAAAAATTCAGCTGCTTATTGTCGTGGGACTGGTGAGGAGGAAAGGGGTGATGATGTCTAATTATCATATACTACATGCAATACTCATGCAGTCTTCATGCATGTAGTTTTGCTTCTGTGTGCTTGATGACTTTGACTGAGGTGATGAAGTTATCCTGTTTTCTGCTCTAACCACTGTCCTGTCCTCTTTAAATAACTTTTATAGAGCCATAAAAACTGAAAGACAGAGACTATATATAAATATATACTATTTATAATATTTACAACATCTTAAGCCTAATTTTTCTGAAAGCTTCATGTGTTTCAAATAGATTCCTTCTAGAATGCCAAGCCGTTCCTGTACACAACTTTCAGACATTACGTGATCCATTTGACTCTGACTCTACTTGGCCCGCTATCCTGGATATCTTGTAAACATTTCCCAGTGCCTGTCACAACATCCTTTTTCCGTCATGTCCTGTCTCCAGGGACACAAACCCCCACCTCTCACAGGCAGAGAAAACTTCACATTGTGAAGGACGTGTGGATAAGCACATTTGTAGGAGTGCATATGTGAAAAGGGCTTGTGATTACACTTGCTTATCTTTGTAAAGAAATTTATCATTGCAGATTTATGAAGCTATGAATAACTTACAAAGTCCCTCAATAGTAGCTGATGGTTTTGGCTCTGTCTCTGTATTATTTTAAAGGCAATTCATACTTTGAATGGAGCTATGAATAATGCAGCTGCACTACTATTGCACTGCTTTGCAACTCACAAACCAGAGCTGATAGTAAAAGAAGTCATTGACTCAAAATAATGCAGAAGAATCTTGTCTTGTTTGTCATATAAAAGAAAAGACTGAGCTTTTCTTTTAGATTGTGGATGTAAAGAGAGCAGATTTTTACAGGCAAATTGACAGTATGTGGCCTGCACCAGGTGTCCCCGATTTCTTCGACGTCCTTATCTTTCCTCTTTCTTTGTATTGTGCTGAAAAGGAATGAAGATAGTGACATTATGATTTAAGAGTAGTCCATGTTTTAGCACCTTAGTGGCTTTTGACAGCTCTTTCTCTTCTCCCTCTGCCTTCTTTTTTCTCACTTTCAGCAAGACTCTGTCAGACTGTGTCATACATGCAAGGTTACACATTGTCTGTACAAGGACTAAGGGCATACAAAGTCAATGTACCTTGACTGAAACCAGTGTCAGGTTGCAGCGGAATGGGAAAACCAGAGCTGCCGTGTGTGGCCAAGGCTAACGCTGTTGTGATGTGAATTTATGTCCGGTGGACGTGTTAGCTGAACCTGCAGTTAATAAACAAAGGTGGAGGCTGGATGAGTACTGATACGCTCTAACATGGGATGACAAACCAAAACCTGAGGCACAACTTGACCAGTGGATGTGTTTGAAGGGTGAGCACACATGCTACATTACCCTAAAGGGAACTACATCTACCTCTTTGTCAGCTCTGTCCTTTCCTTTATACTCCCATCACCCTCTGTATCATGAATTAAAAAGGCCAGCTGCAAACACAGATCTCATTTGACCTGGAAGTAGGGCAGGTCACCTACCAAAGCATGCTAGTGGCTTTTTGGAATTGTGTGTCTGTTGCTCGTTTTGTTGCTTCCAACTGGCAGCATGCCTCTACCAGCAACTCGGCATTGAAAGTCCTTCCAAGTCACTGGTCATGACAGGCGTTCCCTGGGCTCCTTCTGCTGCCCGAGGGTGACCCTAATACCCTCTCATACCTCCATGTGGAACAGAGGGCACATGGCAAGGGCGAGTGTGTTGGGGACCGGGAAGCTGGATGGCGGATTGCAGTTTGACGAGGAGAGATGGAATGAAGCATGACAAGACTGGAAATAAACCTTTGCAGAAAAAAGGAGGGGACATGCAGTGCAGATCAAGAAATACTAAACCTTTACAGATTACCCATCCCCTGCCGCTGATGGCCAACACAAATAGAATCAGCAATATCTATTTTTCTACCCTGTGGTATTTCTAGAAGTGCCAAGTGTTAACTTCATATGGGGAAAGAGTAAGAAAAGTGAAGGTGCAGGAACCAATATTTGGTGATTACAATCAATGATTGCTTCAAAGAGGCTCAAACCAGTCAGAAATGTTGCCTGCCCACATCAACAAATATGACAAATCACTAGTGAACAAAACCTAGGGATACTTAACTTCTCTGTTACGGGCAAAGATCAAGCAATGTTTGTTTTAAATTTGAGGAATTATAATGTCCCCCTCTTTGAAATAACAAGTCAAAGGCACTATATCATTGAAATTTTGCTAATGCTAGCTTTGGCTACTGCTGCTTTATATTTCATGAAAAGGTATTTGACAGTGACGAGAGTTCAGGTGACTTTTAAAAATTGTTGCATTAAAATTTGAGAACTTTTCTCCTCCTCTGGGCACCTTCTGCCAATCGCAGACACAGGGAAAGGAAAAGATGACACATGACATAACTTAAAAGTGTACTCATAGATTTAGGTATGATGTATGAAAACCTTAACAGGTAGTAGTATAGGAAATGAATCAAGAGCTGCTGAAAACATAGAAATAATGGTCAGTCAGAGAGGTTGGTGAATTGTGAACAAGGCAGGGTGAGTACAGGGCTGCAGAGATATGAAACAGCTGTACCCTTGGCTTTGACTCTTGAACCTATCATGCACCGACCCTTTGCTGCTTTTCTCTCCATCCATCAGTACCTCTGCCTCTTGTTGGCCCTTTGTGGTGCTGTGCAGTCCCAGTAGAGGAATCCTGACCTCCCCCAGCTGGCTCCTCTTTCTATGGCATACCATCAACATCCCCATGCACAGCGGCATTGCCATCTGGAGAATTCTCCCTCCCACTCTCTTTATTGTTTCTCCACAAAGATACTGTCTGGTTCTTTATTACAGCTAGGTGCACACAATGCATCGAATACTCATTCCAAACCACCCTGGACAGCAGGTTTTTCATTGATGCACACCCAAACAACTGGAAGGCAGACTCATTTGTTTTTGTCTAGAGATGAAAGCCCCACATGTGATGGTATAAAGTCTGTGCACAGGACAGTACGTATAAATAATGGATATTTACTCTATTTGAAATTCTTTTCATGCGCTCACAGAGACCATCAGACTGTGGAATTATTTCTACAGTTGGCTGGGAGGACAACGGCCTTTTACAGGTCATTGGACATTTATTCCGGTTTTGCCTGTGCCAAGAAAATAAAGCCAGATGTACACGAGACACAACCATCCTCTTGTCTCACTGTAGGACACCGCTGCACATTTATATTAGCATAGTAAAGGCCAGTGTTGCTGCTTTTCATAATCCCCCCATCTCTGCGCTGTGACTCACTTGTGTTAAGTAGATTTAGATGCCATAGGGCATTTGCATTCAGTTCAAGGTGAGCCTCTGCCTTTGTCATGTTTTGACATTCAATTTAGTGTTGTGGATTTTCGCTTTATGATTACTTTGTCTAAAAAAAATGGCTCTGCTACAGCTCAGAGAAATATTCAGTATAAAACCCTTCACATAAACTGCCGTCTAATATCAATTCCATCGGCTAGAAAAACCCATATGAAAGCAATGATTAATCCACTTGTTTTAACATATTCGTTGCGTCACACGGTATGCAGCTTTATATATCGACTGCATGATTGAAATCCTAATAATTGCCAATCCCTCAGATGTCCAACCAGACACAATCACTTGAACGCAGCTATAGCTGGCTGAGAAGTATGCTAGGTATTGTTGTGCAGGGATTTCATCAGGATTCAATAGCCTGTATCTCATGTGTATGAGGAATGGCGGGACGCGACAGGAGGGACAAGCGAAGGAAAGAATAATTACTGGGCCTATTTCCTCCCCAAGTCATTCACGCACCAGCAGGCCCCACGAAAAAAAGGACTCTCCCCTTGCATTGTTATTATGAAATGAAAAATGGGCAGCAGATCTGTGCAGTGACAGGCCGTTTGGTGTATTTACCTGTCATTTGTCTCCTTTTGGACAGGAGTGGACACTGTGCAGTTTGAGGCGGTGCACGCCCGCTGATGATATCAGTTTCTGAGCCCCTGCTTTGTGTTATAGATGGATGTGCTGCACTGTAAGTGTTTGGTGTAATCTAACCACATGCTGGTTGTCCGACATGGAGAGAAACACAGTGGGTTTCAGATGTAATACGTTTGAAAGCAGGCCTAATTAAAAAGCGAACAGGCACTTGGCAAGCATTGATTGTTTGTGTACCTGCACATCGAGGATAAGGACGAGACCATTCAACTGCAAGGATACTCCGTATTAATTAGTGGCTCCAAGCAAAGGCCACATTTGAACATGGAGAAAATGAATTGGCATGTTTTGTCACTTTTCCTCCTGCACTCATGTTCCTGGATCAAGTGGAGCACTGCACTTCTGCTGATATTGGCTGTAAATAATGATCGAATCCTTAACAGAAGGTTCACCAAGTGAACAACATCAATACACATCAACTCAACCCAAACTCTTTCATTAGCTTTAGAAATGGTCAAGTTAAGCCATTTCCAATTTTAGTGTTTACCGGATCAATTTGCATCAGCTGTCAGGCGTATGAGGACTAATGGAGGTGTCATGCTGGGTTTATTCATGAGCTCAGAATTATATCATTCTATCTGCCTTCAGGATTGCACAGAGTTATTGAGCCTTTAAGGTTTTCAACATCCACTCAGTTAAACGATGAACACTTTCCTTACATGTATTAACACAACTGTGAAATCAATTGGTATTCATAGACTTAGTCAATGTAAGTGACTCAGCTTGGACAAAATAGTCAGAAAAAGCCCGAAAAATCCTAGGACACTGCAGTCACCAGAAGGGAATTATTGTCACATGAGTATTAGTGATGATCTTCATTCAAGCTTAAACTAATCAAACTTAGTCACTTATGATCCCCCAAAAGCCTCACAGTGGGGGTACTGTAACCCAAAAGTAGAGATCATCCGAGAGGAACTGCCCACAGGCAAGCCTCCAGTCCTTTTTTCTGTGAGTTTCTGATCACAGTGGGAAAGCTGAGGTGTCCAAAGCCTGCTACAGTTTAGTGAGGTAACTAAAAATACAGCAAAAATATGAAGAACATCATAGTTGGAGCCATAGTTTTTCTTTTTTTGATGATACAGAAAACAGAATTGTAGGAAATGAGTGAATTTATGTATTTTTGCTTTATAAAGTTCAGTCTGTGTTTGGGTTCCTTTTTTTAAAGGCTGTTGTTGCAAGCAGGGTTCCAAACATGGCGGCAGCAGATCCAGCACCATCTCAGCAGTATAATGCATTACATCAGGGTCGTTGTCTCATCAGCAAACATTATGGTACAAGTTAAGTCTCAGCTTCTTAGTATTCAAGTCTGAGTCCATTCTGAGTCACCAACAAAGAATCTGAGTTGAGCCCTCACGAAAATCAGGACTCAACTTCAACTTGGGTCTGAGTCCAGGACTACACTGCTGCGCAGAGAGTCTACATTACATTGACTGAAGCTCTTTGTGGACTTTCTCACTTTGGATTATGAACTAAAAAAAATTCTTCATGAGCAGAGCCTGTTCCTTTTGAAAGCCTTGTGAGGATGATGGAAGTGATCTCAAAATAGACCCATTTTTGTGCATTGCTCCGTTCATTATCCACAATTGAAAGTGAAATCATCAGCACCAAATTTGGCTGTGTCAAAATGCCCTTTACCGGTATTTGTGATCAGGCTGTATTCTCTAGAGAGAACATGAGCCAACTTATGGTATTAAACTTACGGCACTCAAGACAACACCATCTAGTCTGCAGGGAGCAAGACCTCTTTCCTATTTCCTGATGAAAAACATTTCTTGGATTAATTTTGTAGTAATGGTGGACACAGGAGCTGGACTGGCAAAAAGAAAAAGGACTGAAGATTTAAAGATAACTTAACAGAGGAGTGATAGATGCCGGGCTAAAACTTTGCTGAAGCTGTTTGTGATAATGTTTATTCCAACCCACATGCAGCAGTTAAACTTGATAACCTATTGATAAAATGAAGAGCCAAGTTACATTTGCTCTGCTTGGTGAGGTTGGAGTTGGTAGATAAGCACTGGCAGGACATAACCAGAATCCTAATGTGACAGACATGTCTTAGATCACTGGGCTGTGAGTAACACTAGACACAGTCTGGCCACCTTCTATACACTGAACTACACAACAAACTAAATTAACAAAGTTTGCTTGTTGTCACGTTTGACAACAACATGAATACATTACTTTGTCATTTTGCATCTCACAAAAAGTTGTCACAAATGAAAAAAGGCTTATCAAAAAGAAGATTTCCAAACATCGGCTTTTATAACAGTGGGCGACAGTGCCTGTGGGAAACTGAGTCTTTATCCCAGAAAAAAACCTACTGATTCTGTCCAAAGGTGTCACTGCAACCAATGGCAAACAGATAGACCTTACAGTGCAAACAGTCTAAGGACACAGGTTGCCAGTTTGACTCCACCTTTGAATCATGTGCCCCATGTACAGAAGCCTGTGGTCGATATTACCCTTGGTCAAGTCATTCCCAACTCTTTTCCTGGTTTATGACTCTGTTGGCTATCCTTTCACTAAAGGTCTGAAATTCAGCTTTGAAAAGCAAAATAAAATAGTGCTGTCTTTCAACTTTTCTTGGAACTTTTTGAGTTCCTCCAGCTTTTAAAAAGACACATGATCCCTTGAGGGATCAAGAAAGTGACTGGACAAGCAAACGCAATCTGACTGTCTCTGGTGGACAGGAATGTATCTTAACTGGTTTCTGCTGGAACGCTGAAATAAAACTTTTTCACTTCACATTTTCTGAGTCTTAAATGTCTGAATACGTTAGCAGGAGTTATAGGAAGGGCTCTCAAACCAGGAGAATTTCTAAAAAGCGTGATCTCACTTCTGGCAGTGCAAAAATAAGAAAAATGGCGCAAGCCTCCAACTATTCTTGGAGCAATAAAAAAATGTATTCCACTCTGAAAAGCCTAATATCAGCCATCACAAGAAGCACTGGTGAGTTCTAACTCAAGTAATAGATTGAAAATGCTTCCTGTCAATTTAAAATGTTCACATTTGCTTATCACCACATCAAGCTGCCTCCACTTTGGGGCCCTACTGAGAGACCTTTAAGAAATGTCTGATGTCTCAGTTTTAGGTATGAAAAGGCAACCTTTAAGAGCTCCTGCAGAACATTTAGTCTGACAGTTATGTGTACATTGACAACTCAGTCAAATGTCTCTATTGTGTTAGGAATAATGGACTGTCAATCTGGAACATTCCAGTCTTGCCCTAAATTGACATTAACAGAAGGCTGGAGATTCAGCCTGCAGACTTTGACTGCAGCTGGACAGATTTTTGGTTATAGGCAGTGTGTTTATCTGCAGGATCAGTGTTTCACCTAGCTCGGCTGTCAACACAAACAATGCTGTTTGAAACGCCAGCAAGGCAGTGTTGTCTCTTTCTTCCCAGGGTAGAGCGCCTTGAGAAGAAAGCTACATAGATTAAATTAAACATACAAGCTGTGTTTCTAAATTTGTATTCTGCAGAGTTAAAGCAGTATAACCATTTTTCCCCTCCGATATCTTTGCTATTGCTAACCAGCTTCACCTTGAGTGACTGGTTAGAGGCAGGGGATTCGACGCCGTGGGCCATTTGAGATTGCTGATCAGACTTGAGGTGGGGGCTGATCTCCACGTACACACATCTGTCTGCAAAAGGTTTGCTGTCAGAAGTAAATTCCCAGCGATCAATCTGTTGCTACACTCCGAATGACACACTGCCATTATTTTCTGACACTGGCGGCGATGCTGAAAATGATAGCGCTATATACACTGAAAGGAAAGTCAATTTGCCCCAGCGATTTGCAGAAACAGATCATAGCAGTCAACCAACACAGTGTTGACTTTGATGGCACCAATCACAGCAGTGGAGAGACACGTGCCATGAACTCAATGCCACGAACTCTGTGGTTGGCGCCTTCCCTCCCTCTCTTTCTCTTTCTCTTTTTTCTCTCTCTCTGTTACTTCCTCTGTCAATACACTCACTGCACGCCTCACTGGCATGCGCTCCTACACTCAGCCCCCTAGAAAAATACAATCATTAAAAAATAAATACATAATGCCGATAGCAGCGAAGCAGGTGGGAGTGTGAGCCTTCAGACTGACTCAGACTGACTCATACTTCTGCCCACTGACTGAATACATTTACTCAAAACCACTGCCGACTTTATGGATTTCAGACATTGATTTTCTTATTTTAAAACTTAATGAACTGTAAAGAAAAAAGAAGGACAGAAAAAAAACAGAAAGGATTCTTCTCTTCTATTGGACAGCTTTTCCTTTAGTGGCTGACATTAAGAAGTCAGTTTTTCTATGCATAATTGAAAGCATTATGATTTCATTAATGGATTGGGTGGCCTAACAGAATGCTGGAGTCATGATATACAGTAAATGCTCAGAAAGTCAATACCTCTCAAACACACGTACAAGCCTTAACAGCGAGGGAATTCAGCCTTGTAATTATGACATTTTCAACCAAGCATTTTTATTGAGTTGTTAGCTCAATAAAAACAAAACAAAAAAATTAATATTAGTTTAGCCACTTGCCTCTACACCTTCTGTAGATAACTCTAAAATGTAGTTATGTTTTATTCACCTGTAATTCTTTGGGTAATTTTCCCGTCACGTTGCATTTTACTGAAGACTTTTTCGAAACACAAAAATATCTGCAAATAACAAACCAGAATGATCTCACCCTAAGGTAAATCTACTATCTGTTGTGGACCTGCAGTTACTGAACAACAGATAAAATTGACCAGTTTAACACCCTTCGATTCAATTCTGATTTGGAGGGGTGTCGTTGCTCAGGCATCTTTTTATAACAGTGAGTTTCTAATGATTGATTTATAACAAATATACACAACCCTGACATGTTTAATTGTCACAACTTGTTAAATTTACACCTATCAGTCTCTCTCTCTCTCTCTCTCTCTCTCTCTCTCTCTCTCTCTCTCTATATATATATATATATATATATATATATATATATATATATATAACAGATTATCTTGCAATAAAAGGACGGAAAAAGTTAAGCAGCAAAAGGGTATTTTGTGCCAAAAGTTGACGCAGGAAGCAAAAGGTAAAAATCAAGCAATGGGGTAATTTGTGGCAAGACTTGTGGATAATGGGAGCAGAGTCCAGCGTGTGCAATTTAACCCAATAAAGCACCACAAGAGCTTGAACCTTTAGAAAAAGCTAAAACTGGTACTGGCAGAAAAATGTCAAGGGCAACACAACAACACACCAAATAGGTTGACTTTTGCTTATTTTGGGGAGCTCCATCTAGAGAATGTACTTGTTCGACTTTATAGCATGAAATTTAGGCTCATCAGAGAATGTGTTTTTATAGTAGGCTCAGTGATTTTAATGTTGACGCTACTGTTATGCAGATGTGTTATTCCTGTTGTATCAAATCTCTTTTGACTATTTCTATGATTTACTGGTATGGGTCTACAAGTCTGAAAAATAAGAACAGACTCCGGGCAATTGGGAAGATATGCAGAAAGGTTGCTGGCACATCTCTGTCTGACATATCGAGACTGTCGAGCCAGGACCCTCAGCAAAGCTCGGTCCATCATGACCCTTTCTATCCCCTCTTTCGCAACTTTTAGCTGCTTCCCTTAGGCTGCAGATTCGCTCAGCCAAACAGCAGGACAAATTGGAAAAAAAACAAAACAAAACCAAAAAAAACAACCTCAAATTACAAGTAATTTAATGTCATTGCTGTTTAAAATATTTGTTTTATTGTTTTCATTGGTCCATCACTGCTGACCAAAAAACAAAATGCCCTTTGGGGATCATAAAGAAAACCTTGAACTGTGGATGCTGGGAAGTGGCAGTTGAAAACATAGAACACAACACTGGCTAGAAATACTGTGTCTCAAATTGACCTCTTAAATGGGAGGGCACTGTCATGTGACACCTTACGACCATTGTCTTATTTAATGTGTGCAACCTACTTCAAAACATTAGGAACAAATACCCTGTGGTATTTCATTGACCAATTGACAATGACCAAACAATCCAACTTTATTTTTATCATTAAGTGTTTGATAACATCTGTTTATATCACACACACATAACAAAAAAAAAAAAAAAAAAAATGATAGGGAACCTTTTCAGCTGACCCTGCCTACCAATGCAAACCATGTAAAATAGCTAAAAGCTACAGTTCAACTTGTAACTGGACCCTGGTTGTGGTCAAAAATGAAAATATTTGAACTATATGTGTAATTATGAAAATGTTGCATTGTATGTATATGGCGTATAATCAAAATTAGTCTTGCATTGAACTGTAAGGTAGTTTTATTGGATCTGAAAATTAGAGCAGGGTGTACTCATTTAATTAATAAAAAGATAAAATGAAACTGAATGTTAACCCATCTCCTGTAACTTTCAGCTCCAATTCATCTGTAAATATCATTCTCATGAGTCTTCATACAGCTTTCCATTCGTGCATCACCGCCAAACAGAGGAGGCAGATTGGATCTCATTCATTGTCAGACGTCACAGAAAGCTAGCTTCACTAACAAATTTTATCTAAGCATGTAAATCTTTTGAAGTCTCTCTGTGAATATTTCGCTGTGGCCTCGGCTCGTCCTAATTATTGTATTCTGAACTGTGCGGCGCAGACAGCCACAGGTTCACTCGTGGTGTTTATGCGGGGGCCTTCTAAATGATTTTGTTCTGCTCTGCTGCACACTTTAATGAAAGTGTAAATGCTTTTGGAATGGTGGAATCAGCTGAGTTGGGCGGATTAGCACTTCCTCCTTCCACAGCCTTGATGTTTAATTACCACAAGTTTGTTGTTTTCGTATTCATCTGTTACTTTTTTCCCCCCTTTCTTTTTAACTTTCAGACAGCTCACATTTAGCCCCAGGCTGAAGTAATTGGTGTATTTGGGAGGAGGAAGAGTGTGTCTGGCTTGTGTCTGCCAAACAGAGGATCTGTAAAAGGAAGTTTTGGGGGCAGCCAATCGTTTTAGCGCAAGTGCCACATTTTCCACACAAACACAGCAAAACACGGATATTTATTTTGAGATCTGTAATGCATCTCTATTCCTGCCACTCTCTATCCTATCAAACCATTTTATCTGTAAGAAAGCCCACACTCATGCTCACCCTCTCCTCCTGTAACACCAGGCTCTGAATTATCATTACACCCAGTCGGTTGAGTGTGTTTAGGTCACTGGTTGGCTTTGACCTGTATTTAGCATTTAAATCAGGCCAGGCTTTGCTGTGATCTCATTACCAGGGCCACCTGACTGTATTTGATGTAAAGCCTGGGCATTAATAAAGATTCCTCATGAGGTTGAGAGAGGAAAAGATGAGGCTTGTCTTGCAGCCTGGGTAATTTACTGCAGCAGAACAAGATGGAGAGACTGTGTTATTATAGACTTGATCGCTTGGCAGGGCCAGCTTGTAATTGATCTGTGCTCTGCAGGAGTGCTCGTCGCTGATGGAGGGTGTGGCTTGTGGGGGAAGAATCCAATGCAAAATGTAATACATGCTGTATGAGAGTGAGATGGATCTATAGTTTGAAAAGCGAGAGGACGGGTAGAAGAGGCTTGGACAAGAGGGTATTGATTGAAAAATACTCCCTGTGAAATATTTAGCAAATTGTATGGGGGTGGGTGTTTCAGAGTTTGCACACACTGCTCTTTGCTAATTGAAAATACTTCAGTCAGACCAAGTAAATGGGAGCCAAGTCGACAGCGTTATCCAGGAAACTTAAAGTCCAGTTTCTACCCCTTGCTCAACATATTTTCTCATATCTTTAAGGTCATTTTTTTACACAAAGATGATAAATTGCTTGAAAACCAATGCTCACCCTCGTTAGAGGACATTCAACGCATAAAAAAAGCTTCTAATTAGGGCAAAATATATTTCAGTGTAACTAGTAGCTATTAAAATCACATTACGTCCACTTATTGAAACCTCAAGCTCTCATTAGCCGTTTAAAGCTGTTCGTGAATCAAGTTTCATTGTTTTGATAGCTGCTGCTGCTTGTGTTCCAGGTGGAGTCAGTGAAATATGACACAAGTCACCTTTAACACAGTGACTCTCTCCTGTCTGTTGGGGTTAATACTGATGTGAATACTCTGATTAGACATGAAAACAGAGTGACTGATAAAGAGCAAGACGGCAGGGATGCACAATGTGGAGGGTTTTTTTTAGGTCCTCACAAATAATTACTTTCTGCTGATACAAACAATTTAATTCATTTATATATATTTTATTTTACTTTTTCATTTTAGGTGTATAATTTATGCACTTGAAAGTAAGGAATATTCTCCACCTGCAAATTATTACTGAAATCATTTTTAATTACACATGAAACACAAAGAATGTTAACAGCTCCTAAGTTGGAGCACTCTGAAGAGCACTATCAAAAACACAAAGGGACAAGGTAATGTCACTTCACCTCTCCTCTGCTCACTGTCTGTCTGCCATGGACATTTACACTGTTGCCCTCCTTTATCAAATGTGTGTGACCAAAAAAAGGCTTATGCTCATTTCCATGCAGTCTGTCTGCAGAGCTTCAACCGTGCTTTCCCACTTTAAATGATGATGAATGATTTTTACAAATACAGCATGGACAACAGCATCTTAAAACCACTGTGTGAGGGCAGGGGAGTTTGAGGTTTTTATTGTAACAATGTTTTTTTGTTTACTAGGTTGCTTAGATAATACAAACATATCTATGTGTGTGTATGTGTAAACATATTTTTGTGTGTGTCCTTGATCTTAAAAGAACCTCACTTTTATATAATTGCCTGTTCTTAAACCAAAATTTGTGGCACATGGTTTGTGTCATCCTTCCTTGATTCACTATCTTCAGCTTGTTGCCGCTTGTTTCAGCACAGTTTCCTCTTCTCTTCATGTAATAAAGTATTATATACCATTACCGTCAGAATACATGTGCTATTTAACAAGTAAAGGAAAGAAACCATTACTTCTTTTAATCTGATACGAATATTTTACACCATAAAATGTTCCCTTTATCCCCTGATAATTTTACAGCCCGCAATACTTTCTGCAACCCTGGTAGTTACAGATGACAAATGGTGCACTAAACGGAATTTTCCTGGAATTATTTGCACTGCTCTGGCTATTTAACTACCGTAACCTTTTTTGTCATTCTTATCAGGGAAAAAATGTGAAATGAGCTGATTCAAAAACATCCCCTCCATCCCTCCATACATGCCAGGGTAATACATCTTCTACTATATAAGCACTCATGAATACAAATCCTGAAGTGTCCCCCATAAAATTGCATACCCTGAATGCAGCATGTCTTCTGCGCAAAGTAACGTCCTTATGCTTTGTGCATGTGAAGCATTATCTTTAGGAAGTGAGTGAATCCTCCCTCAACATTGACTAAAATAAATAAATAAAAATCAAATAAAAACACAGTTTGTTGTGTCCTTTGAAGGCAGCTGAAAACCTCTGAAGCCTGTAACTGATATCAAAGCTGTGGCACAGCCTGAGTGCAAATCTGGCCAGACTATCTTTTTCTCCAGGTATCTGCAACAAGGCACTATTGATTCCCACACTTGAGGGAGTCAAATCTGCAACAAATAAGAATCTTTTGGAGCCACATCTGAGCTACTCTTAATAATTTTGCTGTCTTCATCATGGCTGCTTACAGCAGGGTCCTTGAGGGAGCCCAGAATCAATCGAGCACTGCGGAGGTCTGCTTATTATCTGCCAGTAGAGCGTCCGAGAGTTATTTCTGATGCAGTCGAATACGATGAAGTAATTGAATATCTCGGGGGGTAAAGGAAATAGTTTATGATAAAAATAATACTCTGAAGAAACTTTGATGTCTGCAAGCTGTTGGCACTGAGCTGCAAATGGGAACACTTCCTGCGTGACTCACAGGATTTTGGACAGAACAAGAAGCAGCAACGGCATTTGGAGTTAGCCGTGGTGTGGCAGGGATGTCACTTTGTGTTTGTCACCGCAGTCGCAAATGTTTTCTGGAAATAAATAGATGTGTCTTTTCAAATCAGCTTTGGAGTTAAATTCAATTCGCCAAACCCTCCCCACTTACAACACAACCACCACCACCACCACAGTCACCCCTCCGCCCCCCCATGTGTCCTCTTGGTCCAATGGTGCTGCTGAATGTCTGGCGAGAGGTGCAAGGGAGGGTGACATCTAGGTCAGACAGAATGAGTCAGACCTATCACAGGAACACAGAGAGCAAAGGAGTAGGAGGTGAAAAATACACCCTGAACTCTGTCATTTTTCTCCCCCAAACACACAGGATGGCTTTCTGTGACCAAGATTATGTTCACACTACAGGCAAAATGACCCAAAATTCTTGTTTTGGTCACATGTGACTCAGCTCTGATCTTTTTTTCCCTCAAATTTAAAGCCACACAGTATCCAATCTTTTCAAAGCCGAGTTGGGTTACTGTAATACATGGTCCGGAAAAACATAGATTCTTTTAGCATCAGAACCTTAATCTGAACAGGTTTGGACTCCGGAAAAAAATATAGTGCGGATCCCGCCAACCGCTTTGTAGCTCCATGGCTCACCCAGCTAACTACCTGGCACTGCTAGCATCACGTAACTAATACAACCATCTTTGACATTTTCAAAATGTTGAACAATTTTGGTGATGGTTTCTCTGTTTATGTTGTCAACCATTTTTGACTGAATCCAGGTGTCACATTGCACCCTGCTCTCACCTAGCAAGTACCTAGCTGCAAATAGCTAACTACCTTGCACTGCTAGCATCACAAAACCGATAATGCTGGCACTGACATTTGCAAAGTATATCATGTTTTGAATTCACCACATTCAATTGGGTTGTTATTGTGTTGACAATAGAAACTATTGTTTGTCTAAATACTATCCCATCCCACCATATGTACTTCCTCTGGCGTCACCCTGTGATGATCTGCCTCTTTTGTTTTTTTTACATGTGGGCCTTCTCAGTACTGACCAGTGCACACAGTGCAATTTAATGGGAGGAGGCACTTGGAAGTTATTATGAACAGCAGAACTTCTCTGCATTCCATCTTTGCTTTGACTGAAATAGGCGTCTGCTTTATTGAGATTCAACACCCCATGGCCTTCCATTATCGTCAGTGTCAACTTAAACGGCCAATGAATTTTCCGAGTTACAGTAGGGACAACATTTCATCGTACTGTTGCAAAAATTCATTAAGGATGCCTTTTCTGTTCATAAGCTCTCCTCCTCAGATTGATTATTCTATGACACTCTCCATTAAAGCCCCATTAGCTACCATTATGCCAGGCTATTTTCATTGCCAACAATAACACTCAAGCAAAATGCATCCGAAAAAAATAAAAAAGAGAACAGGATAGGAGCTCAGTTTGACAGCTACAGGATTGTTCATCATTAGCCAACATTGTCTGCCTGACACTGGGATATGTCATTCACTAAAGAGCCACAGTTGCGTCCTTCCCAGTCGAACGGCTTTACATGACAGCGGACATTTCTCTCACATTCTTACAGGGCTCTCTATCAGCGCTGTCAATAGGGGGGAGGGGTGCAAAGGAGGACTCACTAATGACAAAAGACTCGATTCATTTAGTTTAAGTGCAAAAACATCCATCCTAAATATCCTCTCCTGCTGCCTCGGTTTTGATTAAGAGATTCAGTGGAATGGCTTTAAAAGAAGAGTGTCAAGAGGAGAAATACACTCCATTTCCCCAGTGCCTACAATCCCTCTACCTCGCATGCTCCAGCTGTATGATAGAAAGAAAAAAGTTAGATAGATGATCATTATTCAAAGTTTAAAAGAAGAGATTTAAAACGCTTTCCGTTTGCCAAAGTTACTAATGAATGAGAAGACCGACCTATTAGCTGTGAGAGGCCATACACTGTCTACATGAATAATTAAATTGGAATATTATCATCATATCCTGGAGAATGGGAATTATTTGAGCAAAGTGTGACACTTTATGCTTTGAGAGGCACTAGCTTTCCTTCTTGTTTATTTTTTCCAAATGCTATAATAAGGATTTATGCATCTCTGTTGTTGAGCTACATAAGTGTGATTGGACCTGCGTTTTGGAGCTTCTTTTCGCCTCATCTCCCAGTATGGCGCTGTAATGTGTTTGTCTCCAGCAGGAATTGTGATTACGGACAACAATAAAAATCATGAGTTACACTTTCAAAAAGGAGCACAAAATGTCTGACAAATCCTGCTTACGCCGCATTCTAAGTACTGAATTAGAGAGCAAAGACGCCTTTTCTTTTTGGCAGTAACTGTCCTAACAATGCAGAAAAGAAACAGCCACATGCTTCTGCTGTGAGCTTGGGGTTCTTACTGGAAACAAAATGTTTTTCAAATGGGATATGCAAATTTAGTAAATTACAAAATTAGTCTCCTTGGGTAGTCAGAACTAAAATGAGCACAAGTCGAATAATTATTTATGTATTTAAAAATATAGCCCCACACTGATGGTTTATTGATGTCCAGCTTGTTGCAGTCAGTATGTTGACAAGCAGCTTAAGAAATCGTACTATGAGCCTAGTCAGCAGTAAAATGGACTATTCAAAAGCATGTAAACAGCTGAGATCAGACAAAGCATAGCTCGATTGACACACCTAGATAATAAGATTGCTCAGCACGAGCAAATTTGAGCCAAGAGAGGAAGTAGATGGCCATGATAAATAGGGTCGATGCACTTAAACACAACCAACAAACACTATGATACATGCATGTATAAAAAAAGAGCAACAGCTGCATCTTTCATGGATACAATATCATCATACAAATATTGATCAAAAGTACTGATACCAACGTTGATATCAATATATCTATGTATTTTGTCAATCTGCTCACACTAACCATTAGTATGATGTTTCCTGATTGGGTGATCAAATAAGTTTGACATGCCCGTGCTCTAATGTGTAAAGAATGCTTAAAGAGAGGAAAAGGTCCCAGCTTGATTTATTTGTTTATTTATTCCTAATAATTCCTATTTATTCCTAATTTCTAATTATTGACTCCCTGATTAGTCATGAATTTTGGAGCCTTACTTTTGGTTCTACTTATGATGCCTTACTTATCCATGTATTGTTGGTCTTCAAAATATTTTGATGAGAAGTATTTTTTTATTGGGTATTTCATTTTTTGGATAAAAAGGACATCAGAGATGGTGCTATTAAGTCTAACTATTACCATTTTTCAGGCAAGTTTTTTTTTTCTTTTTTTACATGGCTGGGTTTGTTCTTGTTTTTTTTTTTTTTAATGTAATACTGTTCATTCAAGGCTGTCGGTATTAATACATGAACAATAATGGGAATAAGGCTCAAAAGTGCTCACTATAGTTCAGCTGCTGCAGTATCCTCCTCCTTCCTGTTGACTCCACAAAGGAAAATAACAAAAGTTAGATGCATTTTTCTGGTGAATCTATACATTTTCATCCACTCTTCCCTTATAGGTTGATACAACCTGAAGTAAATCAACACAAACATTTGTCTCCCCAGCAACATTTACCAGCTCCTCCTGGGGGATCCCTAGGCTGACCTAGGCTGGATGAGATATATAATCCCTCCACTGAGCCCTGGGTCTGCCCTGAGGTCTCCTCCAAGGCAAATGTGCCCTGAACACCTCCAAAGGCAGACGTTCAGGAGGCCTCCTTATCAAACGCTCGAACCACCTCAACTGACTCCTTTTCCATGCAAAACAGCTCCACTTCCAGCTTCCTCTTGATGCACGAGCCCCTGACCTTATCTCTAAGGCTGGGCCAAGTGGAAACCAGATCTGTGACCTCATTCTTTCTGTCATTACCCATGACTTGTGACCAAAGCTTGAGGTTTCAGAGAGAAAAAAAACAGAGGTTACTCTGACAACTCTTACAGTTTAGGATTTCTTCAAAGATTGATTCTACTAATGAGAAGTATTCATTTCTAGGGGAATACGAATAAGCTTGCATACAAAGAACCTGTTATGTGGCCTTATTAGGTGTTAAGTGTCATGCATTCAGCTCTTGCACGTGTATCGGTGTTTAATATGCGTTAAACATATATTTTAGGAGAATAATTGGGGAATAACAATGCGCTAGTAATTACATGGTGGGTGGCTCCCTCTGAGCATCTGTCATTCCAATCACTGTGTTGAATATCCTCATGTCTCTTCCATTTTTTTCCCCACCCAGAGCAGAGCCTGAGAATTTTAATTTGCATTGTGTCCGGGTCCTGGCGCCAGCACTCATTGACAATAAGCCAATAAAATTAGAATTTTGGAGACTGTCTTAGGGATATTCAGCAAATGTGCATAGAAATCAGACGCTTCAGTCCCCTGTGATCAGACATTAATAACTTTCTGAATGAATGTCTTAGTGTAAATGGCAGGGAGACACCCGGGGAAATGGGCTGCGAGTAGATATTGACATTGTGATCAAAGGAAAATGACAGAGCAAAGATGACAGGGAGAAGCAGCCTGGAATAGTGGACAGCAGGGATGCACAGGGAAATTAAAGTGGATTCTTATCACTGCTGACATCCAGTGTGGACACAACCTCCGTCCCGTGTCACTCTGGTGTCTGCACTTGCTAACATTTAAAGATGATTGCGGCGAGGTCAATCTGCTCAGCAACAGGAGACTATTCTGCAGTCTACTGCACACGTACAAGCCCGAATTGAGATACCCATTTACTTCAACACAGGTTTAAGTGGAGACTATATATATTTGATTAGTGTTCTGTGATGATGTACACTATTTTATGCACCATTTAAGCCTAAAGCTTCCCTTGAACAAATAAGCCTGTCATGAATCTCTGGTGCACGCTAACCACTTATACTAATGGTGTTTCTATGTGCTGAATAATAGCAAAGAGCCATTTATATACAAAGTGTGTTCATGCCACTGCTGAGCACACGCTGGTCAGGGACTGTGGATGACAAATGACACAGCGTTGTAGAATTATTGACGTGTGATACCGACTTCAGCACTTGAGCAGCCGTGGCAACATGGATAAACTTCAGTGCAGTGCTCATGACTGTAAACAGGCTTTGATTTGCAGGCCATTGCTCTGGATGCTGAAATGACTATAACCCATTTCTCTCTCTGACTTCTTGATATTGATGTCTCACATGCGCTGCTCCCTCTTTGAAAATAATTGATTACTGCTGGCTACAGTGTGCGTGCACATTGTTCAGCAGTGCAAGCCTTATATTTAGGTCAGTGTTGTGAAATGTGATTCCATGGTTTATTACAGCAATTACTTCCATACGATCTTTGAACACACCAATCATAGCTTGATGTCTTTTAACAAAAAACCAAAGCATCTTAGCGGCTGTTGTGTTCCACAGCATCAGCAAATTAACACTGGGGATAAATCATTATTAAAAATTAAGAAAAAATAACCCATAAAGCCTTGTGGTTAGCGTATATCTGTGAAAGATTAATGTTTAAACTTAAGATACATAAATTTTTAACACTGCTGAACCGTGTTAAACTCCTCTGAAACCTTACAGCTTAAGATGAATATCAATGAGTTGAATGGTCCTTCAAGATACACTTTCAACATCTTTATCACAGGAATTAACTTGTTTCCCATAAGAGGTAAAAAAAAAAAAAAATCTGCCATTTTCAATCATTTTAGAGATTTTCTTTTTTTTTCGAGAGACCTCTACCATTGCAGTGATGATATACTACAAGTGTGCACAGCATGGTAGTTGTCGAAGCATGCAAGGCACAATAGCTTGTCCAAGATTGAACACCAAAAACCACTCATAGTGCCTCACACTTATAGATTCACATGATTCAAGTGAGTGAATAAATTAAAGTAGTGGAGAAACATTTTTTTGTACCAACAAAATTGGCACTGGCTCCCAATCAAATGCTGCATTAACTTCAAGTTTCGGCTCCTCACTCGAAAAGCCATTCATTACCTTGTGCCTGTTTTAGGCTTTTTTCTGATTATCTGGTACCCAGAAGGTAGCTTAGAATGATTTGTAGTTCACAGAAATCTGTATTATCCTTCACTGGTGTTTCAGAAAACCCTTACTGCAGCCTCTATCTGTAATATCACATTCTACCTGCTGTCCCTTTAAGACTACCTGTTCAACAAACCCCCCTTACATACCCCTATTCTCTCTGAATTCTTTAAAACTTGGGTTGCAACAAACTTTCTAGTCCCTTTAGACTTGAAGTTCTCAAAATCTGGAAATCCCTGATTCTCCACAACCACATTAGAGAGCCTGCTGGCATTTCTCTTCTATTAGCATCTGTTCAGCAGGCCCATCAGAGGCCTGGCACTTACCGCAACATAGTCTTCTTGTTCCCAGAAAGAGACACCAAAGCAACTTAATTACATCACAACTGGCTGCTGACACGCTGAACTGTTCTTCTCTTTTATTTTTATCACCATGACTCTTTGCCCTGCTCTATTCCTCAATCTGTTTCTTTGTTTTTAAGCCTAATTCGATGGTTTTATTGATATTTCAGTCACCCGACGCATAGTTTTAAAAATAACCACCAAGATTCTGCATCACATGTGACTTAAGACATTTAATTAAAGTTTTGAATTTTCACTTCTTGTTCACAAAAACAGGATAATGTTTATTGTTTACGTTATTGTACATTTTTTTGTGAGATTCTTGCAATTAGCTTTTGCCCAAATGTACCAAACATCTAACAGCATTTACAGTACATTTCATTCAGGATACCAAGTTGACGTCTTAGACTTATCAGGCACCATTCTATTGTTCCCTAACATCAAATAATTACATTTGAACCATGATATCTAACGCTCATTTACTTGTAACGGTAGCTGCCACATTGGTCACACCAACAGGATAACACTTACAGTAATGATTATATTCATTAACGAGTCCAACACAATGAAACTGTGCAGGGTGCACTTGAGTACACTTATTCTGCACTCTACACTCTCAATAACTCAAGCAGAAGAATAATGATTACAAGGATAGTGGAGTGTTTTTTGTTTAGACAATCCAAAATTAAATTATGTATTCATACATTGTGATTAACTTTATCTCTGCTTTTATGGACTCTAAATTAAAATGTTGACTTTTTTTGCACCACAGCAGTGAACTCAGTAGCATTTTGACCTATGAAGAAGATTTGGAGTTTGCATGGAAAACAGTTGTGTAGAGAGCGAAACCAGGCAGCACACGTACTCCTCCGCATTGGTTGGTTGTAATCTATATATGACCCTGCATAAACTGACTTATTTATAGCTTCAAGCACAGCTAATAAGCCATCCATCTGTACAGCTTCTTCATTTGGGGTTGTGGGGGGCTTTTTCAGTGGTCTTTGGCGCAAGATGGAAATAATCCCACTGTCTGTATAATAAATGGATGTAGTCTCAGTGATGTCACCTAACTGAAACTGAGTTTTGAAGCAAAATGGCTTGGGCAGGTCGCCCTTCAGTCAGATGAGCTGATCCTTGTCTCTGATTGTGTGAGCTCACAATCTTAGTATCTTCTGAACTGCTAAGTCAGCAAAAATTCACCTCCCATGTGTGTTGTTAGTAGAATTGGCGATCAAAACAGGAGACCCTTTTTTGTACCAGGCTGTAAACATGCTAATTTAGGCTCTGCAAACCACTTTTTTTCTTTGGGTCGATGTGTATGTGACTTTTGGTACTTCTGGAGCTAACCTCAAGTGGACACTTGACCAACAGCAGATTTTTGCACTTTTGGGTTCTCATATTTTCAGACCAGAGGTTGCCCCTTTGGCAAACCCTGGACAGGCTGCCAGTACGTCAAAGGCAAAAGCTGTGGTCAATCAGGGGTTGTGTTTACTGAATCACCTTGAATGCACCAAAGTTATTGATCCAACTCCAGTTCGATAAAAACATTTTAAAGTTAATCCGGCTTACCAAAGCTCGCATTTTGAATTTTTGTGATACACATCATGATGTCGTACTCAAAAATATCGATTTCTTTTTCAGCCTCATGCTGCTGGAATAAGCTAAAGTGATGCCTCCATGTAACTTCCTGTCTACTGCTAAACTGATACCTACTTCAAACAGTCAAATGGGTACTATTCCAGTGGGTGAAATGGACCAAAGAAGGACAACATTTGCAATCAAGATGTTGAAGTCTTGGCTGGACAACATTTCATTTTGGTTACATTGGAATTTAAGAAAACTTGTCACTATTGGTGCAATACCATAGATGATGTTGATCCTTTTGTGTTTTGTTCTAATTCTCTGATGTATGTTGCTTCAGATGAAAGCGCCTGGTAAGTGTAATGTAAAATTTTAGTTCTAGACAAGGATAGACTGAAGGAAAATAGAGGAAGATAGGGGGAGGTAAATGATAGTCTCAGAGATGGTAATGAACTGAACTAACAAGTGTGGATACTTATAAAGGCCACATTCTGTTCATGAATTTGTTCATAACTGCAAAATTACTGTTGAATTCTTCCCCCCAGAATTGCTTGCAAAGATATTTTGAGATTATCAGTATTTCTAGTGTTGCTGTTTTCAGTTCAGTTCTCAAATAGAACCTCAAAAAAGAGAGATAAACTGGAAACCATTGTTTGCTTCATTTTGTTTGCTAGATAAACAAATTGCCTTTGTTTTCCTTCCAAAGAGAATCTGCCAAACCAAGTGGTTTATTGAAAACCTGTTTTGCCTGGCTGCTTGTCTTTTTAGTCCCATGGACTTCATTTGGACAGTGTGCACATATTTGCAGATTTCAGTAATCTACTCTGTTCACATTGATCATATTACAAACGGGGATGATTGGCTGGAACTCCACAAATGAGACCCAAGTTGTAGCCACAATTACCCCTTCAGCAGCTGTAGATACAGCATATTGATATAGTTGATTACACAAACAGACAGAGATAGAAACGGGGAGCAGTCACATGGGAAATGATGGTTGTTTGTTGTTATTTGTATGTTGCGTCAATGACTGACTCAGCCTGACTATGTCAACTTGCTCAGCTGAACCCTCAGTGCACTAAGAGCCGTGATAAGCAACGTCATGGGCCATTTACTTCATGTGCAAAAAATGATATCTACATTTGAATACGACAAGTTAAAAGGTAGCAGTAATCCGACTCGCTGTGTCTCTGTAATTGAACAACAGACAGTAGCACATCTGTTTGCAGAGATATCACTCGTTTTCCATATTTACATTTGTTATCCTTTGCCTCGCACTATAGAATTAATAGGCAAAATTAGGATCCTGCCTGAGGCGGTAAACAAAGAATGAGATATCAGAGCAGTGCAGGGAGTCTGTAAAGTGTTGTCAAACCTCTTCTCAGAACACAAGTGACATTCAATTCACTTCATCTTTACTCTTATTGGAGACAGCATGTTGCCAAAGTATTTTTAAATTAGATATAATTTGGTATAAACATTAATGGAATTATTAATATTAATCTCTTTTGGATGCCCTAAATAAAATAGCATTTAAGAATCCATGATGTTCTTTTGCTTGCTAAAACTGGAACTCTATTGGGACAGATATGTCATTCCAAAGGATTCAGTTTAAAAGCAGTTGAAATTTAGCTCAGAAATATGCTCAACCTGTGCCCGTAGATAGAGTTCATGAGTGATTAGCTTCCCCACTGGCCTGAGGCTGAATTCCACCTGAGCTCTCTCTCCTGTGTCTCTTTCTATCACCGTCTCAGGGAAAGTTGGCGAACGTCACCAGAGCTTCTTAAATTTCTTATACAGCTGAACAGCTAGGGGAACTCAACCTGTTTGGAGCGTGTTTAACAGACAGAATAACAGATTTCTCTGTGTTTACTCCTCAGTGGCCGATGGGATTTACTCTTGTGAGTAGACTATGGAGTGATTTGATAATGTACCAGAAGCATGCATTTACTGCTTATTGACTTGATTTGTTAACTTGACTCATAAAAAGAATAAAAAGAAAATTTTAAATATTATATAAGATGTGTAAAAAGATATATTTTAAACAGAAATGTCAGGCTTCTCAAAAGTTATGAGACTCCCTGACCATTTTCCAAATCTTGCCAATTTTCACCCTTTTTTAAATGCTTTTGACCATTTTTGCCACCTTAGACTTATTTTTATTGCTACCTATTGCTGTTTTTCCCACTTTTCACTTCTTAGATTGTTGCTCTTGCAAAGGTAGTTTTCAACAATTTGGCTTTTTGGTTGAGCAAGGTTGAGTAACACTGGTGAAGAGCATTAAAAAAATGATCTGGGATTCTGAGACATGTCAGGTTGGAGAAATATTGCACTGGCTTCAATCAGAATATTGCAGCAGGCCTTATCGTGATTCAATCTAATTTGCAATGAATTGCCCAGCCCTAATTGTAGCTCGTTTCCTCCCTGGTGCATGTAGAGACTCAAACATACGTCTTTTTTTTCAATCAGTGTTGTACTGAACTAAAGTTTCATTTCCCAGAACTCAATTTCAATTTATCTGTGACTGGGAAGGGCTGGATCTTGCCACAATGTTCCCAGGCTTTCATATACCAAAATTAGACTTTGGGAATTCATTCTATCCACAAGCCTCAGTACTCCACTATCTATATTCCCGACTGACTTGAGTCTTTTATTTTTTTGTCCTGGCTGGGAATGAAAGAGCTCCTGTGGAGGTGGCCAGAGGGCTTCCTGATTGATTAGAATTCTTCAGAGGGAAAAGAGCTGAGTGGTTCTGAGGCTCAGAGTTTGAGTGTGAAACACTGGGTGACATAGGCCGTGAAGGTTTAAGCTGAAAATGCACACCCAGAAGATGTTGTTTACTGAAACAAGCACAGAGTCTGCTGATTTAGGTTGTGTTGAGGGAAGCAGTTCACAGGAATTCACTAGGGATCTTTGCAGGTGTCTGTGCAGGTGCTTTTGAATCAAGAGGACTAGAGCATTTTTGCACTGAGCCTTGGGACACTAACACTGAGGCTATTTGCTGAGAGTTTGCTTAAACATTGCTGACCCGTTATTTTTGTCCATATAAGGAAGAGAAATGATTAATAGTTCTCGGTCTGTGCAAGCTTCTTCGTATTTCTTTTGTATCAGAGAACAAATAGCACAAAGCAAAACACCGTTCATGACTCAAAAACAGACATGGGGAATAAATCTGGGACACTCTCAAAGCATACATGCTCCAAAAAATAATAGCTCCATCAATGAACAAAGGCATCTAAGTGAGTTTAATGATGTTCTCAAACTTATATAAGAATCCCTACTAGTACATCTCTCAGAATCGGAAAGACGACATGGCTCAGATTTGATGAGCTGCTTCCGTGGAGGCCCCATGCCGGCTGGAGAGAGCCAACACAGAATGCCAAATAAGATGAAACGAAGCCAGTTACCAGCACACTGTGTCAGACGTCAGAGAGATCGGTTTTACGCTGGGATTGAGAAATGATGTTTCAAAAAGACTCCGTGGTCTCATTACTACATGCATGTAAGTTGTATTTGCACACTGGCATAACATGCTGTCAAAAAGACTTTTGATGGCGTCTAAAATGGATCAGCATCAGTGAAGTCTTTGCTTTATGCATTCAGAATTTTTTATAAAGCAGCATGGCTCAAAAATGTGAAATCACATTGTTTTAATGGCAGAGGCTAGAATGGTGAAAAGTACTGTGACGATCATGTAAGAGCAGCTAACGTCTTTGAAGCTAAGCTAAAGCCTTTTACTGATCTTTTTTTGGAAAATGATGATTCACAATGCTGTTTGATCAAATAGTTAAGAAAGTCAAAGCATTTTCCAGTTAGATTTGTTTTAATCTTTTCTTTTTGGCTGGACTGAAGTTTTGTTAGCTTTTATGCATTATTTCAACTCTCTATTGTAGTGCATACTTTTCTAGAGAAGGCTTTGTGCTTTTTCACTATTTAATGAATGATCCATACAAAACCCACAATAACTTTGGTGATCCTTCAGTGTTTTATTGTACCACCTGAAAAGTACTGGGTTGATGGACACAATGTTGGCTGGGACATTTATTCCCCAGTGTTATATCCAAATTACTTTGGTGCCCTTCCAACTTTTCTTCCACGATAGGGTTGCCATTTTTGGCAATGAATGGAATTTTCAAGAAGTACTTGATAGATTGCCTTTTCATTTGTTAGACATCAAAGTCCTCCCTTTGGACATATGGTAGTTCTCTGGATATTCTTTGACTTTTGTCTTGATGGTTTTACATGTGATGCAGATGACTCCTACCAAATACAGCTATAACCTATTGTCCTTCAGGGCAGTGCTTCTCAAATTGTTACACACCAAGAACCTTCTCCTAGCTAGTATCAGATACCCGGACCACAATTGGAGAAACACTGCAGCATCAACATTAACTTCTCTAGCATAATGTCATTTAAATTAACTTAACTTAAGATAACTTGACTTGGCATGACATAAATACAATAGTGGCAAATCAGGTAGCAAAGCGTAACGTGGTGTAATGTAACATATTGTCATAACATAGTGTCACATGTCATATTATCACTCATTTAAAGGGTAGACTCACAACACGATATCACAACACATAACATCATGACCCCTAACATGGGTTACGCCATGGTGTTTCCTGTCATGACATATAACATTGTGACATGACGAAACATCACGTCATGTAACATCATGACATGTAATGTAAAGTAGCTTTATGTCATGTACCGTAGCGTCACACCAAGTAGCATTATTTCACATCACTAGGCATCACAAAACCCCTCTCACGATTTCAACAGGTAACATGACTACACATAACGACACGTAAAGTATGGTATCCTATTTTATTGAATTATACTGTTCAGTTTTGAACTGTATTCTATCATATGATACCAAGTTGAAACATATCATCACATAGCTTTACAACATGTAATATATAACTTTGTAACGTGCTATGTTGTATTGTTTGGAATTGAATTCCACCCTCTTAAAGTGATGTTGGTCATAGTGTTGTTATTCCACTGCCTATTTTCAATAATGTGCATTAGTGTGTATCAGCATTGCACTACATTGAACTGAGGTTGTTGACACCATTCTTGAAGGATTTGCTACACTTTAAAACTCTCATTACCACTAAATGTGTACTGTAGCCTTGCTGTGCTGCTGGCATGACAGAAAGAGTTTGGTCTTGTTGGCTACTGTTCAAGTTTTCAAATTTCCATTTAGTTTACAATCAATGTAAAAAAGGGTTTCCATCTCCTATTGGTAAATATCAACCTAGTCTGGCAGACTGGTGTCCTTGTAGGCCGTAAACTGTCACTGGGAGTATTAACAAGTGGACATAGATGTTACGCCAAGGGGGAAATGCTCAACTATAAAAACCTTGACAGCAATTTCCGGGCTATGTTTACTGATCCTTCTGTGAGCCATATTTTAAAGTCTCACTTAGGGGAGTAGCAGCTGCTCAAACACTTACCGTGTGCGGTTGAACAAATGACATCATGTCAAATAATGAGGAAGAGTCACAGTACAGGAGAATCCATAGCTAATTAGAGCAGCTGGCTTTTAAGGCCGACAGTTTGACGAGGACATCAAGAAAACATGTACGCAGGGTGTCGATACTGTTTATTTTGCTCCCTCCTGCACTCTCACACTGCGCTCAGCAATATTGGATGCGTTTCATCGCCTATAAAACAGACTGAGTGAACAATGAACGAACAGCTCGCTGTGGTTAGTGTTGGAGGCTTCACCTTTATCTGCGGCCAAAATGATTAAAGTAAAAGCAGCTCATTGTATAATATTCCACAAATATGTCTGCTTGTAAAGAATCTGTAAGTATTTCTCAGCCAATGCAGACCACATGCTTGGCCTGGTTTTGATTTAGTTTTCAGTCTCATTTAAGTTGACATGCTGTGCTAAGGAGTAGCCACTGTTAGTCATGTTAATTAAAGTGTGCTATTTATTGGCATCAGCTTGAATGATGGATGTAATTGCTGTGAAGAAACAGGGGAGCTTCATTATTCCGAGGAATTGGCTGATTAAATTTGGCTTGTATAACCCTTATCAATATATATGTAATGAGCCGCTGATGCTCTGCCTATAAAATTGTACTGATCAATGTTGACATTTTCTCGGCTCAGAGCTGATTAGCTCTCGTAGACAGGCTTCATCTTGAACACTCCTGTGCACACAGCAACATCAACTCCACCCTTAATGGGCTTTTGATGCATTTCGCGCACTGTCAGATACTTTCAGCAGTCTCAAGATTGTTTTACAACGTTGATGCCCGGAGTGAGATTCAGAGAGTGTAAAAATCCTTCAGTCATTTCGATAAAAGATTAATATTTTCTCACCAGGTCTTACACAGACTCTCCTTCACCAGCATAGATCTCATTAAAACCTTATTTTTCTCAGCTGTGTCCTGTTCGCTGTAAGGTTTCAGCCCAAAGAAGGAAGGATTTTAATTACCAAGGATGAAGTGGTTCTTTAATTAATCATTGATGTTGTTGTAAATTTTGGTTGAATTAGAGTTAGAAGGAGACATATGGAGTGCTCCTCTCCTTAGAGATTGAGAGGGGAATGTTATTTGGTTTTAGGTCTTTACTTATGACTGGGTAGTCATTATCTTGAGATTTTCTTTGTCATAAATATGTATTTAGTATTATAAATTAATGCGTTACTGAAAATTCACACCATTGCCTTCATATACTGGATAGAATAAAACAGGTATGAGATTCTTTTCAAACATTAACATACAAACCAAAACTATGCAATATCACATGTTGAGATAAGAAATGTGATAAGATATGACATAATGTGACAGGATGAACTCAAATTATTTAGGATACAATTTGATGTTACATATTTGGGAACATTATGATGTGATATGATATGGTATGCTATGCTATAAGAAAGAACACAATACAGTATGATATAGTAATATGGGGCCCTGAACCAGAATTTTTTCCCAATTGGATCATTCCAAACAGACACAGTATTTACACGCTTTTGGTTTTGGGCTTCATCACAAACTGGTAAGAACCATTTTTTTTGTTCCTGAACCAGTTAACAGTGTTTCATGTCAGCCATAATACTTTAGGTTGGTGGGTTGAACGTAAGCACTTTCTAATGGGCTATTTCTCACAACAAACTCTACAATTCATCAGGCCTGTGCGTTACTAGGGTTTCATATTAAAGTAAATGCAAGTGGACCTTCTGACTTATTTATAGACCCGAAGAGAGTAAAAGTTCACTTCAACAAATAACTTTATATTTTCTCCATTCAATGTATTTTGTCTCCATATTTCGTTGTTGATCAGCAGATTTGGCCGAAGACTAAACTATCTGCATCAAATCCCAATTAATTCCTGCAGTCTTGCCAGTTTGACTGATATTTTCCCTCAAAAGTAAAAAATGTGTTGCACTAAAACTACTCTTGCAAGTACAGTTTGTCTGAAAAGTTACTGGAGTAAGTTTAGCATGCAACTACACACCTCTGCTCTCTTTCTCTCTGGTAAACAACCTCAGCATAGATGCTCCTATCGTGAAGGAAATATAGGCTTTAATGATACAAAAATTTAAAATTGTCTTCTGATTATCTGAAGAACACTTTAAACATCAGCTTTTACTGGGACAAAACAATGGACATTTTTTGAAACTGTGACTTAAAGTTATTGAACCCTGGAACAACTACTTAAAAGTTGGAATAAAACAATATAATCCCAAGCCTGTGGATATAAACATGATCAGATATTTTACTTAAACTGACAATTCCTGTTTTATTTATCATATAGTCCATGGCTACAGCTGGGTCTGTTTTAGTTGATTTTTATTCCTCCAAGATCTTCACTAAAACTGTAACATGGCCAATGCTTTGAGTCCTGTAAATTACACTAGTTTGTAACGGATCGCGATGCGTCCAATAAAATGGACTGAACCTTTGATTGCCGTGTAGAACTATGCAGCATGTGGTGTTCCATACAAGTTGTTGCATTCTTATCTGTTTTTAAAGTAGTTGTTGCACCTTATAACTTAATTCACCAGCATTTTTTCTGCCGGCTTCTTCATCTTCTATTAAGTTGTTCTTGACATCTTTGGCCATTCAAATTCTGTTCACATTAGCATTCATGTCATGAGCGCTGTCACAAGGAGTCAAAAAGTATTGACGCCAGGGGGCAAATTGACAGGGAGAATCTCATTAGAGTGCTGTATATATATATTTTTTATTCTGAGCATAGATATTTGGTGTTGGTGTATCAATACTCACACCAATCATGATGAAATACTGCTGCATCAATATTCTGCTTTTCTCCTAATTGGGATGTTTTCATCATAGTGCATCATTTTACTTTCCATATTGCTTTTTTCCTGCAGATGTAAATTGAAAGTGCATTTACTTCTAGAGGTTTATTTCTGCTCAAATGCCAATGTCTCCACTTTCCTTAGTGTCACGGGTAACTGTGTGTCTTCATGGATATCTTGCCCGCGAGCTGAATCAACAGGGTATTTGACAGGTAATGATTCATCGGCTAATAATGTTTGCAAGGTCTGTTTTAGGAGAGAATTCTCGTGGAGAAGCACCTCTGTAAATGACAGCCCTATGCAAAGAAAATGAAAATGCAAAAGTACCAAATGGACTGACCTTGGGAGATAATAATGCTTTTATCTGTAAGGGAAAAAAAAAAAAAAAAAACGCCAAGCATAACTGCCCAGCTTTTCACACTTGTGCTGTTTCAGTCCATTTTCCTAGTCTGGCTCTGTTTTCGACATTTCCCGAGCCTGCAGCGAAGCTTTGAAGGACACTGCTGTGAACTTGGGCGCCGATGTCCATCTGTTTCATTTCTCTGCTTCCAAACTAAAGTGGGTTTCCTCTCCCCACCCATCGGTGTGAGATCCCTAACTATCGATTCTGGCGGCTCGGCAGCTCCCGTAATTAAAAAATTCTATGTGGAAGATGGTAAACACTGCTCAAAGCCAACTGTGGCAGGGCTCTTCATCCTTAATGAGATTTCAGTGGAAAAGCTAAGCAACCAACCCGAAGAATCAATAGTTTCTCTCTCATTCTCTCTCAAATGCTTTTGATAATCTTCTCTAAGGCTCTGATCAATTTGGGCTGATGCAACTCATTAATAATCCTTGTCCCGGCCCACTTAGGCTGTGTTGAAGTCTTCGAAAAAGGATCAAAAACAGCAACTAAGTTAAATTGCATTTCTTCATTTGGGCACCCCGGGAACTTTATTTCTGTCTGTGTCTGTTAAATAATCATTTATTTGAAGTTACTGTTCGGACTTGATCATTTGTGGGAAATATAGTTAAACGCATCACCCAGCAGGTTCCAGACGGCGTAGGTGTCATCTCATTAAAGCTTCAGTCTTTATTAACATCTTGTCTCAAACCATTATGTTCTGTCTGTGGGAGGGGCAAAATCAATAAACCATTAACTTCATTTTATACTTTGCAAGAGCTACTCTGTACATGTCTGTGTCTGCTGTGGCCTCAAATGCAGCCGTTCCAGAAGTCAGTGGATTCTCCATAGGCACCTCAAATCTATTTCAGGGCGGTGGATGAATTCCAACATGTAGTGTGGTGAGAAAGTGTGCCAGGGCTGCTATCTAAAGCTTACTTTTTCCACATAATGAGCCAACTAGACTTTGCCATTTACCTGTTTGAGTGACATTAGCTCTGCTGGAAGCTTCTCATAATGATAAACAGTCCAGTTAAAATGGAAAAAGCGCAGAAAAAGATGCATTTATTATCTCCCTGGGCCATTACCTCTCTCAAACTTAGCTTAAAATAGAGATTTTGACACTGAGGTTCCGTTTCATTATTTTACTCTCCCTTCTCCTCCAGGTTGCTTTCTCTTAACAAGGTGAAGAGCATTTAATATCTCCTGTGCCCATAATTGATGAGCATCCTCACATTTTGACAACAATGAAAACAAAACTCGCTCATTTCCACGCGTCTGGGACATAATTTCCCTACGGTTAAAAAAACATATTCAACAGAATTCATTAAATTTACAGAGCTTAAAATCACTTTCAGCATGACAACACAGGTTTGCAACAGCAAAGAGTTACAATGCAGATTCCTCTGTGCTATATTTAAGCTTGAGCATGTATAATATATCACCAAGCATATGCATAGCTGGTGTATAAGCGCAACTGTGCAATAAATTAAAAAAAAAAAAAAAGGCTAACATAGGAACACCAGAAGGAAATCCCAGTGGACCTTTCTGCTTGGAGGCAAAAGTGTGGAAAAAGTACGGCAGCCCAGGCAGCCCACAGCTGGAGATAATATTGTCAGTAATTACTTCCATCCCTACTGGGCAGAGGACCTCAGTGTTGTCTGTTTCTCTGTCATATCTGGGCCAGCCGCTCATCTCGTTCCAGACTTCATCGGAGCTGTCAAGCATCGTCGAGGAGGGGGAGGCATTAGTGGACCCTGGAGAGGAGCGGGATGAGGTGATAAGAACATCACAGGGAAACCGGCTCATTTAATGCCGCACGCTGCTGAAAGTTGGGGCTCGTCATCTGCTTAAACAAGAGGTGTGCATTGCTCAGTTTATGTGTGTGTGAAAGAAAAAAAAAACATGCAAATGTGTCTCTGTTGGCTAAACCCTATTTACACCGCTTTGTGGAATATGTCACCCACATTTCAGCACAACGGTAAAAGGGCATTTGAAGTGTTTTAGTCACACTCAAGACAAAATAAATCTGTTTCAGTCAAACACTTCTGCAGATGTTTGAACAAAGGTCAGCCTTGTATTATTTCATAGAATTGTAAAAAAAAAAAAAAAAAGAAAAGAAAAACAAATTTTAAGGGTTTTATCTTATCAACAGGAAGAACTTCTCAAAACTTTAAGTGTCATTTGGCTCATAAGGGACGCCAGCTGTTTGATTTGAGCAAACTGCTAGTACACAAAACTGCTGTAGAATTAAAGATTCCTAGAGCAGTGGCAGGGTTTTGGACCCCTGGGTGAAGCACAATAAACTGTCCATAGAAATGCTGTTGACATTTTCAATGAAGGATTAGGGCTGGGCAGTAAATTGCAAATTAGTTCAGATCAAAGTATGGCTTGTTGCAATATCCCAATAGCAGAGAACTTTTTGAGACCTGATTAAAATTAATAAAGCTCTTAAGAAAGTTGCATATCAATCTAGGTAGCAATGATAACTGTTTTTTGTTCATCTTTTCATCTCACAACTTATTTACCCACTAACACATACAAATCAATTGCTTTTTATGTCAGCATTATCACATCAAAGTATTTCAAGTATTTCCAAACTTGAACATGCTGACACCAGTTTGACGGTTCAGTCAATTTAGCTCTAAACTATGACTCTATAACTGATAGAAAAACATCATAATAAACACAAGTTGACCGGGCTCGGCTCAGTGCCTGACAGGGAGCATGGTTTCATTAGAAGTGCATGATTATTTCTTAGATCATAATTTCTTAAACCATAATTAGCCACCAAGGTTGCAGAGTTGTACATGACACTGGGCGAGCAAGCATTAGGTTCGAGAGAGAGTGAGAGAGAGAGACAGAGAGACACAGAGAGAGAGAGAGAGAGAGAGAGACTAACACACACACACACACAGACACAAAGAGAGACAGAGAAACTTTGAGACTGATGAACTGACCTGAATTTTGCTAATGAAGAAATTAGTTTTCCCTGTGCATGTGTGTAACTGCTCTGCCTCTAATATAAACGTAGGTAAAACTTTAATAATATATGAATGTGTTTTAAAGAATCACATATTATGTTAATTGCTCCTCTGTTTTACTTTACTTCTCTCTTATGTGCTTCACTGGAGCAGGTGCTTCATTACTTATAATTTTACATTCACAGCTAATGAAACCTTTGGATATTACAAATGCTGCACACCCTCTGCTATAGTTATCCTCTCAGTAGCTCCTCCATGCTGAGCTTCAGATATTCCATTTGGGATCAGCTCGTAGATGGATGTGGTTTGATAAGACTGCCTGGGTTATGAATCAGCCTCTTCGTATGTGGGTTATTGTGTCTTGCAGCTAATATTGAAACTATTTAAATATCCAAATCAGGGCCAGTACTGATTTGGATATTTAAAACAACAATTTCTGCATACAGATTTAATAATTACAATTTTTAAAATTTATATTTTGTTATCATCAACCCAATTAAGGCAAGGAACTCATTTTACCTCTAGTTATAAAAACATTAGCCAGCCCAGGCTTCATTACACAAACTCAGAGTAAACACATATTTATGAAGCATTTTTTTTAAAAAACAGTTATATTCTATTTTTAAAAAAGGAAATGTTTTACAGTCCAACAAAACACTTCTCCTTTCCTAGAGCAGAAACCTTATCACAGGGAAAATAATGGCATAAGCAAAGGATAATAGATATAGAGGCCTAAAGGTAATGAAAACCAGAATACTGACAGGGTGAGCAGGACATTTACACAAGCCAGAGGCTTGTTGTCTTTTCCTGAGGGGACTCTGATTTACATATCAACCCCTTCACTCAGCATAAAAAAGTGATCTCAAGACAAAACTCAAAATAGTGTTGGTAAGAGAACTGATTCATGTTTAAATGGTTTGTACAGTTACAGATATAGTCCCACAGATTCCATGGTGTGATGACACTTTCATAGCAACAGACTCTAATCAGACTCCCTGCTGGATGAGCTAATACACCCTCCTGTGTTTTAAGTAGGACAATAATTATAAGATTTGTCTGACACTGCATGTATTTTATTGATTAGCAAGACACAACATGAACACTTGAGAGATTATCTGTTTGACTTGCAATAAGTTCATCCTGGAGTTCTTGATGTGTACTTTGCCTGTTGTTGTGCTGTCATGATATCCATTTTCTTTCTCTGTTACATCTTTGACTTTTCATTCAATTATAATTAACTGAACATTAATTAATTAATTAATTAATTAATTAATCTTAAAAATAATTATTTAATTTGTGTGGATTTCAGATTCAAGTCTGTACGAGTGGACAATTTACTTATGGTTGATCACAGATTTAATGGCCTTGGACCAAGCAAATCAAAATTTTAATACACACAAGTATTTAGTGAGAGTGCCAGATAATGAGCTTTACCTTATTAGATTGATGTAACCCAAGAGATTTATTTGGGAATGCTGATTTATTTGCTGGTAGACCATCAACAAAAACAGTACAGGGACAAACCCTGCTGAAATATCTTTTCATCCCAAATTAATGTGTAAGGCAAACAAATTCGTTTTTGAAAAACATTTTTATTCATTTTAAGGCAACACACCTGTTGCCATCTCTAGAAAAAAAAGGGAACAACAAAGCATTGAAGCAGAAAAACCATCACCACTACTGAAGATTTACTATCCAATTGATTTCTCCAGTGTGAAAACAATTCCGGTGTAGGATTTTAAAAGCACCCAAGCATAGAGGAGTGGAAGGAGGAGAAGGAGGAGGAGAAAGAGTCTTTTCTTATTTGTAGGCGTGGGTTACACCGTACATCCATGAACTTTTTTTCTTTCCTCTGAAGTCTGACTTATTCTGGAGCACTCTATAAGATAATTACACAAGGCTTTAGCAGAAGTCCTGAAGCTCCCACTGTCGATATGGTAATAGCTACTGGAGCAGGTGAGTATAATTTATTCTGTAGTAAAAACAAACATACATGAACATCATCACATTTCACTGCTCCTGAGAACAATAAAATGGTAGTATTCACTGCTCACCTGGCTGGTAATTAGTAGTTGAGATCTTGGAGTTGTTTACTTAAGCACACGACAAAATCAATGCATTGACAGTCGGGTTACTTCTTGCACCACTGGTCACCCAGCCCATTTAATTGCACTGCTTATTCAACCACAGCAAACAATAACAACCCTCATTAATTACTCAAGCATAAAGCATCAAGATATACATTTAGTGAGAGCGTGAGTTCACTCTGGTTCCTGGAAAAGAGCAGTGGGCTGCTTCTGAGCAAGGTACTGTAAATGCATCCTCACAGAGCTGCGAATGAGCAGATAATGGGCTCATATGCATAATACTGACAGAGGGGTTAGATTTTGCTCTGCCTGTTAGCAGCCAGCATGTTGTGATCCGTTAAGAGGAAGCCTGGATTCATGTGAAATTAGTCAGCACATCTTGCTGAAAAGGGCACGGGGCGAGCTGAATATATCAAGCCCTTTCATTTCGACCTGCAAAAGTCACTTTTGGTGCTCTTTTTTTAAGATGCTAAGTGACAAACTACTCCTCTTAAATCAGTCCTAATTATAGAGAAATCTTTATAATTAGCAGGGAAGGCTGCAGCTAGAATAAGCATTTCTGAAAGCAGCAGGATTAGGCGAATACATTAAAACCCACTTGGGTTCAGTGGACGACATGGCCATTACGGTCCTCACAAGTGTCAAAAAGGAAACAATGGATCATTACATCGAGAAGGTGAGATTAATCAAGACAGTGAGATAGGTTTAATGGGTGCAGTTGTCCCCCCCACAGTGAGAACATGTGACATAAAGTCAAGCAGGTGACACATGAGGACCAATTACAGGACCAGCACTGCCTGGAAGTCATATGTGCTGCACCTCCATGAGTGCACGGTGATTCAGCCGTGAAGCTCTGTTTCTATTAATATTGCACTTCCTGCTCAACAGCAGAGGACATCACTGCCTCAAATTGACAGAGGCACACAAAGGGCAGTAATCAAAAGGCCTTATACTGTAATGAGGCTGAAATATTAAACAGAACATCCTTGCCTTTGATCCATGGTATCACCTTTGGGTATGATAATAAGTTGGATGCTAATGTGTGAAGCGCTAACAATAGGGACAAAGTGCTCCCGGTACGGGCTGAATGCTGAATATGAATTGAAGATCTAGTGTCACAAAGCTGTTTCAAATCGCCAAATAAGCTTAGAGAGAAATGGAAGAGAAAGCCCCAAAAAGTTCTATGATATTTCATCACCTTTCGAATGCTTTTCTGATCCACAGTGCAGCTTAAAGAGAAAAGGAGATAATCAAGCTAACAAGGAGCCAACTATGAGACCTGAAATGTTTCTTTTTTCATTCGGGTAAACACACAAATTCTCTGCCAGCTCCAGGATGAATCTTGACATACATGAGGAACACGGCTAATGAACCAAACAGAATTTTTGGCGAGATGCAAATATCAAAAGACGCTCTTGTCATCCTCCATCATCTCTTTCAGCACACTGAGCACAACAAAACAACAACAAATCATCTGACGGCGTACTGTAAGGCAACAAAGAGAGCCAAATGATTTGGAAACATGGCTGCTTGTTAAGTTTTACGAGGTGCACATTTCAGTGCTCCGGTTTTAATATAATGCATAATACAGCAGGGCAAGACACTCTTGTATCCATTCACGGTGAGATGAAAATGCAATTGGCTGCTAGGATACGAGGTGAAATGGGCCAGAGCTGGTTTTCAGTCAAGTGCCTAATCCAATACGCGAGGCAGTCAGCCTGACATACAAGCAGGAATATCAGCTGCAACATGATTAAGCATCATCCCCTCACTTTCAAAAGCCAGCTCCATTTTTGATTGACCTGTGCCTCTTTATATTTAGGTGCACACAGCAGATCCTTTGATCCTCTAGGCAGCACAGTGCAGAACCAGTGTAGAGCTGCTCAAAGTGAAACCTAAAGGATGTTGAAAGGAGCTAGAAAGTCTTCACTAAATCAGACGCTGAAAACTACCACAAGAGACATAATTAAATAATGAAACGTGTTGAGACTGTGTGTCTCTCTTTTGGGACGGATATGTAAGATGACATGCACGCCAGAACACGAGCAAACTCATTTTGCAGATTCATTCTCCGACAGTATCCTGGATTTTGTTTTTGTTTGCTGTCTGATGAGCAAACTGATTGTCCAAATTGTTTTCCTGTTGGATTACCTGATTCTAGGCCATCCCTAATTCAGTTGCTGTCTGTTTTGTAAACTGTTACTAGTGCTGTAACCAAACCATAAGCTCAATATTTGTCCACCACTTAATCATTAATCCCATGATTAGAGGCAAAAAGAGGTGTCATAAAGACCAGAGAGGGATGAGGTGATGTGCCTGCCAAGATAAAGAAATCCTGATGGCAAAAAGGAATGGAGCTAAATAATGACAAAGGTTTTTTTTTCTTTAAGTTTTTCTTTTTACCACTTTTTAGTGTCCTGTACACATTACTTTCACGTATAACGACACTATGTTTAATACAAACTTAAAGCAGCCAGAACAACCTAGAAAGCAAAAGGGTTACAGAGGGAATGACGCAGGGTTGGTGGGCCTTAAACTTTTATTTGTAGGTGAATGGCTACAAAGTAGAAAAGAGGGTGGGGTCACCGAAAAAAAGATTTTGGAAACCGTATCAGCTCAAAAGAAAAAAATCCTGATTTTCCCCTGTAATCATACCTTTGGAGTCAGAGTTCAAAGCTTCATTGGAATTCAGAGGTAAATTCCAGAATTTTATCAATAAAGTCAGAATTCTGACTTTTTTTCCCACAGAGATCTGACTTTAATCCCAGAGCTGCATGAAGTCAAAACTCTGAGAAGAAGTCAGAACTCTCTTTTTGTCTCAACAACATGCATTACCCAGCCTACTGGATGGATGGACTACTCTTCATTCACGCTGACCGCTACCACCTGTCAGGGGATGGAGGGAGCCTCTGGGCCTACATCAACAATGGCTGGTGCATAAGCTACAGTCAGACTTCTCTGTTTTTTAACTATATGTCCTATTTATTTTTGGTCTTGGGGTTATTTATCTATTAATGGAATAGGATGTTATTAATCCGTGCGCAACTGGACCTGGGTAACACTATTTGTTCCTTCATGTTTAACATGTTTATGAATGAGAATAAAATTAACCTTGAACCTTCTGTGACAAAAAAAATCTGAGAAAATGTCAGAACAATATGAGTCTCATTTAGTTGTCTATATTGTTTTATTAACTCAAATCAGCCGTTTTGCTCTCTCTCTCGCTCTCTCTCTCTCTCTCTCTCTCTCTCTCTCTCTCTCTATCTATCTATCTATCTATCTCTATCTCCTCTCTCATGTACAAACACCAGCCTGCCCCACCTTCATACTGAGTTGATCTGCTGCATGGTTTGTGGTCAATGTCATGGCTAATTGGAGGGAGTCCTCTGTCCTGTACTGATGACATCATCAAATCCTTTAGATAAACAGCAATAATATTCACACGCAGACTTTGTTCCCTAGTTTGTTATTTTCTAAGACCTCTAATCATCCTTGTCGTCCTCACATTACCCTGGCACTAATTGATGGCATGGGGTGGCTGTGCTCCAATTCTGTCGGTAAGGGCTTCTACGCCCAGAAAAACACACATCAGCTCTTTGTACTCGGTAAAGTACCAAGTTTTTCTTGGCATCTGTTGTTTACTGCTATGCAGGTGCATTAATGCAAACTTCGAACCACTCTACCATGTACTCCTGAGGTGTGGCAAATCAATCAGTCCAGTTTTATTTGTACTATACATTTCGTTAAAACAGACTCACTGTGCTCCAACTGTGGCTGCTAAAAAGCAAACTGCACCTGCTCACTGCTTCCATGCACCGCTTCTTTCCTGCTTTGACTTTTTTCTTTTAAGGTTTTGGTCATTGTTCATGTACTCTCCAGAAAAACCCTCACAGCACAGGATTATTCAAAGCCTGTGCTGATATTGGTTTGCAAACATTAAACTTTTGGCATGTCCCAATAATCACCTGATTTAACATCAATAATCATTGCCAGTTGTTCGTTCCAAACCATAAATCAGGATTTTCTTCTGATTTCAGAGATAAGCAAATCCCCAACTGGTAAGCATGGAAATAACAAATTATTTCCCAAAAGCTTGCGAATATTTCAAGGAATATTTTAATAGCTCAAACTAGATTAGTGTCATTGTGCAATGAAGTGCCCACTCACAATCTGACCCACTAATTAGGTTGTCGACTGGCTCCATCCGCCGTTAAGAGTAATTGTTATTCCCCGCCTGCTCCAGCTTTCAGCCAACAAAGAGCTTTTATAAGGCTTACTTTGATGCTGTCATGTGACCGTTGTTTGGAGGCCTTTGTAGGTTAATGGAAGGATAATCGGGACTATTTGATCTCAGTAGTGTTGTAGCTGGTATTAGCCCGTGACAGACGGGCCTTGCTACTGCATTAGAGCAGAGTTTTTTGTTTCAGATTTTCAAGCTATTTTTGGTAGCATTCAGTTTATATTCTGGGGTAACAGGCCACTGTCATACTTGCATTTGCTTCATAGCAGGAGTCCAACTTTTACAAATGGACCACTTGTACTTCATGAAAGTACAAGTGGTTACTCAGAGACAAAAAAAAACAAAAAACCTTGTAACCATGAAGGAATTAGCTAAATAAAATAAGAGAGGGTGCCTAGCGACAAGATGTGCAGAAAATATTTCTTATTTAATTGGTACACCCTTTGATGCAGCCGCTGTAGAGTTTCTGAATCAAAAACTAATACTGTTTGAAAGAACCTGAAAAGGGATTTTCTTCCTTTTTAAGACTTACTACATTGCATCTCACAGATGTCTTTACTACAGCTGATGCTGCATTTGATTCTCGTTGTTACTTTAATACAGTGCACTTTATTTGCCTCATGTTTTAAAGCCAAGAGATAGGCCCAATTACTGTAGATAAACCCCCTCCCCATCTACTCTGCATGGTAAGAAAGTGAGGACAAAAAACTTCCACAAGGATACTATTGATGTCTCTCAGATCCCACTTAGATACCTAGATCCCACAAATTAGGAAAACAAACAAACAAAAAAGATTTTTTTGTTAATGAGAAGCCCTGTGACCGTGAAAAGTTCATCTTACCTTGTTTGAATGTTTTTCTTTACCCTGAACATTCTCCATTTATTCTGCAGATCTGGTAAAGCCACTGCAAGAGCTGGATTTGTCAAGAGAGCAGTCAATCATGACGTCACATCTCTTTGTTCTTGTAAAAAGTAACTAAATTGAACTTCACTCCCCTGAAAAACAGCATCTGTGTATTTGGAGCCAAATTAGAACCAACAAGGACATGATGTATAGTCCATAAGGTATTATTACTGCAACTGCTAATCACTGAAACCACAGACTGGAAAGATTAATCAATCAATCAATCAATCCATTTGGGGGTGTCAGAGGGCTGTGTTGGACTAAAACTACTTATCATAAGCCAGCAAGTAACTTAAGTCGTAGCCATGTTCTCTTTGTTCTCCATTGTACTGACTTTGATGAGACCACACTTCTTGTAAACAGATACTTCATGATGACATAGGCGGGCCATGATTAAGTCATATCATATAAAGCAATTAATATATAATATATAATGTGATGACATATGCACATGGGGTGTTCATGTTGGAGTAGATAACTGCGGGTTGTGCAGTGTCAATTCATTCACTTTGAAACATCCAAAAGCTGACTAGATGAACTAAATAGTAAACAAAAATGGATAGAAACATCACTTGTAATCAGACAGCTTGGAGGGCAAAATTTTTTAAGGGATTTTGTGCTCTTTTCTGACTTAATTAGGCTTTTTTGTTAAATAATTTTAAAAAGAAAAAATGAAATTTTCAGTTTGTAGCAAGTTATTTGTTAAACTAACATCTGATGACAGCTAGACTGAAACTAAATTTGTTTTAAGTCTCTTTCCTTTCTTACCGTCTTTACACAGTGCATTAACCAACAACTCTGATGTGCAAACAACACCCAGGTGGAGGTTTAATCGCTGTTCTGCAGCTGGGCTTCTCTCTCAGCTAAAGGAATGAGGAAGCATTCAAACTGACAGTCTTTTATGAGGCGTAATTTACTGTCAGCTAGTTATTCTATACTGTCATGCAATCAGTGTAGGTGTTTGCCTCTTTCATTTGTGGATAGATTTGCAGTGCTCTTAATAAAACAGATCATTTCTGACAAGTGCATAAATTTGAAATCCTGACTTTGGTCAGCGTTTGCCAGGACAGATTTCATAACTTTACGTAATGCATCACTAAAGTTTTAGGGACGGCAATTCAAACTCACTCTCCCCATTAAAGAAACATTTTGTGTAATTGCTATTTTTAGGAGAGCAAATTTCTGCACTTTCCTGACAGCAATATCAAGCAACACTATTCAATCATAGTCAACAGACTATCTCTGTCAACAACTGTGAGCCTTCTGGCATTTTATCAACAAATATTTTGGTGATGTTTTCTACTGCTGCTTTTCTCAGACTCCTGTAGAAGTTGGGTGGTTTGTCCATCATGTGTCTCTTATGAGATAAGCTGAGATATCTATTTGTGAATTCCCTCTTCCACTCAATTTTTTAATCCTATCTGCTCACATTACCTTTTATTGTCTGCTCAGCATTGCCAGTTTTCTCCTTTTATTATTATTATTCTGTTGCCCATCCACTTTAACTCCCTGAACAATGGCTCCCAATTGCAAATTCTGGTTCACTTATTCTGAAATACTACTGTTTTTTATTCCTATTCATATTTTTGTATTCATGCAGCACTCAAAGCTTAAATTAGTCCCCATTAGATGAATAGAATGGCACACTGCAGGGCTCGGCCTTATGATGATTATAATTAGCTGAGGTGGGAAATGCATATAGCGCCTTACTGTTTAAAATTGCCTGCATGTCTCTTGAGCTGAGTTATTTTCATGTCTGTTCCATGTGTGGAGGCTTTGACAAGCTCTCCATCACGGCTGCTCCATCTGTCGATCACATTTTCCCAAAACTCCATATAGAAATATCCCACTCAACTCCCAGAGTTCCATGGTTTTCTTTTCTTCCCCCTGACTGCCATGTAAAGCTTCTTACATGATTCTTTTTTCCCCCCATCTCCATATACGAAAGTAGACTTTGGATGGCTACGGTAGATTATGCTCCTGTCTCTATCTCCACAACCAAAGACAGAAATGTAAGTATATCAAAACAGACAAGATCAATCCTTGAGGGATAGAGTGGAGTCAAGACCAAACCGATGAGTGGTCTTGAAATAAATTTTTGTGTACAACTGAGATTCTGAGACCTTCTTGACATATAGAGAAATCTTAAGCACAACAGGGACAAAACACAGCTCTGCGATTCAAGGTAAAAAATATATAGAAACATTCTGAAGGCCACAGATGAATTCAAAATCAGGGTTTTCTTTTTCTCACTTACATTAACACAAAGAGTCATTTGACAATTGAGTCATTTGGTTGGACTGTGCTTGTGCTTTTCTTGGCAGCCGGACTGTGTTTTCTCTCTGATGAGTATTGTATTGCAGAAGCAATATGCAGCAAAACTATTTCCAGAAAAATAATTCCTCAAAAAAAAAAAAAAAAAAAAAAATCAATCCTCAAGCTCTCTTTGTATTAATTTGTCTTTACACTCAACTGGGGCTGTGCCTTCCATTATTGTGTTGTGTTTCTTTTGCATTATTTTCAAAACTGCCCCATGCAATGCTAAAATGATCAATACTATACTTCACCATGCTATGCTCTGCTTAGCTACACTGTTCTAGCTTTTTTGTTACTTCACATTAAGTCACAAAAAGTTTTGTTGGGTAAACATTGCCGTACGTTACTTTGTATTTTGTTATGTTCAGTTATGTTCCATTTACCTATCAAGCAATGCTATCTCACTCACCACTTGGATGAAGGCCTGTATGGTCAGATTGTTTTTGTTGTTTAATGACGTAATACCAAATAATGTCACACAGTTGTGCCACCTTTCTGGTTTGCTTTTAATGAAACATAAACATTGATCTCCTTTAAGACTTCATATTGTCTTTTCCAACCCAGAGGACTCTTATCTATGAACAATTTTTTTGTGAGCTATGTCTATAAATAGACACCTCATGTTGGATTTGTGAATGTTCGGTGTTGAAGACTTGGCGTTAAGCAATCAGGGTTGAAATCTGAAGAATAAAGTGCTGGGTGGAAATCCCCACACTGCCGTCTGTACACTCTTACGCTAACTTGCCATCTTGAGTCAACTGCTAACCGCTGAACATACAGCAGTCCCATTACAAACCCTGATGGTAATTGTTGTGCTTACAACAACTGTGATGGGGTTGGATGAGGCTATGTAATGTCCCTTTAAATGCCAATTTAACATGTTTGATTCTGGATTGAGCTGGAATAACCACTAATATTTCATGGTAATTCACAAATCTGTTGATACAATGGGCGCAACATGGATGTAAATTTAATTGCTCACATTACCTGGAAGTTTAAACTCTTCAATAATCATGAGCAATAAAATATCTTGCCATTTGTTTACTTACTGCTGCATTAGAGCAGTTATAGTAAAAAAGAAATGTGCTCTGGCTGTTACAGTGTGTTAATGTTCCTATTGAGGGTTGTATTCTCACCCAGCTCCTCTTTATCTTTGTTATTGTGTCTTCAATCTACATTTTATTCCTGCTACTACACAGTTCCAATTAACTTTGCCCACTGAGGCTCCTTTGTGTGATTGAGGGAAAGGATTAGGTGAGTGATGAAGGGGGCAGACGGAGCAGGTAAGAAAAAGTGGACAAAGTGAGCAAGAGAAATGCTGAGTTGGAAGTTGTAGTGCTGTCAGGGGGGTTCATGTTCTTGGTTGTAAATCTAACTCAACCATTGTTACGTTTTTCAGTCAGATACGGTGTAAACTGCACCACAGAGGAATGTGTCAGGTGCTTACATTGTATAGTGTGTATATAAACAAAAACTAAGAGTAGGCATTTTGGAAATGCCATTATATTCTCAACATCAAACTGCGAGAAGTAAGAAATCAGTTTGACAGAAAAGCAATGATCATTGAGATATAAATATGTAGAATCAATTTAAAACTCAAAGTTGTGCATTAACTTAAAGGTAAAATGTAAAGCTTAATTCAAGAATCGCTGAGTTGGTAACTTATAAATATTAGCTTATGCTGCATACAGGTCAAAAGGTTAAAGTACACCATTATTTCAGCCTCTGTCTGAAACATTAGCTTTTAGCAGGTGTCTCTTAAAGGCTTTCTGCTCCAAAATCCCCCCTACCTCTGATTGGCCAGCCCTATGGAGGCCTGTCAGGGGCAGAGCTTTGTGCAGACCTTGGTTTTTGAGGCCCATCCCACGAACAAGTCTTGCATCAGTAAAGATATCCTAATGGAACAACATCATAATTTTAGGAATTCTTGCGGAGACCCAATTAAAATCTCACGCGGTTTATTTCATCTAGAAGAGATAGTTTTAAGCAATTTACAAACAGACTTAATAACTTCTAACATAAATGTACATCTGTCTGGAAATCTGCATGTGAAACATAAACCTCCAGAATTGATACTTCATGTAAAATATAGAAAAGCAAAATATTCCCTCTTTAACTACCTGCTCCCATGAGATGTGAACTGATTTCTGTCTGTAACTTCACAGCATTAAGTCCCCTGGATCGCTTGACTTTATCACTTTTCTTTTTGATCATAACAAGTCATCACATCATATGTGTGAATTCACAGAAGGTCAGTAATCATGCTTAAGTTTGGCTCAATACTGACTTTTTTTTTTTTTTTTTTTTTTTAAAGAAACTGGTATCAATGACCATTTTAGTGTATGATATGTCTAAATAAACCAACCATTCTTTTCTGACTCGGATTCAAACATAATCAGTATTCTGCTGTTCATCCCAAGACGTGGTCTGAAATTAACTGATGTGTTTTTCTCTGTGTTTGATGAGACCTGATGATTTAAAATCAGGAATATAAATGTCAATGCCACTCCAAAGAGATGTAGTCATTAATTTAACTTAGACTTTTCCACTCCAAAGAGGATAAAAAAGTAGCACTCTTCTTTCTGGAACACTTTTGTTGTAGCCCTTTTACAAGTTTGTTGAGCCATTTCTGCCAGCAGCAAGTCTGGGAGTGAGAAGACTTCCATACATCATTGTGCTGAGGCATTACTGTGGGTAATGAAGTGTGAACTAGGAGCAGCACTTCGTTTTGTCATAAAGAGTAGGAGGGAGCTCGCTGTAGCACAGGGAGATTGTGGACAGTCTTCAGGCGATCACAGCCAAGTGCCTCAAATTACACTTGTCAGTTAAATGAAAAAATGAACTCCATATTTTTCTCCCATAGCTTTACGTTTTACTCGAAAGTAGAAGGCAGCATGGTCTGTGTCTGTAGAAGATTTCCCCAGGATGAGCTTAGCTTCAAATGGTTTAAACCAGTGTGTCTTTTTAGGTTAACCATCATTTCACAGTCACAGGGTAGAAGGAATTTATACAATCTTGTTTACTTTGAGCCACATTTATGCAACGAGCCAGATAAGGAATATATTTCCACTTTCATTTTTTTTTTTGGTGTAGACACCATGCTGGGTGCAAATCTGGTTAGGGTCAAACAGAAACACATCCAGGGGGGAGCTGTGATGCACCAAAAGCTGTTTGCCAAAACTCAAAATATCTGTTAAACAGGGGAAGAAGAGGGGGGAAAAAAATAGCACCCCAAAAAGATATGACAAGAGCTCATATTGTTGTAGCAAAATATGGAAATATCTCCCAATCTCTGTCATCTTCTCAAGATACATTCACACTTTTGTCCACGTCTTAAGATTTTAAAGAATGAAACAGCTTGGTAAAACTCACACTGGGAAATATTGTGAAGAAAAGATCAAAAATATTTGCGCCAGAACTCAAATGAATAATTGTGACATGACACCTTCAAAAGAAAACTACAGTATTTTTAACTGTTCATTCAAACATGTTTATTTTATCCCTTCTTTGTACCCCCCTCCTTCTGTAAATTCCCAGCAACCCATTGAAAAACATAACCTGCAGGCTGGAGCATGCTCTCTGATGAAGACATTTATAGGCTTACATTTCTTCTAGGCCAGTACACGTGATCTCCTAGCGTGATTTATTGTCTGCACACATTCAGCATAGCCTCAGGATATGTTAGATAAGTGCACTGCATTAACAAAAAAGAAGCTTCTGTTTTAAGCAACTGCTTAAGTAGTTGTCAGATTGGATGCGGGGATCAGTGGCGATGGGGGAGTTATGTTTAGTGACGTGTATTATGATAGATGAGTAAAAGGGAACATTTTGTATCAGTTTGTTTTGAAGCTTTTTTGACATACGAGGCTCTACACTGGCTTAAAGATTTATTTTAGAAAACAGTTGTCTATCCAAAAATAAGAAATCTGATTTCAAACTGTAACAAGAAAAAAGGCAAAATAGGACACAGGTTTAACTGAAAGTAGAGGCCTGATACTGGTGGTACTGTGACTTCATTGCATTGAAATGGTTGGGTATTGAATACTTGCCATTAAAAGCTCCTGTAGGGGAGGATTTATCTGTTTATGATACAGACTGATATTAATATATTTTGCCTCTATATGACTTACAGAAGTGCACAAGGCCATTAGCTTCAAGTCTTATTTCAATGAAGACATCCTAACGTTTGAAGCTTGTGCCAGAGTGTGGGTGTCAAACAAAGGGCTCAACAGCATACGCCGGGAAATATAACCCTTTACATTGATTTCCACCGTAAGATTCAGTTCTCTGAACATGACTGACATAAGCATGGTATCTTTAAAGAACTTATATTTATTTAGTTTGCAGATGACACCAGGATTGCTTTCCATGGGAATATTTTGGAATTTAACAGAAATTAACATGATTTTTCTGGGAATTTATAATAACTCATCTGGTCATCTATGTTTATAAAAAATTTTAGTTTATTATAAGCAGATATGCATGCAAAAATGGGTAATGCAATGTTTTTAAATGACATTAAAAATGGGAATTGTGAATCTTCTGAGAACAAGCATATTTACAAGCAAATATGTCTGACACAGCATTTACAAATGATGAAAAGCAGTTTTTAGAATAGAAAAACATTGAATAGTGAAAAATGAAATAAGCTACTTTTTTAACAATAGTCTAGACATTCCTTCAGAACCACATCGTCAATCCCATTCAAAAACGTTAAAATATGTTGTTGAGCTTCTCTTCAGGCCATGCTGTCAACTCACCTGGACCTGGTCGTGGTCACAGATTCATCACCTTTTCTCTGTTTTGAGAGGTACAATTCCTGTGCCTTTCTCCCCTTTTTTCTCCCTTTCTCTCCTTCAAGGTTATTTCACCTCTTTAGTTTTATGACAGAAAGATTATAATACAAACATCTTGGTGTGATCTCAAAATCTGCTGGAAGCCTCGTGCAAGAGAAATCTGAGCAAAGCTATTAAGGATTATTGCAGCTCAGGGATAAACGAGGCACATTTGGATCATAAAGCACAACATATTCCAAATTGTTCACTGTTTTTTAGCCTTACCTAAAGTACTGCGTAAAGAACTGGGATGACATAAAAACACCCATCAACACTCAAACATATGACAAAAAAAAAAAAGCAACAGTGATGGTCAACAACATGGAGCACACCAACACCTTGTTTTTCTATAACTACATATGTTGACTTTTGTTACTGTAGCAAAAGTCAAAGTTTGATCTGAATAACAACAGCTTATCGTGATCATGTCTACATGCCAACATGATTTACTGCCTTGTGATTGCCTGATTTGATATTTACGTTAATGAGCAGTTGAATAGTCGTACTTTTTTCGACGGTGTATGCAATGACTTGCAAGGAATCAGTGGAATGTATCATCCTCACCAATCTTCTTGCACTTTGTTGCTTCCTACAGCCGTTGTAACATATGTAATAGCAACTTGGTTGTAAGTAATAAATTGTGTTTCCTCAGGGGAGTAAATTAATATATCGAATGCAACTCAACACAGGGCAGGCCATTTGTTTTCATCAACCAGCTTAGCTGGATTCATTTATTCTTTATGATGTTGTAATATTTGAAATCCCCTTTGCTTCCCAATTTAATCACCAATATATTTGATGATTCAGCTACAAGAAGTCTTTCGCATGCTTTAGTTTCAGGGTGAGATAGCAAATAGCAGACTCTTCACTGAGCTGGATAAGCTCATAAGTATTTTAACAAAGGGAAGCCAGTAATGATTCACTTTCAAACTGGCAAATCAAACATACATTTTAATCAAAACCATGCTAAGCTACCCCTGATTGATTGATTCTCTCCAAGCATCATATTTCCAATGATTCAGTGTGAGACCAAGCTGAGAACTCAGACTCTTTATCGACTTGTTTATGCCCTTAAAGTTGTCTGTATTTCACTTTTCTGTGTGTGTTTGGTCAGCCAAGCTCAAAAGCAGAAGTCAGGGTTTACTGTAACAGCTGACACAGCAGACAGGGGCCATTCATCTGCAGCTGAACACAACAGGAAATCAATCTGATAGAGAAAACAAATAACTTGTGTCAGTATACAAAAGAATACCCTGCCTGTTTCTGAATGTAGATCTGTGAATGTTTGCTTATTTTCTGGACATTTACTTACAAAGGATTCATGATTTCATTGCTTGAGGTGGTAAATATATAAGATATGCCACATGATTTCACAAGCTTATTATTTACAAGACTGTTTAAAAAAAAACAAAAAAAAAAACTGTATTCATGACTGAGCTAAAAGTTCTTTGTTTTTACTTACCTTTGTGCTTCTAGCTTTTATTCAGTGAAGGCTGTGCTCCCAGCATGTACTCCTTTTCAGTCACTCTCAAAAATAGAAGACAGTAGGAATGAGTAACCTTCCTCTCCTGGTTGCATCTGTAATTATAATCAAAGACAAAGGCGGTGGTCTGAACACTTCTCGTCCTTGTGCATGGTGTTGCCTTCAAAAGCAAACAATACAATCAGTGCACAACAGATCTTTATTTGCTGGGTGGCAGACAGATATTTCAAACTGAAAGTTTAAACTTTTTTTAAACACAGTGGTGCTTTTTTTCTCCATCATGTATTCTGTCACATCACTCATTCACAGATGCTGCTCACAATTTCACCAATAAATTATGATGCCGCACCGAGTCCTTGTCTTCTTAGATTGTCAAAACAGTGGTTACTCTCCCAAAAGATGATAAATGTGTGTTTTCAGAGTCATTGAATATACATAGAAATGGAAAAAATGTTTCTGCCTCCTCTGGTTTTGCAAAAGTGAAGCCAAAAATATTTGTTAGCATGTGTTTGTGCTGTCTGTTGGAGAAAAATTAAAGAGAGTAATGTTACGTCAGCCTCTGAAAATACATATTTATCCTAGTGATAAGCGTCGACATGAGTCACAATTTTCAGTTACTCAGATAATGAATAATTTACAAGAAATCAAATAATTTATATGACTAGTTCAATAACTCAAAAACTCTTTACTCATCAATCTTATTTTCAGTTAATTCCGTTAACACATCCCTTGTATGTTGGTTAGAGAAACACTGAATTCTAAACTCATTTCAAAAATCCTTTTTAAGCTTCTGGCATTGAAATTTCTATTGTCAGCAGATTAAAAAAAAACATTGACAATGCAAAACACACAAAGAAAAAAAATGGAGAACACATTTTGTTTCACGCGACTATAGAAACTTCAAAAGAATAGGGAGTTACAGCAGGTGCTTGAACGGATAATGCTAATTGGGAATAGTCATCAAAGTCAAGTTTAAGGAATCATGATATGGACCTGGTTTTGAAGCTGAAGTTTTTTCAGCATAAAAAAATGCTAGCTAATTTTAAAATATCATGATTGTTCATTGTCCTTTTTATCTCTTGTCTATCTCCCTTTCTATTTATAGCCCTTTTTAGAACTGATATCTAAATTGGCAGCCACTTTATCTGGGGAATTGCGTGACATAATGAGCAAACATGAAGGAAGAAGATCCTTTAAAACACAACTGAGTATTTATGGTTCATATTGAATCTTTTGAGAAGCACAATACTTCAACATATCTGTTTATTTATTTGAAATGCTCCTTTTATCTCTGTCTATTTTCATGGAAGCCATGCAGCGTTTAGATGTTTTAATGACGTGTTTTACATTTAAAAGTGTACAGAGTTGTTGTTTGTCTAAGTGAAAATATTACAAATCGAGATTGATGTGTGACTCTTGACAAGAGCATGAGGAAGTAATGATATCTTCTTCAACGGCGCCTTGTTTGTGTCTCCAAGGGGCTAATTACAATAGCAAGAGTGTGGAGCTGTCAATGGAAGCCAGGATTTCACCACTTTACTCAAGTCTCGACATGACCCTGAAGGCACGAGCCCACCGTCAGACAACTAAATCCAAGACATGATCAAATCATGAAAGCTGTGACTATATACATCAAGAATCACAACCTCCCCCCTTGGATATTTATTCATTTTCACACATCAAAGTAAATTCGTTCACATTCTTTATTCTCTGAACATCAGCACTCAATACATATATGTATTTCATTAACAGCAAAAAGAAGTATAATAAGGTCTTTATGTTTGTAATAGGACAACTTCCAGACAGGTAAATATCAATGTGTGAACAAATTTAGCATTCTGTGATAACTAGCACAAGGCCAGATGCTGTCAGAGCAGACACTGTATCATAATCTTGTTCCATCTGGCACAATGTGGATCCAATCTCCAAAAATGTTTCACTTGAGGGATGTGCTCTCTGAGGGCTTGGCATATCCCCCGCTGTCAACATTTGAGCTATTGCACTGACTGACTCCAAACATTCCACTTTTGCTGGATGTTTCCAAATGTCACCCCTGACATCTGTACAAAGAAAGCCATCTCCACCAATCAGATGGCCCGGAATTGAAGAGATAAATGGCATTCTTTTTGGAGAGAAAGTGCAATTTGATATCTACAGCTTCCGTAAGTTGCACAGCCCTGATAGCCTTACACATAGCTCTATTGCCTTTGCCCCTTTGGGAGAGCAGACCATTTTTCTCTTTGGCCACAGAGAAAGAGTCGGGCAGCAGCCAGCAGAAGCCAGATTGGCAATATTTATCTTGGTCTGAAGAGCGACTGAACACAAACATCCAGGGTAATTTTAACCTCTGGAAAGACCGCAAGGGAGGGGTGAGAGAATTGTATCAATATGAAAGTGAAATAAGGCATTTCATTACTATTCGCAAGGCCTGCTTTTACAAGTGGACACTGTGATAAAATGGAACACCAGAGCAGATGAAGAGATGAGAAAAGGAAATCATATGCAGAGGTTTGCTTGTAATACTTTCATTGATTTATCACAATGGATCACCGAGCAGTTTTTTTTTTTTTTTTTTACTTTGTTTGCCGCAGTAAGTGAGGAAAAAAAAAATCCTTTTGTACTTCTCTAAAAGGCCCAACACTTGAAACAAAGTATTGGGAAATGTTTTGTTTACCAGTCCCACCAGGTAGCCAATCAATAAAAACTCAGAGCTCATTAGCCTCCCTGAACTATTTAACACCAGCTGCCCCCATTACTAAGACCAGTCAATGATGTTTGTTGCCATAATGCGATTAGCACCTTTTTCTGTTAAGCTGATCTTGGATCTCTACCTGTGGCTGCAGGGTTCAACAGGGGCAGCAACCTAGCACCCAACCAACCTTTGAACAGCTAATTCCCTGTTGCTGCTAGCTTGTTGCCTAATTCAACAATACTTTTTCTTAAACATTTACATTTGGTGTGGTTTAGTTTGGTTTGGTTTGGTTTTGGCTTGTTTGTTCTGAGGCTTTCCATTACTTTCTTGGCCCATACGATCTGTCTTTCATCATTACTGTGGTGGCCTAAATTGTTAGACAGTAATGTAAGCCTAAGAAAAGCTTCATTACTCTGTATCAAGAACAGATGGGTGACATCACTGAAACTACGTCCCTATATTATAAAGCCTATAAGCCTGGCATTGCACCTCCTCAAAAATGTAGCTATATCATTTACGTCATACTGCAGATTTCTAGACCTATGATTGGTTTGCTTAATGACAGCAAGTAGAGCAGCAGTGCAGAAGCAAATAGAGAACACAGTGGGATCAGAAAATGAAAATTCCCCTGTACACTCAACACATGTAGTGGGTAGGAAGACATTTGTTGGGAAGGCATTTTTCACAAACTAAATCAAGACATTGTTAGTTACTGGAGGTATGTTGTGCAGTCCACACATATGTACATGTCAGGCTTTGGCAAGGAAGCTAGCTAGTGTTGGTTAGCGTACAGGGAGAAATGAATGATGCCTGTGATGTTAATTTCAGCTTCAGTTTGGTGTGCATTTTTTTCCTCCCTGCTATTTGGGATGGGAAGTGTCTGTAAATGTGGCTTATAGGCCAAATTTTTACAGAATGTAGTATCATGGGTCTGAGACATAGAAGTGATGTTTACATTTATGGACATTGGGTCTTAAGAGGATAAGAAAATATGATGTCAAGTTTTATTTTTGCCTAGTTGGGTAAAACTAGTGCTACAATGCTAGCATTAGCAAGCATCACTTAATATCTAACATTTTTTTCCATCAACAACCCAGCAAATACTATGGTTATTATGAAAACTTCATCCCTGTTTTGTTTCTTAGTTTTACCACCCCAAGATGTAGTTGGAGGTCATTGGAGTCAATTTGCAGAGGATTCAGTCAGATTGTACCAATTGCATAATGCTAAGTTTAATGTGTTGAAAATGTCCAAAATTAGATTTTTACTATCAAGATTCTACTTAGGTGAGATTGGCTCATATAAGAGAGTTTACCCCCCCCCCCCCCCCCTAATTTTTTATACAATAATTTTTCATTAGCAAACAGAATCTGAAGCTATTTAGCCTGGTATGCGTTTAAGAAATAATCACAGGGCCATCCTGCCCTTAAATAAAAAAGCAAAATGAACCAAAATAAGCTAAAAGGCTCTTTGCAGCTCAGAGAAACTGAAGTTCCTGTCATTATTAGAGCAGCATCAGTTATTTTATGAGCCGGGATGTCAGCCCAGACTGCTTTACCTGAATTAGAAATATTACTTTTAGCAGGGCTATGACTATTGTTTAAGTACCCTCTGAATAACTTTAAGACCATACTGGTGTGTGTGAAATCAGTGTAGACAGAGTTGCAGCTTACACCTCCAGGGATTACACCAAAACCACTGCTGAGCATTTTATTATTACCTTGAAACTCTATGTTCCTGGAGGACTTCACGCATCCAAACCGCCTGCACACGTCAGTTTAATTCAGCATGATAGTTGTGATTGCATTCAAAAGTAGTGAATTGCATACTTCAAACCAGCCCTGTATATATATTCTTTCATTCAGATCCATTTTTCTGTCTGTGGTGACAGCGCTCATCACACTTAACTGTAATTTACCGCTGTGATTGAGTGTGAATGCTCGAGTATCGATGACTTCCTCAAGCTTGATCAGCCGGTTGCAGAGGTGGGTGAGTTCAGACGCCTATTCTGCTGTTCCCTTTTAGACGGGAGACAGAAGGTCAATGAATTGAGCTGAGATGAAGCAGACAATTCAATTGGCTGGCAGGTTGACTGAAGCAGTTGATGCTGTTTTCTTTCTATTATAATCATACTTGTGTTTGAGGCAGCAAGGGAGTTGAAATATATAAAAAGGAAGTATGATATAACTATCAAAAGGTGAGGAAGTGGGCGATGTTTGGATAGTAAGGAGATGAAAAGAGATCAATTGATTCCCTCTGCACTGTATATCTTCTGTGTGGCACTAATAAAAAGCTCACTTTTCGGTTTGTGATTTGATGTCAAATAAAGGTGAGATACTGTCAGAACACAGCGAGTTGAATATGGTTCACAACTTGATGAAACCCTTACATCCCCATTTGTGTGGGATGTAAACCACGTGTCATCTGATGAATTGATATTTGACATTTCAGATATTTTGAGTTTTATCAGCTGAAATGGGTTGGCATGGTGATGCAGTGATTAGTGCTGTTGCCCCACAGCAAACAGGTTACTGGATCGAATCCCTGGCTTTGTGCAAACCCTCTGTGGTAGGTTATATCGGCCATATCTGCCAGTTTAGACCTACAAACTTATCGATTCTGGATATCCATCCTATATTTAATGACCAAAATGTACAAGCAATGAAACATACTGTTTCCAAACAACTGCCCCAAACAAGCCAGGCCTGAAAAATCAATAATATCAGCATATTTTTTGCTATGGACAAAGCTTAGAATTTTGGGTGGTCCCCCCTCCAGTCACACCCCTGAGCACAACAAGTATTTCTTCTGGTGATTTTTTACTTCTTCCCTTTCAAATCTGGCACCCTGCCACACCAGCCATCCACTTTTCTTGTTACCACATTATAGATAATTCTAATTCCCTTTTCACCTCCAAGCCTTTGGAACCAAAACACTATTAAATACTTTCTCCTTTTCCATTCGTCTCTTCTAGCACAGCTAAGCCCAAAGGCCAAGATGTACGCTTGTCACATTACTCTGCAAAACACATTAATATTCTGCCCACAAAGTGTTCTTCGTACTGTATGCTAATGAAAATGTACTACACCCCTGCTTCATAGTCTGTTTTTACCAGGAAAAGATGTTCAGAATGAAATGCCTTCTTGTAGTCTGCATTCAAGGTGATAGGGAACAGGAACAGACCTGAATGTCAACGCCATAATAACTAATACAGGAGAACAAATAGCTGTTCTTTGGGGAAATGGTTGCGGGGCAAGAGGCCAGTGAGTGCTCATGTCTGGAAATATCTCAAAAAATCCTGTTGTTTGACAGATCAGATGCACTTTCAGTGTGTTTGGTAAAACCCTGTGATTTCCTCTTGTTGTGTTTCCCGTCATTGTTTTTGCCTTTATCAGCTCTGTGCCTTCCCAGAGGGGTTGAATAAGACATAACGTCTCCACCACACACCCGTGAATAGTAGAAAAATAGAAGTGACATGGATGTTCGCAGCATGTGCATCACTACGACTGTGTAATGGTCTGAAATATCTGTGTTTGTTGGGAAGAAGAAACGGGAAATGAGAAAAATAATTTGACAGGGGCCCATTGTTGCAGTACTTCACTCATCCTAATTGGTTGTGTTTTTGTGTCTGTAATGGCTGGAAATTAGTTTTCTCCTGAGGGTTCTGGATGTATTTCCCATTTTAATCCTGTCAAAGAGCGAAAAACTGAAGTAATTTGTAGGGAGGGGATGTAAGAAAATAATGACTGTATGATGTCACCACATGACAAACATTTAAGGTATTTTCACAGCAGCTAAATGAAACCAAAACAAAAAAAACTACAAAGATCGGCTCTAAAGACATAATCCTACATATTTCTCCTTACAGCAACTTGTCGTTTAACAGCCTAAATATGTTGACTTAAGCCAGTTTTTATTTTGTAGTTTTGTATTCGTAGTTTTTCTGATGACTGTAATTTTTATAAATTCTTGATTGAGGTGTATTTCTTTATTTGAATATTTCAAAATTCCAAATGTTTCCAGATGATAGATATCAATGATCTCATTGAAGGAGGAGTATGAAAAACTGTTTGAAAAGATTATGGTCTTGGACATTATTAAGCCATTTTGAAGCAATTGTGTGAAATTTGACAGCTTATCTTATTTAGATATTAGTTTTAAGAAACTGCCTTGTGTTTCACCCGGTCTGTATCACGTCTGAAAACTAAATAATTTGTCTAGATGTTTTTGCTGTATCTGTTAGGTAAAATTTCACTGGAAAGAGCAATCAGACAATCACATTCTCTCCATTAACCTTGGTAAAAAAAAATAGAATTAAAGAAAAGCAAATTGGTTTTAAATCTTCAAGCAGAGGCAGTAACTTTCAATAATTTTCAATTTCTCCTTTTTGCTGATGTTCCTTATCACGGAGAGGCTGACATTAAACCTTCAGTGTCTTTGAAATCGATTTTGCAGAGTGTGTGCTGGCCCCGTAGGATTGGATGGTCCCAGACTCAGGGACGCAGGATGCAAGTAGCTCTGTAGTGAAGCAATTAATGAGATTTTGGTCAAGGATCGATCTGTGGGCTGGAAAGAGAAGAATGGAGTCAAGCATTGAGTCCTCAAGCATCGCAAATGAAACTTTCTGTCCTGTAGAACCAAGAATTAGAGATAGCCAGTTCTCGTGTTGGTGTGCATTATTGCATGAGGACCAAAATATATTTACTACTGAATGGTGCGGTGTCCTTAAAGACGAGAGTAATGTGCTTTTCTAGGCTTTGTACTGTCCCTCTGGTGCCCCAGTTGTAGCTTTACATGATTTACAGCTTGAAACATAACTTTTTTCTCACAACGGTGTCATAGAAAATCTTTATTTCAGACTCTACTGTCTCTCTAAGGCTCCCACTCAATCCTCCTTCCTCTTGATTGGCCTATCCTCTGGAGGCCTGTAGGGGGCAGAGCCATTGACCAACCTTGGTGTTCAAGGCCCGCCCCATTTATGTGGTATGAGCAAGTGAGGAGATCCTTTTGTGATGATCTCATCATTTCAGCAAAGCTCATCAAGATCTTGTGGAGAGCTTGTGCTATTTTTAGAAAGAACTTTTCAGAGTGGTTTGGAGGCAGATTCAGGGATTTCTTCGACATGAATATGTAGTGGTTTGAAAAAAATGCACATTTAGTATTGACATCCAGCATTGTCACTTTAATATCCATATGTTCATTTTTAAAGTCAGGGAAAGCAGAACACCCCGTCTTTAAATATTGGATAATCTGGCTTGGGAACTCCTCTTTAAGGTCGCAAAACTCTCCAAAATGAGAGCACTGACATAGCGTACAGCATGTTACTTATTTTTCTCAGATTTTCCACACTCCTTTACATCCCAGTTACTCCTTAGCCTACAAACTGCTCTGCTGTCAGCAAGGTGACAACGCTGACAATCGTCCGTGCTACTGTTGAGAATGCTGAGCAGACAGAGGAGCACAGGTAATGCATTTTTGATGCCCACAATGGCTACCGTTTCCCTGCTTAGAAGGTAGAGTGACTGCGCCGCGAGGAACTCGGCGAGCCTTTGGGCATGGCTTCTGAATAAGTGTTAAATGTCCCATTAAAATGGATGTCCAAATCAGCAGGGAGAAGCAGAATCTCCTGCAAGCTCCTAATCTCTCCTTTCAGGCCTGCTTATCTGCACTATCTGAGAGGAAAGTTCTCGAAGGTGGATCAGTTTGAAATCCTTGTACCTTTGCCCTTGAAGGTACAGATCTTTTTCCCTCGACGTGCAAGGAAAAAGTTGCCCATATCACATATTTGCATGTCACTTCTCTCCTTTTTTTCTGTATCTGAAGAGCTTGTGCAACATTTAAACTGATTCTGCATTTGACGATGAGTCACTTAAACCTATATTTGCTGGGGTGCTAACATAAATAGAATATACACACACTTATAGAGAGGTCTGACTCCTACTTGGGTATTTTCCTCTGAAGAGAGCAGTCACACTTCGATCAAAATGAATTCTATTAATGGCCAGCACATATTAACACCCACATTTTGTATTCCAGGGTTGGATCACTGAGTTGTTTCCTCTCCACATTCACATTTTTAATCAAAGAACGGAGGCAGAGCCGTATCTCACAGAAGCACTGCCACGGTAATACACTTTTATTTTTCTACCACCTACAAATGTTTCCACACCACTCGTGAATCCTCCGACTCTCCGCTCTAAAAGCAGCCCACTCAGGTCCCTGGAGGGCCGGTCCCTGTCATTCAGCCATTGAGCGGACATTATTGAGGAAGGTAATTGGCAGGGAGCCTCATCTCTGGAGGTTTCCTTGGGCCTCAGCGATCCTTCAGAGGACTGTGCGACTCTGCCATTAATCAGTGGAAGGATAAGAGAAAGGAAGGATGTGCCAGCGTCGGCACAGACCCTTACCTTCCCTTCGCCCTGACAGGAAAATCCTTACCTAATCAAACTGCCCGCTCTAATCTACGCTTTACATCTTCCAAGAAAGTGGCAGCACACAAATGGAGGATAACTTTCTCTGTCTAAAGGGTCCTTGCTGCTTGGCAGCTCTGGTTATAAACAATACAATAACTTTCTAAATGTAAGATTTACTTCAACTTTTATTTCCTTCGTGACAGATTTTTCCCTTATGACGAAGCTTATGTGGTGAATAAATTACTGTAAAAGCCTGAGACAAGTTAGTCATAGTGAGAGTTGGCATTGTGTAATGGAGCCAATTCCAGCGCTATAATGAGGGCACGCACAGAAAAACAAAAGTCAGAAGCAAAAGTTGGATGAACTCAAGCAAAAGTAAAAAGCACTTTTTTAAATCTACAGTAAGTACTGGGAACTTTTAAATGGGATTGAAATGTGACATAAGACCTCAAAATGAGATATTCCTCTGCATAGTCTTTAAGTGAACAGCACAAAAAATAAAGCAATCTGTATTTGGTAAATCCATGTGTCATTCATTCAATTGATTTCCAATCATGTATCAAGAAACTAAACATTAAAAAACAGTTTGTTTTCTTTTTTTGTCTTTTTGAAATGAAAACAAATAAATGAACATATGTTCCTTTTTCAGTATTCAGTTTGTTATTATAGATCAAAGGAAGGGAAGTTGAATTGTAGGTTACAGGCTGATTGTAATTTTATTATTTGATTTGATCTCTCATTGTGACCCCAAAGTTGTAGAAGGAGTAGATTCTCAGTCAAGAGAGTGTGAACAAATCCGGAGTAATGGTGCAGAAGCCACATTTGCAAGCAGCATGCTTTTGTGGAATGAACAGTAGAGCTGAGAAAGTGAGTGCTGCCCATGAATAATTTGCCAAATCTCCTCTGACAATGCCAGACCATCTATAAGTAAAATAAAAAGGCTTTCAAATTGTATGAGATTTATTGCCATCAAGTATTGCTACGACAGAGATTTTTAGTCTTGCTGAGACAGCCTCGAGCAGACATCAAGTTCTTGAGTCTACCTGCAAAGTTGAAATGACCCAGAGAACAACAACAAAAGAACAAATGTGTGCCCTCTGTGCCTCGTCCCTGTGTCACACTGATTCTCTCTTGCTCAGCCCGCGGAAAGAAAATGCACGAACATTGTTTTGCAAGTCAATAAGACCGTAATTGCGTGTGGTAAGTAGGTATCATCTCCGTAGAGGTCAGGTTGGGGAAATCATTCTGTGGCTATTTGACTTTATGTTTTGCTCTGGGGAGACATCAGCCACAGAATGCAAAGTGGCCTCTTTTCTCAAACTGACGGAGGTAAGATTGTAGCAGATGCCTGACCCCTCCCAGCGAGGTTACTTCTAATTTGTTTGTCTCCTTTCTTTCCCCCCACGGGGCTCTTTTCAAGCAAAGGAAATGGCTCAAGAAACATCTTACTCAACATTTTTTCATCCTCTATCTTTTTTATCCAGAAGCAAATTACTGATTTGTTCCCCAGAAATAGCTGTGTGGTTCTGTACAGCGGCATTAATCAGACTCCCAATCTCAGCTTTTGGGTACAAATAGATGTGAAGTACAAAGAGTAACCCTCTGGGCTTTGAGATGATCTTCTAAAATGACCCAAGAGATCAAAAAGAAGGTCAGGCATTTGTAATAAACAAGATTCAGTTGTATGAACTTCAAAATGCCAGCTCTTAATCCCAAAGCTTAAGCTGATTGGATAAGTTTGATCTAGTATAAACTCCATTTTCAGAGGAGATTTTTAGAAGAGATTACTTCCAGCAGAAAACAAATCATAACTGTGAAAACAGGAGTGTGGTCAGAGTTGAACCTGTAAACAAACTAGTGGAGTTAACAAAAAAAGCAAAACAAAAGAGAAACATTTTTTCCAAAAGACAAGTTTCTTTTTTTATATTATATAATATAGTACTTTTTTATGGTCCTTAGGTTTTAGGGTGCCTGAACATGTGTTGTGTACACTAATTCCTTATTTTCAAAAGTTTTAAAAGGATAAAACCAGAGGGAAATCTACTTTTTTTTCTTGAAATTTTATGATTGATAGCTCTAAATTTATTGAGGTGCAGGACTTCACTTTGTACCAAAAAATGGGACCAAAGTAAACAAAGAAATGACCAGGAACTGCTTGGGTTTAACTGAATACGATCTGTTTTTGACATGGTTGCTTTAATTTCAGATTTTTTTAAATGGTTTTCATGCACAACTTCCGAAAATAGAAGGCTTGTAAATCTGCTGTGACCTGCTGGAGCAGGGACGTAGCCAGACTGCAACGGTCTGGATCCAGTGTGATTTTACACATTGACTTGGGAAGGAATCTGATAGACATGGAGCTGTGAAGAAGTGGGATCAGAGCAGAGACACATCTGGTGTATTTTGGCTGTAAACATTTGCAATGTGTGTTTGACACAAAGTGTGTTCAAACATAGAACTGTACAGCCTGAACCTCTACCAAAAAAGAAACAAGTTGAGTTCAAACTTTGCATGATAGTATTAGAATATATCCGTAGATCATACCCACAGCTAGCCTACCACAATCTATTCCCAATTAAGCTTGATCTCCTTATGTCTTTAGGGGGCAAAACAAATTAATTATCAGCAAATAGTTGGAAGTGACCATCACATAGTTTTCTTTTTTTCTTGGGATGCCCTTCCCGAGTATTTTCAGCATTCAGATTCAGTCTTTGACTTTTCTAGTGTGACCTGTAAGTGGCCCATGAGGGATGATAAGCAGGTTCACATTTTGCCCTGTGGCTGTTGATGAATACAGATGTGGTTTTTCTGATCATGATGATGGATATTCTGACAGCTCCCACTCCTGATCCCTTTGCTGATGAATTTTGTAATGGAGGGGGAAGGATCAAGTAGCCAAGTATGAATTCTCTCACCATGGTTTTACACTATTTTTGTTTAAAGTAGCATGCCAGTTGGTTGGATTGAGAATGTCAACGTTCCTTGAAACAATAAATATGATCATGTTGAGTCATTACAATAGGAGCTGCATTGCTTTTTGCTTCCTCAGAGCAAATAGAGTTGTCATGAAAGCAGGTCTAAAAATAAGATACTAAATCCAACTTTACTTTTGGACCATGACTCAGACTCCAAACTAAATACAGCCGGCTGTACTGGAAATGTCTGATTTAGTATGCAATGCTTTGCCATCAAATCCTCGCTACTGTAAGCCAAAGCCTTATCAGTCCTATTATGGTATTGCTATTATTACCATAAAACCATTGTGTTTCTAAGCACAGCTTGTTGATGTCTTGTTTATAAAGAAAGCCATCACAGTTGACCTTGGGACTCTTGTGTGTTTCTAATTGCTGTTCCTGCATAACAATTCACAAAGCACTGCCACAGGACTGGGGACTGGCGAACAACTTTATGTTCATAGAAGAAAAGAAAATATTGTACAATTTAAACTCTGGGAATAAACTTAGCAGGATTCCTTGAATAGAGGGGAGACATATTTGAAGCTGTTTCCACAAGGACGGATTTTGATAGTCTCTCCTTTATGTTAGACCAATGAATATTAATAACCAATCCATCTACTGTAACTTTAAGAGATGTTCATGTTTAGCAGAAGAAAATTGCTCCCAGTTTTTAGTGAACTCCTCTTGAGCCATTAACAAGCTAAGCCTGCCTGCTTCTGCTCTCCATGCTGAATATTTTTTACTTCCACCAAACCTGTTGATAAACCAGCAGTCAGACTTTGACTTGTGGAGTCTGAAAATACAGATGAGGATCAACTCAAAAGCTGGTGTATTAATGACATAGCAGCAACGAATGTTAACTGGTGAATACTTTTAGCAGCCTGTTCATGAGCTGCCAAGTATCAACAGCGGCAAGATTATGTAGGGTTGACGTAGAATAAACAAGTGCCAGTAATCATCAAAACCAGAAATTTGTCATTCAGTGCACTGGTGTGACTCACTAATGTGGTATTAATAGTTGTTTGGATAAGTGTGGAGGTTTTTGGCACATTGAATGAGCTGGCTCAGCCACACATCCCCCCTTGTTGGTGTAATCAATTCATTGCTTGTCTGAATCTTTTAGTGGCTGTTTAAAATGAATATGAGCACACAACCAGACCTACAAGAAACTTTAACCAGTAAGGGCACAAAATTTTTAGATCTTGTGTCCAGTATTGCTAACTAAGTATGATATTGTCTGAAAGGTAAGTGCTTCTTGTATCTACTTGCAAATACATAAATCTTATTATATTTTGGTGCTCTCGACGTAGGCCTTTGATTAAACTGTCATTTTCCTGCACAGAGCATCAATATTAATGAACACATTCTGAGCACAGGTGCATCTTGTAGAGTTTGAATTTGGTCTTTCACACCTGTCGCTCGTTTGATTCGTCCAGATTCAGATGATTGAATGATTCATTGTTGCATTTCCCCCTGAGTTCATTTTGTGCTCAAACGACTTAATATGTAGCAGGCTAAAACACAAACCCTCACAATAATACCCTTCAGTTGCTACATTGCAGCATCTTCTTTCACTGAATGTACTTCACATCGTTGGAAACTGGCTCCAGGACTGTAATTAATATTTGATGGATACTCTAATCAAAACTGAGGTGTTGGCCCTTTTTTTTTCTTTTTTTTTTTGTTATGGTTGTGAGGTGTCATGTCTCATCAGCTCACTTACTTTCAAATGCTTGTTTCTGTCATGTCTACCACCTTTTATACCTTTTATTTTGTAATACCCTTGTCTGAGTGCAGTGTTGTCTCCAGTTTTACTTCCTGTCCTGGAGATTCAACACTGAGCCTTATCTGAAGATAAAGACATTTATTGAAAGAAGGAAAGAAGCAAAAAAGAAAATTCTGGCCTTTCAAACTTCCTTTAGTCATCTATCAAAACTTTGGGATTTACTTTGAAATTCTTACTTTTATTTTTAATTCTGACTCTGAGATCAAAATTCCTAGACAAAGGTATAAATTATGTCTTGTTTTACTCTGAATTCTGAAACTTATGTTGTCATTCAGTCTTTTTCCCAAATTTTGCATTTTGAAATCATAATAACAAGGTTTGTTTTTTTTCTTAATTTGTAAAAAGTAAAAATTCTGATATTAAAAGTCTTAGTTCTGAAACATAAAAAGAAATCCAAAATATTTCTCACAATTCTGAGTTAAAGATAAATTTTGACAACTTACAAACAAGTCATCTTTCTGACTTTCCCAAAAAAATGGAGTTAGGTAAAAATTCTAACTTTTGACTTTAAATTGAGAGTTTGACATTTTAAGTCAGCAATCTAAACTCTGACATAAAACTCAGAATTCTGACTATTTCAATAAATACTGACCTTGAATCCAAGCTCTAAAATATAGATTACGTTTTCTGACTTTCTCACTTGGAGTTCTGACTTCCAATTTCGAATTCTGACTTCTTCCTATTATTGTTTTTTTAAACAATGAGTGAGAGTACTGTGTGGAATCAAAGAACTGATATGACTTTTTAACATTTTTAAAATTTCTGCTCATGAACAAGAGGGGCTTCCATTGCTCTGAACTCTAAAACACTGACAGCAGGATGTAAAAGCTACTATACTGGCCTGGCAAAAATGGGGGCACCGTTCATAAAAGGACACATTTCCCTGACTCTGGGAACAGGACTCATTTTAATAACTAAACCAGTTGTTAACCAGTAATGTGGTTGAGTCCTTTGATACTGTAGCTCTCCTGCTGATGTTGAAGGGACATGTAATGGTGGCCTATCATTATTTTTATGCTAACTACCTCACCTACCACTGGGCTGTGATGACTCAAGTAGCTATTTGTTCCAGTTGCTGAGCCTATTGTATTCTCATTGCAAACGAACCGCTACAGGTTTCAACTGGGAGCAAGCCGAGATCACTACTTCCTCCCAATCTCAGCTCGCTTACGTTGTTCCACATCAGAGTGTGATTACCCAGCTCACGAATTACCTTACACAAAGAGCACAACGTCTCCTGCTTAAAAAGCCAGGTGTGAAAACACCCTAAAAGTAACTCAATTATGCGCAGTGTGAGCCATGTGTTCTCCCCTGTCCGGGCTTCACCGGCAGCTTTCCTGAGAGTTTGCTCTGAAGCATCATCAGAGGGGGAGTAGTCATATGTATTCGTGACAAGATTAGTGACGAGCTGATGGGAGGTGCTAATAAAGTGTGATAACAGCTTGATCTCCAGGTGTATATCTTGTTTTGGCGCTGGTGTTTGCACTCTATGTGGGGAGGGTATGCTGTGGAAGGGGTTTAAAAGTTTTTGAAATGAAATGGGAAAGAAAATAGAAATGTCTATAATTGTTACAAATGGAGGCAGCTGGAATTTTCAATCATATTTTTTGTGTGGTTGTGACAGATTGGATTAGAGATCCTGTAGCTGTAATGGTAATTTGGGGAAAAAAACCCACAGTTTTATCTTCATTCTGTGAGGAGCAGCACCTGTGCCACAGACAATGTTTCAGCTTAATCAAACCCGTCTGCAGGAGAATAATCTCTCTCTTTTTCTGCATCACTTTTCTGACTCAAAGGCTGCGTTTGGTGGAACACATGGAAGTTTAATTTACAGAATTGTATGTGCAGAAAAATTATTGCACCCTGGAGAAAAACCTGTTTGAAATCACAAAAGAGTTTTGGCCTTGACTGGCAGTAAGTATGTAATCATTGCTTTCCTCTTTTTCTTAGGCTGTATGATCCACAGTTAGTACTAATCCATGTCCTCCACTCTGCATAATTAGCCACCAAAACCCTCAGTGCAAACCTCTGTGTGTTCAACATGCGTCACAGAGGTACAGTGATTTTGAGTGAGTTGCAGCACAGCAGTGAGAAGTAAATATCTGCATCTCTCCTTGGAAGTGGATTTCTTAGACATCTTTTGACACGTTTCAGAATCGTTTGAAAAGGAAGCAGCGTACGGTCTTGTTATAATGACAGAGTTTGGGGAGATCAGGGGAAGAAGGAGAAGAAAAAGATGCTGAACTTGGTGACGAAACCTCGTCTTTGTTTGTGGTTTAAACGGTGACAGTTGTGTCGGTAAATTGTTCTCGTACAGTGTGCACACAAGTTAATGCTGCAGGTCTATTGGTATTCCAGTGAACACCGGTGTATAAAAGCACTCTGTTTTTATTAGATCTCCCTGTCTGCTGTTTGGACAACATCATATAAAGTACTAGAAAGTCGCCCCTGTAAATGCAAATAAAGACAAAGGGAACATTCAAAGGAGGCTCCCATCTGTCGTTTTTGCTAATAAAAACACTATTCTGGGCTTTCATTTGCAGTAAATTTGGCAATAAAAGGTGCTGAGATTGTTAAAGATAGACACACTGCAAAACAATTTAAACAATTAAATAAGTAGACACATCCAAACAGCCATGGATGAAGCTGGAAGCGATGTATTAAGCTATATTTTGGTAAATTTGAGGGAATATAGATGGACAGTGGAGAACTGGATTATCCTGCAGCAGTGAATTAAGAAGTTTCCTCTGTCGTTTGATATTTCACTGCCTTTAAAACCTGTCAATCCATGCTGGCCACAGCTCCCTCTAACACAGTTAATGTTTTGCAGTAATATAATGTTTAACAGTGTATGCATGTCTCAATTTTGCTGTATGTCCTTGGGATAGGCTTAGAATAAAGTGGCAGACTCTTTTATTATGTTGCCGGTGTTTTCTGTGGACACTTCAAGGTCTGCAGTGTAATTATGTCTTTTGCTTGTGCCCTGCAGAATGGGTGTTTATCACTGCAGCATGCAAATGCACACTGCATGTTTAACCTGCATGTTGGAGGAATGGAAGCAAAGCACAATGGTAATAAAAGAAAACATTAAGACAGAAGAGAATTTCGTGAAGTCAGTTTGTCCTGGAGCGTTTGTATTCAAGTCAAATCAGTCCAGAGGGATGCATTATAACACTCTCAAAAAGACATCTTTGAGACTTAATGTTCTTTGTATTCAAAATACAACAAAATCAAAGACAAATAAAACTGCATCCACTCATGATTCTGTCTTTGTGGGTAGATCCAGGGAAGATATCAATATTTTACTCGTCTTTCAAAACTTGAAAGATTTTGTTGTGTCCAGCACTTCTATCCCTGGTGAATAATTCAGCCTCTTTGCTTTTGAAATGTAAAAACATTAGAGATTTATTTGTTCTCATAATTAGCAGAAAAACAGTTTTACTTTCATGAGGCGTTCTCAGATTTTTAGAAATACCTGTCAAAAAAAACTCTTGAACATCTGCGTTCTCACTCCCCGTGTCAGTGCTGAGATCAAAGGCAAACACACACAGCTGAATCATTGTTATTGATATGATATTAATATTTCTGGTTGAGTTTGTACCTTAAACATCAAGTCTTTTCAGCCCCTGGTTTATAATGTAAGCCTTTAATTTTTTACATTCAATTCTTTGAGCCATGTATCAATTTACATCACATACGTTTCTATGGGCCAGTTGGTCTAAATAAATACAATATGAAAAAACATCACATTTAACCTAATTTAAAAAACACTGATTTATTCGAACATTCACTGACAGTTTGAAAAAAGAGAAATAACATGTATTTTTCCATGCCAGCCGCAAAGCAAATGCAGTTTGTTTCTGTTTTGATTGGCCCATTGGTGTTCTCTCACAGCAGGAGGTCACTCGACTCTTGTACCAATATTTTTGGAGCTGAATTGTTAGAGAACTATTGGCCTAATGGTGGCTGCTCCCTTCGCCCAACATTTCCTGTCTTTCAACAACACATAAGTATTTTTTATCAGCACAGACTAAACCAGCGCAGGGCATTTCATAGCTGGATACAAGATCATTGAAGATCATTGGAGGACTACATGTTCCCATTGTTTTTGTGTTGGCACTCCCCAAATTTCAGCAGTTTTGTTCCGTACCTCCTCCTTATTGTTTGTGTCTTTATAGAAAGGATATGTTGTGTCATTTAGAATGATCCTACAAAATATTCCACATTTAAAACAAAATTTTCTCTGTCCATGCTGTCGGATTAGCTCTAGGTCTCTCTGACCTGCTGATGACTTCTGGCAAAAAGGCAGCTTCGCATAAGTGAAATACTCTAAATTTACAAGAAGGATGATATTTGAGATTGTGAGCAAGACTTTGTTTGTTTTTTGTGCTTTTGTTCATTTTTGGTACGACCCGCCCTGCAGAGATTGACGTTTTCTGCAACCCACTTTCCCCAAAATTGACTTGCAGCTACGTGGCCACAAGCAGTCATTGGTGTCACACACTGGAGATGGACGGCGGCTTGGCCTGTGTGAATGCGACGATGGACTAAAGTGGAAGCAAAGTGCAGCATAGGAAGTGGCACATACATTCTGCAGCGCTCAGTCTGCATGTGTGAATTAGGGGTGAGGGATAGCTTCCCAATCCTACCTGATAGCAGAATTTAAAACTCTAATTTGTTACAGATACTTACATTATATTCAGTTTCTTTTCATTTCTAGGCACCAAAAGTCTGGCCTATTTTCCAGTGTGCATACTGTGATGGTGCAGATTGAAGTCTAAATAGAAAGCATTTTCCTCATGAAAAAGTTAAGACTCATGCTAAAATCCCTTCCATGTGATCTAAACACTTCAGTTTCAGCGTGCTGAAGTCTGTGAATCTGCCCTCAGACATTATGGTTTGATTTCTTATCCTGTTGCTGTGCTTAGGTCCTTTCCGTGTGTCAATCATTGTGCAGTGGTGTGGAGTTCACAGACCTCACTTCACCAGAAAACACAGTGATCTGTTGATGTTTCTGTTTCTCTTCTCTGCCAGCAAACGTCTGCAACAGATCCAAATACCATCCGTTCTTCTTCTTTATAATGAACAAAACTCGTCCTATTTCATCCTCTGTCTTGGTTATAAACAACCTCGGATTTATCTCATACAACATAGCCAGGACCAAGATGAGTTAATGGTCTAAAAAAAAAACCCAGGGCTCTATACATTTTTAATTCTTTCATCATGTGGTCACAGAGATGGAAATCCACCAAACCAGATGATGAGAGGGTGACGGCCAACGCTTCTTCCTGCTCCCCATTTAAGGTTTCAAAGCTGCTGTGGTGCTTCAGGAGCTGCAGCAGCTGGATCCTGGGTTGCTAATCTTGGCCTCTCAAAGCGTCAAAGAAACTGCTTTCAAAGCCTTTTGCTTGCTCTCTGTGCCACCATCATTACTGGTGCTACACATGGATCCAGTTTTGCATGGCTACTGGAAGCCAAAGGCAAAGAGTGAATCTTCCTCTGAAAGAGAATAAATGGTTTCCTTAGCAGATTGTTTGATGTAAAGGAGAGACAAAATATGGTTAGCGACATGTTCCACACTCCCGAGAGGCTTTGCCTCTGCACCCATGTTTCACTCATCTTGCATCAAGGCATGTTTTTATTTTGTTTTATTTGACTGTGGCTACAACTCGTTGCTGTCTTTTGAGAAAGTAACAATAACATGGCATTAAAATTCAAAGTAGAGATGTCCTGGTATGCCTTTCCTCTTTTGAGTTGCATGCTTGCATTTGCATGCTTTCTATTTTGCAGATTTTTTTTTACCTTTCCCTTTCATTTATGCTACCTGAGTAAATCAAGATGACACTGATTCTTAACTTAAGCATTATTCCTAATCATTTTTGCCGTTGATTTACCGATAATTCAGCTACAATATAAATTCAGTTAATCAAAAGATGGTGAAGGGGACTTGTTGCTCTGCAACAACTATTGAACGAAAAGTTGTATTTTAAGGGCTTGAAATGCTCATGGAGTTACACAATGGGGTACACAGGAGTCCAGTAGAGCAAAAACAAAATTTATATTGAATGAATACCTATAACCTTGTTACCTTGTAGCTGTTAGCAAGGAGATCAAAAGCCTTTCTTGCCTCAAATCTTTATTCCCCATCTTGGTTGAGTCAGCAAACAAATGAACTACATTGACCATCCATTCATCAACAAAAATATTTACTTCCAGAAAAGTTTGGCCGCTTATTTCTCTCAGTTGACTGACTGGGCATCAAAACTTAGAAATGAAATTTAAAGTGTGAACAGTTCCAGGTCATCGTAATGTTAGTCTCAGTTCCTGTTGATGCTCAAGTTCGATGCCCGACCCTAAACTGGTGCAAGTGTACCAGAATATCCGATTAAATAACTGGGCCTTGAGCCAGTGGTAGTTAAGAACTTGGCTATGGTGGCTGCCACCAAATTCTATATACAGGGAAAACCCTAATATACTTTCAAACCAAGACACTTATATGACCTGAATTAAAAATATTGGTGGCATGATTGAAGTTTTATTCGTTAATGTTGGATTTAAGGATTTATCAGAGAGCAGAAGTGACTAATACGTTTTGCAAGACATCATCTGGATTAACTAACTGACAATCAGAATACCAATTGAAACCCATATTTAAAGCTTTTGTTATGTGTTTGTTGCTGTTTCCTGTAAGGCGTTCCCAGGTTGAACTTGCCCCTGATCACGGAAAATGGGCCTCTAAGCAAGCGAAGAACTCTCTTGATTAAACGTCTCAATAGTTAAATGCTATGCTGGGAGTCCATCAGACTTGATCTGCTTCACTCCACCACCAGAGTCATGCTCAGCAGGAGCAGCAAGGTTACCATGGTGAGAGTGATTGGAAGCCCATTAGTAAACTGTTAGTATTGGTCACACAACAGGTTGCTGTGTGGAAGGACAGATGACATTTTTCTCTTTTTCTCACTTTCTCTCTTCTTGAAGGATCAGCTGTCACGGATGAAAAATTACACTCTTGACAAACACGGTAATTACCTTTTGATAGAAAACTTAATAAGCCTCAGATTCGATAATTTCCTCTTGCCAGATATCAAATGTGAGAACAAAGCGTACACAACCTGACATCTTTTTGTTTTTCAAACACCTTTGTAGAGCTGTAAACAGCTCTCGACTGATCCTTTAAGAACATGAGACTGAGAAGAAAAGGTTTAATGATTTTAAATGTCACTGAGGAACGATCAACAGGTCTTAAACCAACTGTGGCTAAGTGGATGGAGTAGTCTTTAAGGAATAGCAGCTAAGCACACTTAAAAGGTTGCTAACAAAAAGGATCTATTGGATTATCAGGGAATAATGTAGAGCCTGATCCCTAAAGAAACCCTGCATTTGGCCCAAGTTCACTGTAAACATCTAACAAACAACATTAAAGGATCAGTTCTACCTGTTTTTGATGGTGTCCTCAAAATGCAAATGCAATGTCCCTGCAACTTTGTTCCCTTTCATATAGGGAGCTTTTTGAATTTTTCAAAGGATAGATATAGTTGGCCTCTAGCATTCGACTTTGACAGAAACCCCATCACAAGGCGATCAGCTCTTGCAGAAACTTTTGTCAGTTAGACCTATTTGAACATCTAGCCTTGAGCTGATGAGACAAAGAAGGCAGAGTCGTTTAAAGTGGGGGGCCTCCGGGTTATCATAAGCAGGTTTTATATCTCAGAGGTCTGTGTCCTCTTTTTTTCCTGTTTTGGCCCTGGATGTACAGGCTCAGAGGCTAAGGGTCATTTTACTCAAAGACGCTCACCCTGCAGGGATCAATGGAGTTAGAGGGATTAATTTTCCGGTGCCTCAGGAACAATTTTCATGGTTCCTTGGGCTGCACAAGACGGTCATTGAATTAGAGGGAAATTTTGCCAAGTTTAATGTGAAAGTCCAAGCTCTGCTGATCGTAAATGTAGACAACTGAAGCTGCAAAGCCCCAAATTTACTGTGATGAACTGCAGCTTTGGCCTTGAACTACTACATTTTTAAACTTTCAACTCACACACATACAGCTTTATACGTGTCATCTATACATACCCTTGACCAAAATAGCACTATACAATTTATATTACAAAAATGAAACTGAAAATAATGAGATGTGCAATTCAACTGGTGCTGGTCAAAGCAGAAATACACACATTGTAGATTAGTCCTTGGAAAATGGAAACTGTGTAAATCTTCTCTTTGTATCAGACAGGGAGAAATGGAGAAGGTCAGAAGTGAGTAAATTTCCACAACTTGACATTGGAGTTCCTTCAGCTGAAAATAATGCAGAGACATTACATTATGCAGCCTTTTTCCCCAAGATCCTTTGCTTGCCTGTTTTGGGTTGCCACAAAACAACTATTTTAGCATTGTAAATGTTTCAAACCTCCCTTTATCTAAGTCACTGTGAGGACTTTCTAAGTGATCTGGAAAAAGTCAGAAGTGTCACTTTTTCATGCCTGATCATAATGCACAACTTAACAGTGATATTTAGCGCCAAAATAAATTATTTGTGAATGCTATTTCTAGTACCCATGGTCAAGTCGTCCAGGACCAGATTGGTTTACGGCACTTAGAAGTCCCTATGACAACATCACGCCAGCTAACAAAGTTCAGTGGTGATAAGAGACATCTGTGTTTTTCTCTGCTGAAATTGTTTTGGGGAATTATTTCTCAGTAATGGCAGTCCAGTGGTGTGGTTAACTATTGGGTTTAAAAGAAAAACCTAGTTGTGTACTCCTTTAGATGATATGCAAGAGGCTCTAGTAGAGAGTCCTGTGGTACACCATTCCAGTGTTGTGTCTGATATCATCAATCACTCACATAATCAAGAATATCACTCCTATGTTGGTATTAGCTTGAAAGACTACTTAGCTTATTACTTAGCTTTAAGGAATATCAAGTGTATTGTAGAAGAAGACTTTGATCATTCATGAGTTTTGGTGATGGTATCAGTAAATTCAATTATTCCCATTTCTACAACCTGATAATCCACATTACTGTTCTCTTTGATCACTGATTGTGTTAGCTTTGACACCCAAGAAACAGAGAAATGCTGGCAACAACTGGAAGTAATCTCCTCAACAGAAGACATAGCAAGTTCAAGAGTTTTGGCCCCAAGATTAAACGAGTCTTCTTTAAGAATACGCCTCATGTATTGACTCACTGCTGAATAAATTCTTCAGTAAACCAATTAGGTTTCTTCAAGGTCAGACATTGCCAACCGTCACTTAAAAAGACAAAGACTGCTTCCCTTGGAGATGCTGCTAGTCTCACATGTCTCTCTGCCTTTCATCCTGCCTGCCTCTTAGCCTGCCTGCCTGTTTGTCTGTCTGTTTTGTTCCTTTGCCCATCCGTTAATATAACCACTTATACTTTTAAATCCTTGGTGTATTGTTCCTGCATGGTTTCCAAACCCATTTTTGCTTCTCGCAATCCTCACTGTTGCTTGGTCAAATCAGCGGGGAATGCTTCTAACATGCTCAATGTACTGTAATATTGCCTTGGTCTCTCAGGATCTTCTCAGCATTACAAATATAATACAAAATTCATATTTTGCAAGCATCTGAAGTCATGACTCTCAATCCACAAGACAATGAGCAGGCAGAAAACATTTGCTTTGCATCCACATGGATTTATCTTGTGGGAGTATTTGCATACCAGCTATCATTTGCATGAATTTATTTAACACAGCTCCGAGATGTGATTAGGTACCCGACCCGATGGTGTGTGGACAAATAGCAATGCAGTGCCAACTTTGTCTGCAGGTGCCTCCAGCAAGTGAGACAACAGCAGTGACAAACTGATGGTAATTTCTGGCAATACAACCTTTCCACCGCCCACCTCACACTCCAATCCTTTCTCTCCTGCTCGCTTGCTTTTGCCCTCGTGATTAATGTGTCTTACTCGCCACATGCTGCCCTAAAGACAAGAGCAGCTTACTGCTTCCCTTAGCCCGCCACAGGTCCTCAAAACGACACAGTCAAATAGGATTAGGGTTCGCATTCAGGGCGGAGGGTGTTTTGTGCTTGCATGTGAGGGCGCAGAAAAAATTATCCATGGGGTAGTTTTTTTTTTTTTCACTTTTTTTTTCTTTTTAGCCAATTTATGTCAGATGAGAAGAAAGGTGCAGCAGCTCGGGTGGGATGATGCCTTGGCAGCAGTGTTGTTGTGAAAAACAAGACTGGAGGGGGTGAGATAGGGATTTGAGGGGGTGATTCATCGCAATCTGCCACAATGGTATATGTGCCCAAAGCTGAAATTTCAGCCGAGGTTCTGCCTTAATAAAGCCTGTTGGCGTTAAGCCTTATTACTCAGCAGTCAAATGCCAAAAGACATCTCGTGTTCCACTGTGGGACGACACAGTCCTCTGGTTCTCTATTAAAGAAGAAGCAGCACATTATCTGAGCTGTTTTCCGACAGGATAATGCTCCTCTGAGGTTCAATTCTCATATGACAGCCTTGTATTATAGAATAGATGGCTAATGTGACCTTTTGGCATCACATCAAGTGTTGTTGCACTGTCCCTTAATGAAGAAAATTTTGCATTTTTGTCTCATGGAAGTGGCCAATGGATTAAGATGTTCACATTAAATTCTGTCTCATTCTTACACAGAGAGCATTTTAGTTAGAGATATAATCTCATCATATAGATGCCCAAAACCATTTTATTCATTCAGGATGGCCTGTGGGAGACTAAATAAATCAGGTATGCATTTTTAGGTGCCCTTGCAAGTTAATGTATTTCATGAGCTACAACACAGCCTCAGATCATGAGTTATGCTGTAGCTCTGATAAATGGATGAGTGATGTGCCATGCTCAAAAGATGCAGCTCCAAGAGCCGATACTTTGTAGCGAATCAGAAGAGCCAGCTCCCAGTGTTTTCTTTTTGTTGCTTTTCTCTCACCCAGTTGCTCAGATCACAGCAGAACTTTGTATTCCTTGACAGAATGGAAGTCGTGCAGCCAATCATAAGTGAGGATATACGATCATCACAGTATGTGATAACAGAGAGGGGGACACAAAGTCAGGTGTAGCATCTTGTCCCCACTCAGTGAGTAAGACAGCAGACGAAACACAACCCATGAATTTGAGTGACACTAAAACACAAGGCAGCATCTTTTTTTCCATTTTTGTGAAAAAAAGGAAAAAAGTTTGATTAAAGTATTAAACAAAATAAAAAATGCAAAAAATGAGACTACAATGAGGCTTCTCATTAAAACACTGAAACCACAAGGCCTTATCAATACACAAATAATTAATATTTGCCGGGTTAAGCTAAAATATGGGGCTGCAAATAATACTAATCAGGAGCCGTATGGGGACTGAAAGAGACAGCTCTTTTTTGGGTGCCCAGTCAAAAGAACTGGCTCCCTGAAAAGAACTGAACTTCCCATTACTATGACAGATCTATTGGTCAGGTTGACCAACTGAATCAATTTTGAGGCTGATCAAAAAAGTATCCAAAGTCTGTGGACACTGCAGGCAGTCTTGTTTGTATGGCTGCTGTTGGCCAAATATAATGTTAGGGGCAAACTGATTGTAATGTCTGATATGGGGAAAATCCATAAAAGATGGGATCCCACTTAATATTCCAATAAGTATTAGGGCTGGGATGTGTTTCCCAAAAATACAGATATCCAACAGCGCATCATAACTATAGATGATGTAAATTTACACTTTCATCTGTATTAAATATAAGAACATTCTCATTGCAGCACTATCTCCTAGAGAGTGTGATAGTCTAGATGGAGAAAACTGTCTGGGAACTAAACTGTAAATGATTTTTTAAAACACAATCCATCACCACAGTTTTCTGTTGATCTTCAGCAGACTTCCCTCCATGGCAACTGCTGGCCCTATTTGCAATGTAGCAACCTAGGAGAAATGGCAGCCCAAAGGGAGAGTTGCAGACTGTGCCTCTTTTCGCCTCATCACCCGCTCTTTCCCCCAGACAAAAGCAACAACTTTCAGACAAACACAAGGCCGGGTACACAGATGTTAAGCAATCTGGGTCTCAATAAAACTTGTCCCTGGTTTCAGCTGCAAATGGAAAGGAATCGTAACGATATTCTTTGGCTGCCAGTAAAATCCTCTGACGCATTGAGGGTGAATCTTTCGCACATGACTAAAATACATGAAAACCTTTTGCCTTTGTGTTTGTTTGCGCAGTAGACCTAGATTCTGACTGTTCCATTCAGTTGCCATATATCATCCAAATGGCCGTCAGTATTTTCTCATTTCTTGTTACTGCAGCTGATGGTTTTGTTACTGTATGATGAAAGTAGAAGATTGGAAGTGGTAGCGAATAAAAAGAGCAATCCCCAAAGAAATGTCTGACTTCATTGCCCTGGATGAGATTGAACCTGTCTTCTTAACCACCTCTCTGTCCACCTGCCACTGAACGCCAATTGAGTTGATGCCGGTGCACGCTGAGCCCTGCTGTCAGTCAGCAGTTGAAAGGCTAATTCAGAATGACATTTCCCGTCCATCTGTGCAGCCTCAGCCTCTGTTTATTTTGGAAAGTGCAACAGGGAATAGCGAGCTCTCCTCTAAACCTACTTATCCCAAAAATGTGTCGCGTTTTGTGCATGATGGCACATTTCTCGCTCTTGATTCTGCCATGCATGGGTATCTGAAAAAGAAGGCTGGAAATGGGAGCCTTTTTCTCTGCACCTTTCTAATCCTCTTACGCTCCATCTTTGACCCGTTATCTTAGCTTTTCTTAACATTACAGAGCCTAATTACATATCAGCAGTAGAAATTCAGCTGTGTGGAATGCAGTTCTGGGCCATATGTGATGTAACCAAATTTGCTGTGCAACTTCTGCTGCTGAGGCTAATCCTATCAAATGAGGATAAGTACAACACAATCCCAGGTCTAACACAACCACATGGGCAGCCGATACAGATCCTTTCACATCAGCCTGCTGGAGCTGAATTCAACACAAACATAAATGAGTCTGCAGCCTGGACCATATGCTTTCTTAATATCCTAATTGATGTCAACTGGCAGTAAACACTGGTGTCATGATCTGGGCTTAATGCTTCCAGGGCAAATTGCAAAATAAAGGAAACCAAAGCGCAAGAGCCTCATTGATTTTGACTGGTTAAATAAAACGGATGCACATTGTATAATGGTCTAATAACTTATTGGCTGCTACTAGGAAAAAACAACCAATAAAGGGCGCTTTCAGCACTATCCAATAAGCCTGCTTGTTCTGACAGTATGGGGCGGTATGAACAAGCTGACATAAGAGGTCTCGTGGCCTCACCAGTGTGTACTTTTTGTTCACTGAATATAGAACAATAACAAAGCTGCAACTTGCATGTATGAAAAGTATATTGAGAGTAATTCCTGAAGTTTAAAGTCGGGACAGTAAATAGAGCAGGAAATAGGGTGAGAGTGGTGAGCCCCAATTGGTGACGTTTTGACTCGACTGTGCAAAGGCCTCCGTAATTTTTCCCTGACAATGAAGCTAAAAGATGAAGGGGTCCCTCTGCTGTCTGGTTGCATTATAGGTTGAATGCCCTTCTCAGTCATATATTTTGAGAAGAAGGGAGGTGACCTCATGAGTAACAGCTTTGTTGAAGAACAGAAGCATATGCTCTTTACCCGATTTGTGTTGTAGACAATGAACAGCCAGGAAAAACAAACAGCAACACAAGTGTCTTTGAACTTTACACTCAAAAAGTGTCAGCATCAATTCAACACAAGAACCCACTCTGCTGTGGATTGTCACCACTGGATATCTTTGATGTTTGCTGCATGTTTGGGTTTGTGTTGTGGGTGTGATGTTAGTCCCCCAACCAGCCTAAGTCGCATTTGTGATTTCCAGCCAAGTATGTAAGCTACATTTGGCTTCAAAAAGCCCATAATAGGTTATTATGAAGGGATGTTTTCCATATCCGTACACAGTCAATGGGTCTCATTTACTAATAAATGGGTATTACTGTTTTTTACTCCATGCATAAGGTAAGAGTGTTTGCAAAAATGAAACTGCAATTTCCTTCCCAGGATTAATAAAGTAGTTTTCATCTCAAAATCACTGTTGGATTCAAAACACTTACGTACCAACTAATTTTGTTCAAGGCACCTTGACAGTCTCTGAAGATCGGCTCTCCTCTGCAAAGTCTTCACGCAAGCCTAGGTCTGCCCAACTAAGCAACTCGTTGTGGTAACAGATGCGTAATTTTATGGCACTGTTGGTGGGAGTGGTCGATAATTGAATAAACAAAAAACAAACAGATTTGCATCCATGCATTGAAAAAAAATCAGAGAATCACAACTATTCTTTCTTTTTGTGTGTTAAAATAAAATCATCACCATAGAACATTGATGACATTTCTGCTCTCTTAAGTTCACCTCTCCTACCCTCAGATGTGCAAAGACTTCACACAGTGGTCCTAATACATGTAAAACAAAAGCACCAAAGTAGAGGGAAATAGAATACCTCACGGTGTATGGCTTTGATGAAGATAACAATAGATTTTTGTGCTTGTTTTAGAATCTTTTACTAAATTTTCTTCTATAAGCTGGCTGGGTAAAAGTCAAATGATAAATCTGAAACCCTGTTGTACCTTTGCATGGCGTCCTGATTCTTTTTACTGAGCTGTCTCGTGTCAGCACAGGTTGACCTTCTTCGCTGATACAAATTATGGTTAAATTTGCTCAGCAGACAGTGGAAAGTTTATAGAATCTGTCTTCTCTTCCCCCTCATAAAGCCACATCTAAGGCAACAAATACTGTATTATTGCCAAGAACATCACAGAGGAAGCTCGAACGGCGGCAGCCAAGTTCAGCTGCCTTCACTGTAGGAGTGCCATATATCTACTGTCTGAGTGTAGTCATAAACGAGCAAGCCTCTGTCCATAAATATCCTCTTATTGTTTATCATGCCATCCCAGACCACTGTCACCACGTCTAGACCCCACAGAATTGGTCATCTCTCATGAAACCGGATTCTTGACACCAAACCTGCGAAAGAAAGATGGAAAGAGCGGCACAGTACAAAGAGAGAGAGAGAGAAAAAAGAAAGGGTGCTATATTTCAGGAGCTGACAGACTGTTCCGAGGCATCTGGCAGCAGTTTCTCTCACCTGTGGTGTGTGTGCGGTCTGCTCATAATTTAAGAAAGTCAGCCAAACTATCATATATAGTAGAGGTCAAACTTTACCCTCGCAGGCACAAATTAGATTTACACTGACAATGATAAGCATGAGATTGGCAGACGTCTGCAAGCATTTGGACATGGAGGGGATGTAGGCCAACATCCCACATGCTGTAGATGGATGGCAGCCTGACTAAGCCTGGGAAAATATTGTGCCTACATCAATACAAAAGACATATAGGAGAGGAAGATAATTAATCTTAGTAGTAATGTAAGTGATGGGAATTGGGCCAATTTGATGGCTTAGACAAGGGGCTCCCAAACTTTTCAGGGTCACCATTACAGCAGGAATATACTCATCACCCAATCCAACAAACAAAGACAAACAAAAAAAAAGAGACGTGATTCAATGAAATTTGACCACCTGCATAGCTTTTTTCCCAAATTTTTCTGCTGGTACTTATACCCTTTTTATCCTGGTTCAGGCACCTTGGAGGTCTTGTGGCAACAATGAAATTTTAAAAAACTGATCAAGAATTCCCTGTTTTTGTGGTTTTATGAGAACGTTAATCCTTGTTTACATACAATTTTACAATAAAAGATGAAATATGGTTGAAATATGCTGTTGTTTTTAATTTTGGGGGGCATTTCACAACTCCTCTACCAAATTCCTTGACTCCTACATTGGGAACCACTAGCAAACCATGTGCAATGATATACACAGTGAACAATTTTCTATGCATTGGACACTTTGACTCTGATAATAGATAGATATGTTTGCAACTTTATGAATTAATTATTAAATAAAAAAAGAAAGAAGACATTATTTTCCATTCCTGTAGAGCAATATACACTTCAGGAAAAGTCTTGAAACAGGCTTTTTATGTCTTCGAGCACAAATCAGGTTTAGCTTTCAAATAAGCCAATCACATTGAGTGTACCCAAACTAGCATCATCTAAATTACATGTGACTTGTGTTGTCCCTTGCTCTTTATTTTTGACTTGGTAGTGGTTGGTATGGTGGGTAGATTAATCTAAAATATTGATGTATCAATACCAACACTGGTATCAGTTTATTATATATATATATATATATATATATATATATATATATATATATATATAATTAAGTATATTATTCACTCAACAAAATAAAGATAAGAGAAACCACATATTGAAAAACACCCAGTCGTTGTACAAAAGAATAGAAGCCAAGTATAGAAAGTCAAAATGTGTAAATGCTTCATCGAAATAAGAATTAATCAGTAGCATAATAATACCGGGTAGTATGGTGCTTCACTTTTTGTCTCTAAGTGTTTCTGAGTCTGATATATAGAACTGAGTTTGCAGTGAAAACATTTTGCATGTGTCATCTGGTGTTAGTGTATGAAAGATGACAGCTGAGTAGATAGATGTAGAAATAGAAAAGGCAGACTTTATTTTATTGGGATGTTCATGTTGCTCACTGCTTCTTTAATTCTGCCACTTTTTTTCTGCCTCCTGTATCTCTCAATCCCACTAGCGGATATTGAAAACTATGGTACATTCAACATGAGGACAAAAAAAATATAAAAAAAAGAAAAGAAAGATGAAACAAGAACAACAGTGCCAGGAGGTCCAGACATGCCAGAAATCAAAAACAGGAAATAACAACATCCATAACTCCTCATATCACTACATTATTGTGGTAAGATTAAATATTTTTGATGAAAAGCAATTAAAAAGGGAAACAGGTGCAAATGAAAGGTAACTGAAGCAATAACTTTGATGAATAGAGATGATTGTTAGATTTTAAAACCCTCTCTTTGATTACCTTCACATCTGGAGGACTTATCTGTTGATTTTGACCTGTTGTTCAATGTTTTCTTTCTTTGCTTCACTTCTTGATTGTTCCGCTGCTTATTCATATCTATTATTTTGTAACCAAAAGACCTGCCTCACCCCTGTGGGAGAGAGATGATCAACAGCACATGCTGTAATTATATTCAATAATAGTACATTTAGTGTATTAGTCAAACTCATCTGGAAATTATCTCTCTAATTGCTCTATTAGTATGTGTAGCAGCAGCCCCCACAACAGCCACTCGGATCATTATGTAAAGTTATCTTGTAAATGAAAGACTGCACTGCATGGAGATGTGCTTTTAATCATTTTGTTATTATAAGTTATGCAAATGTATCATTTCTGGTTTAATGGTGATTACATGTCAATGTTGTCTTTACGTCAGCTGAGAACATCACTCTCTGTTCGGGGTTAATGTCAACCGTGGGTTTTCTTCCTCCTCGGCAGGTCATTAAGGCACCGAGTGTTGTGGCTTTTTTATGGACCCAAGTCAAACACCTGCAGAAGACGTATGCTCACATTTGCCGTCATTGATGGTAGAAGAAAGCCAGAGGAGAGGCGATGTTTTGCAGTTTCCCTTCACTGTACAGAGAGATAATTAGAAGGAGAACTTGATTCATTAGCCTATGGAAAGAAGCATACCTTTCTCCCTGAGCGGACGGTCCTTCCACTTCAAAGGAGGCGCACAGGTTCTTTGATCCACGACCAGGCAGAGGAGATGGGTAGAACACTACAGAGTACCACTGTGATTGCTGTGCGCCCCTCTGCCTCTGGACACAAGCTGTGGAAGATGGATGATGATCGTCAGCCACGTTAGAAAGATAATGCGATCCGATTCCAAGAGGATTTGGCCCCTAAACTCACTTCACCCTGGCTGTCGAGATTAACTTTGTGTCGTGTCCTGTGATGTCCACCTTAGCTTTTTTCTATGCTCCTTTACTATCTTTCTTTGCTTTATTCCTTTTCATCCCATCCCCACATGTGGTCTATTTTACACCCGGCTGACCTCAACACCAATTCAGTCACACACAGACCAGGGTGACAAATGTGGATGCATGGACATGCGCTTTCTTTTTTACCATTGTGTCTGCTCTTTGAAGAGGAGGTGATATTCCAATTCACTTGGTGGATGTACCAGTCACCTTCGTTTCAATTACATCTCTGCTGGAAGGGATGCAAAGCTTGAGCTGCCTTTTCAATATCTTTTCTGGGGTTTTTCTCCATTCTATCTTTCCTTCTTTAAAAGCTTTTTTAGCTTTTCCTGCACAGATAGATGCACTACTTTAGGGTGGAGAGAATCCCAATTAATTTAGAGGTCGTTTGTTTAGTCCTCCTCATCAGATCAATTTTATGCAGGAGGGAAACAGGGAAAATCGTTACACAGCTTAAAAGAAACCTAAGTGAATTACAGTAATTATTTAATGCTTGGTCTTGATCAAGCTAAGTGTCTGTACAGGCTTTTATTTATTTCCTTAATAGCCCCTTCATCTCCCAAGGTCCCTCAGTGCACTGTGATAAAAGAACAAAAAATGTTCATAAACAGAGGACAAACTAAACTGTTGCTGTTTGGATTCATAAGGCTTTCATTTTGAAATACTTTTACCTCCATGAGCAGCATTACTTGGGAGTTTATTCCCTCTAACTCTCAGCTTCACTCAAAGAGAAGAAGATGAAGAAGGCAAACTGGGATAAAAAACAGTGTTTTTGTGGATAGATGAAATTTCAGTCATGCATGACTTGGTGAAATCTGTGGCTAAAGGTGTATTTTTCCACACTCCAGAAGAGCTAAGGACAGGTAATCGGAGCTGGTTACTTTCAGAGAAAGTTAGAGTTTGCAGCCTGTCGCCTCAGGCTGTTCTTAAAACAGCTGACTAAAACTATTTGCATCTGATGTGAAAATGGCTGACCCTGCCATAAAAAATTGTGAGGAATATGTCTGGATGTTTTCTTCAGATTGTAGATCCGGATTTTAAATCCACATTTGATAAACCATAACAGGCAAAGAATACATCCTTAAAGTAGCACCACCTTTAAACCACTGTCTAATTCAAGATGAAGATGAAAAGAATAACTTAAGTATCTTGTGAAACATGTATGAAATATCAAAACAGTCCCTGACAACATTTCACACTTGATCAAAATCTCTAAACCAGTTGAAAAATTGCACAGATTTATATTTTGCCCTTTTTGGTCTTAAAAAGGTTCTAAGTAGATCTTCAAAATGCAAAAGAATATATGGGAAGAAGACAAAGAAAAATAAACTGATGTAGCAAGTTTTTGAAAACAACAGTTTAAGTGAAATAGTCTGTTCATCAGCTGATCAAAAGGTTAAGACTACAGCCTTTAGAAGACTGCAAAAATATGGATTTCACATTATTTTCTATCAGGTATTCACACTGTCATGACCTCCTGATGACAAGGGCAAAAAAAAGCTTCCTCTTGTTGAAAGTGGTTACATTGTTGAACTGCATAAGCAAGGCCTCTTCGCTGCTGAGGTTGGATGCAGTAAGAAAGCTAGTTTAACTTTGTTAAAAGATCCTGGGGGTTATAAAAAAAAAAAAAGTTGAGTGGTAGACCCTAAAACACTGAGTCGGGGGATCCACTTGGCTGCCCATCAAGACACGGGACGATCCTTGACCCAAACTAAGACTGTTACATTCTACTAACCACAAGACGGCATCTGAGAGAGAAGGACTTGAAGAACAAAAAACCTCTTCAAAGGCTTTGTGTCCCTCGAAGCCACTAAATTGCCTTTTTGGACTTTGCAAAAGAGCACCAAACATGAGACATTCAAAGGTGAAAGAAAGTTTATTTTCTAAAAATGTAACCTTGATGGTCTTGGTGGTTTCCAACGCTACTGGCATGACAAGGGGAGCCCACTTGGGATGTTTTCTATGCAGCATGGTGAAGGGGGCACCATCACGGTCTGGGCGGCTTTTCCCTTCAACATGCAGGAGCGTCAAACAGCAGCTGGCTACATGTAGATGTTGCAGGGGGCATCCTTCATGACTGAGTGCCCTGGTCTGTTTGCTAATGACTGGATTTTTTAACAGGACAATGCTGTAGTTCATAATGACCACATGACAAAGGACTTTTCCAGAGGGATGAGCTCACTCTTGGACCACCCTGCATGTTCAGACCATTTGGGGATGAATGGCAAGGAAATTTTACAAAAACGGACATCAGTTTCAGACAGTGGAGGCCTTCTGTGACTCCACTAGCTTACTGGAAACACTCACATCAAACATGCCAACATCAATTTTTTAAGTGATCAGTAACAACAGTAGAGCTCCTTATTACAGGGACCTTTTTTGAAACTTTTATTTGTAATTTGGAAGGGGTTTGGGATTTTTTTTATCTGTGGTATTAAACTTTTGATTGACTGATGAGCAGCTTGTTTCACTTTAATTACTAGTTTTCAATAAATTGCTCACTCAAATTTAACACACCCATTTTTTTCTTTTTGCGTCTCAAGACTCTATGTAGAATTTCCTCTAAGATCCAACAGTGTTAAATGTAAATTTGCACAATATTTCAACTGGTCTCAAAATTTTGATAAGGTGTGCCTTTTCAAGATATGCATTGAAATATAAATATAAATATATAAAATATAAAGCCAAAGAAGAAATGGTGTGAGTCTAGTTAAAAAATGAGTCTCCATACCACAAATAATAGTCACAGAGATTATGGTAAACTAGCAACATTCTCAAGTTATTAACCTGTGTCCACAAGTTTCTAAATAGTCCCAGCAGGTTACTAACTTTCATAATAATTTACTGACAGGAGTTTAGGGATCTACTCATCTCACCCGTTTTTTTTTTTTATTTTTATTTTTATTTTTTATAGGGAGTGAAAAACACATTCTGTGGAGTGGAATTTTACCTGAAGCACAACAGATTTTCATGTTGTTCAAGGTGCTCCAGCAAAAAAATTCTTGGACTTCTCTGTCAACATCTCTCACACACAGAGCAAAGGGCTTGACACTCCTCAGGGAGCAGCAAAGTGCTCGAGCACAAGGAGGCAAAAGGAGGGTTGGTTAATAATTTGGTGAGCCGTAACCTCCGGAAAAAAAAGGAGAAAACTCTCTCTCCTTCTGCCTTGGCAGGAACAACAGTTTTCTATTCTTTCCTGGGGACTGGCTTATGAGGGAAAACAAGACAGTAGACAAACAGTTCAGTCCAAACAAATGAAGATAAATCTAGCACCACATTTGGCAGACCAACTGGAGCGGAACGAAACCCACCTGCTAATTCATATGGTTGCACAATCTGACATGGCTGTAGCTCAGAGAACAATGTCTCTGCTTCCTGCCTCACAAGTTTAATTGCCTCTTGTTTTTATGTGCATTGGAAGGACATTAGAAGAATTTCCCTGCAGAATGAAATACTGTATAGTGGCACAGAGGGTGCAACCTTTGGTCTGTAAAACAGTTTCCTTACCTAAGCAGAACTATTATGGCCACTAATGTGCAACTTTCTATTCTCTACTTTGGCCCCAGGGTTGAAGGTTACAGATAGCAGGTTAGCACTCCAGAAGCAGGAGGTTTGACGCCAATATAAAGAGTCATGACATCCTGTGGACAATCCAGGTCTGACTTCTTTCCCATGGTTAGAAGAAAGGGACAGATTTTTCATCCCATTTATACTGTGCCATACTCAAGCACGGCCCCTCCACAGGATCGTTCCCAGGCTGGTCAGTACGGCGCGCGGTCACATGACTCTAATATGAACCAGTATTTAATATGGTTGCTGACACATGCATGGCCCACCAACATCAACACGAAGCATCCGTTTACAAAACACCAGCTCATCAGTCAGCACAACAGAGAACATGGCAAGGACTTTGGTTAATTTTTTACACAATTTAAGTCGCAGTCACAGAGATTGTAAGTTACAGATCAGATGTCTCTGAAGTGTACTCTGACATTCAGGATGTGTACCATACTCAAGAAAGTCATACTTGTGGCAACATTGGCTAAACACACTGGACTTAAGGGTTAAACCGTGCTTAATCATAGAACGGATAGTGGGTGTGACTGCACCCTTAGTCACCATTCGACCTGAAAAACATACTAACTCTATTCAAAAAGGCACCTGCCCAGTCGGGGAATCAAACCAGGAACCTAGATTAGCAACATCAATTTTTTGCTGTCGCTAAGTTTCCTTCTCTACTCACACTGTTTGAATTTTTCCTTTGTTTTCAAATGATGAGAAAAACTGCACAACAGAAAAGTTGCTATGTTACGTGGGTCCTCATTTGATTGTTTTCCGAAATGGAATCCAGTGTCAGAGTTCATGTGTTGAGGCAGATGAACGCTCAGCATAAACTTGTAGGCGGGCTAAGGCCATTCAAAACAGAAGTTGTGCTCTTTAAAAATGCACATTAAACTGACTTGACACCTGCACTGTCACCCCAGTTTGACTTCGGAGAATCAAATGAGGAAACGTGATTGGTTTTCTGCAGCCTGTATGATATAACAGCCAAATAATTCTCTTTTGCGCATACAAAGAAAGAATGAGACTTGTTACTTATTCTTTGGGTTTTCACCTCTTGTTTCATGTTCCGTGTGTTGGTTTGGCACAGTTTTTAAGCCAGATGCCATACCTAATACAACTTCCCATTTATCTGGCTTGGGACCGCCACTAATGAGAACACTGACTTGTGATCAAACTGCTAACGGCAGCATTAAAAACTTCCTCTTATCTGAAGAAATGTATCATCTGTCTATCCTAGTAGCATCCAGTAATCCACGAAAGGTGTGATGGAAAATGTTGTCATGTGACAGTAACTGCCATTTGGGAGCTTGTTTAATCTGGAGCGTTAACAGAGGTTGGATCTTGCGCCTCATGAGATTAAGAGCCAAATCACTCTAGATCTGTCTCCAGTCCACGACACAAGTAACAGGTTTCAATTAAGTCAATGTGAAAACTCACATAGGATCCTCTCTGTTGTGCACCAGCAGTAACAATATGGTAGATGAAGTGATGAAACTCTGGCACTGACACAACAAAATAACATATGTCGTCGCCAGATCATGCTTAGTTTTACTATTACTACATATGGACATAGGAGGACCAGAAGTCAACAGGTGAAGTGAAAACTCATCAGCAGTCGTGGAATAGATACGATTAGGTGTGAGTCCAACACAACGCAAGACCTTGCATGAAAAGCCATAATGTGACAAATACTATCGTCTGCTAGCTTGTATGGTCTTAAGCATAATTACTTTCATGCAGCACGCTATGGCCTGGCAATTAGGTAGTACGCCTTAAACCTGGGCCCTCCAGTGGGTGTCCCTGGTTTGAAGGCATGTCACTGCCCACTCATGCCCCTACCAGCTCTATCCTGTCTTCTCTGAATGAAGGCTTAAAGGTAGGGTCCATCGGATTTTCCTAAAAATCAAATTGTCAACTTTTATGGGAATAATCCCGCTCAGTCATTATCTCTGGGCCTTGATACATATGAGCCAGTGTCTGTTTGATCCTCAACCCCCTCCTCTGTCTGTATGTTGATGTTTTGACTGTCTCTGGAAATTTCTGAGAGGGGGTAGGAATAGTGAACTCAGCCAATCACAGCGTACCCAGTGTGCCAGTGACTTTGTGTGTTGATAATATGTAGTGGGAGAAGCTATCCCAAGCGGTTATGATAGTGGGTGTAACATGGAGAAAGAGCACAGAGCTAACTGTTGAGGCAGTGGGAATGCTCTGTTGCTGGCCTAGGTTTGGGGCCCAGTTTGGATGTTCTGTTTACAAACAATAAAGAAAACTTTTGCAGACCTTACTTATGACAAGCTTATAAAATAACTGTAGAAAAACAAAGAGTTTTTTGTCATTTTGCTTTTCTTGTTATGCCCCCCCCCCCCCCCCCCCCCAAAAAAAAAAAAAAGCCTGCATGCATGCCCCTTCAAACTAAAATAAGATTATATGAAAGGGCTTGATAAGGGCCACTTTTTAAAGTCAGGGGTAATGGGTATCTCACACATGAGTCACGTGGGTATTTGGAGGCACTTTTTATTTTCTCAGAGCCTCTGTGTACCTGTAGGTGAGCTTTTTCCTTCTTCTCCCTCTTGTTTTGTTCTACTTCTTCTTGCACTCTTCAGTCCTATGGTGGTTGGTCACACATAAAATTTCATTAAAACTTCACACGCCTGCCCCATCATACCATCCTCAATGCAGGACTTACACAACGCTCACCCCCATTATACCTAAGGAGATTTTATACTGAGGCACCGAGTGAAAAAAAAATGTGCCACATTCCAGTCTTGGACAGACTGTGAAAAAGGGACTGGATGACATGAAACCTTACAAGATTCTGTTATTTTAAGATAGAAACATGGGTGTGCAGTGTGTCCAATTGGGATAATACTTCTGAATGAAACTTTTTTCCCTATAATGTAATTTCAATTTCACTGTGTCCTTTTGAGGTCAGTGAATCTTTGTCTGCCTGTGCCCTGGGAAGGTAAACTTAATTTACTGCTATATCTCTTTCCGCTACTAAGGCGCAGCATATCCAATAGTGAACCTCCTAAACATAATCAATTATCTGAGCTCCAATGGCAGAGAATGCAGAATGCTGATAAGACTTTGTAGACTTCTTTTTTTTTTCTAATGAAGAGAGAAAAGACGATTTGGTTCAATACCCTGGGGGAGTTTTTTTTCTCTTCTGGTAAAAGAGAATTATTCATTGCGTTCTCTAAGGGGAAAGTCGATCATTCCCAATAAGTCACTGAGTTGTTGTCCCTTTTTGCTTGTGCTGAGTAGGACCCACGGCAATGTCGATTTTATGTCATATGCTTTGCTCTGCTTTTTCTTAAAGGCACGGTTGTCGTGCAACAGTAAAGTGACTTTGACTCGGTGGTGTTTTAACACAACTGACACTTTGCTGTATCTATCAAGGAGCAGTGAGGCTGTCATGCAAGAAATGCTTGCACAGGCTAAAATCAGCATCACATGCTTCTTTATCTGTTGAATCTTTGATATTTATTAATAGCTGCTAATCTGCTTGGACTTCTCCAGACTGATTACTTTCACTTTCTCCTCCTCTTCACTGTGATGATTTTAAGAACTCCAGCTTCTCTTAAAAACAATAATTCTACCCTTGGGTCAAGTTCAGTAGAGTTCAGCTCCCTAATGCATTCTATTGATCACTCCAGCAAGCTGATTTGCATGTAAAGAGCTGCTGTGTTCAGATGTGCAAAGCTGCACATAGATAAAGAATGACACTCAACAAAAGATCGGCCGCATTGATCTTTACGCTACTTCACCCCCTCGATCTTCAGCTGCAACCCCGGGCTGGTTTTGACGAATGCGGCATAAGAGGCTGAGCTAACACATAACAACAACAGATTAGCCTCTTCCTGTCTTTGGATTTTTTTAACAGTAAAATAATTCAAAGTCATGCTGACCTTTTACAAGCAGCATCTGTGGGGGGACAGAATTTATGTTCCGTGGGCCAGGCTTTATGCCAACACGCTGGCTGCTGTTTTTCTACCATTAAACAAGAGTTATGTCACACTTCCCATTTAATCACAAGCTTTTTTCCCCTCTTTTTTTAGAGGGCCTGAGCTGATTCAGAGAGCCCAGCCAATGAGTCACTGTGAGGGGTCCATTTGACAGATTACACCTGCAGTCACACTTAAAGGTAATGTTAGCAGAGGAGGAGGAGAGCCTAACAATTCCATTAACTGTTTTCAATTGACCTTCACGGCAAATGAACAGGTGGGTTCAATGCAGCCAACATGGTGCTTAATGCTCTCAGGAGCTGCAGCATTCAATATACCCGTTCTGCAGCTATTAATCATTATTTCCATCAAAGTAACATTCCCAATCATTGTATTAAGCCTACCTCTGCCCTCATTGGAGTCAGATTTTATGTTCTCAAATTACTTAGTCCAGAGTGTTTTTCTCAAGGGTACTCCTGCGACTCTGGGGGCAAACTTGGCAGTTTCATGGTCCAGCGGTCCGCTCTAAGCTCCGTGCCGCTGCCTAGCGGAGCCTCCGAGTCATCTCGACAGCAGAGTGACAAAGTGTGGAGCAGAAACCTGTTTAGCACTTCATCATCAGCCGTCAGAGACATCCAGAAGGAGCGCGGCAATTCACCACATACAGAGAGAGAGAGAAAAGACCCCCCGGCAAGGTTGATCACATCTGTGAAATTAGAAATACTTTCGGCCTAAATGGCCACTGAATGTGTTTGCCTTTGTAATTATCTGCAGCCACTCGTTCCAAGTTTCCCCTATTTTTTACGGGATAATGCTGCCTGCTGCATACATACAGCCTGAATTTGTCAAAGACGAATGGAATTTGGGGGCAAGTCTCACAGCGATGAAAAGACCAACACACTCTATTTCATGCGCTGTTAGATTTAAAGAGTATTATAAGCCATCCAGGAAGATATATCTTAAGGCGTGTTAGGTTTAGATGTGTTACACAAAACATACTGCAGAGTAGTGTAATAGTGGTTAACTGGCTGAATCAGTCCATGATAACGCACCATCACTGCAGCAGGCCTGTTGAATAAGATAAAAAAGAGTAACAGGGGTGAACTTTGACAGAGATTTTGAACAGAAGGATTTTGTTTTAAGCTTTCAAACAAGTGTTGGCTTGACTTTGACCTTCATGGTGTTAAATGTCCAAGCCCTTATTTTCACTCTTCACCCCTAGAATTCAGATTACTTCTCAGCACAAGGCAAGTTCAGGTCTTTATTTTGGATAATAAAAGCATTATATGCACATGCCACCCCTGCTAGTTTTTCGCAGTTCAGGTTATGACCCACGCTGAAGACTGAAAAGCTACATTAAGTTGTGGGAATTGAAAAGCAAAACTTCCTGCCTATCTTTGTGTGTGTGTGCATGCTTTTTCTCTATCGACGAGTAGCAAGGTGTGTAACGAGGATAAGAGTTAAAGGGTTAAAAAAAGAAACAAGAGGCTAAGTAATGTGGGTATTGACCCACATTGCCCCCCTGTGTGATGGAGTACAGAGGGGGTCAGCACAGATACTGCTTCAGCTAAGGCCACATGGGGTGAGGGATGAAGACTTGCTCTGTGGACGTTGAACAAAATCGCCAGAAAAGCTTCAACTCTGGAGATAAAAATTTAAAGGCTTTTTGCTCTAAAAATCTGGCTAAACTTTGTCTTTGAACTGTCTCTCTTCAAACTATCTGTATGAACACACCAATCTCTTTCTCTCTAAGCTTTTCATCATTTTTGACTTATTTTTTAAGACAGAAGAAACTTTGGTTGAACCAGATTTGAGAATAGTTAGCAGTGAATCACAATGAAACTTTTACCACCGATCCAGATATTAAAATCAGAAGATCAGTTGAAAAGTTGGGAAAATACCTCATTAGGGGGACTTGATTTATCTTACAACGTCTGAATGTTTCAGATGTTCAGGTCTTTTAAGCTGTTGTGTGGGTCTGTATGGGTGTGAGTGTGTGACCAGAACATAAAACAGAGGCAAAGCTACCCGACATTATTGAACATTTTCCAATTAGGATTCTTGGAGAAGCTCAGCACAGGCTTCACTGTGCGTTAGCTGAGAGGTGTTCAATACAGGAAGCGGAAATGAATTGCCTTTGAGAGCTTTCATAGTGTTTTAATGCACATGGCAGCTTTTGCTTAGTGATTAGGGATCTTGAAAATATTTAGGGAAAGGCCCTGGCTAAATATACAGCCAAGGAGACGTTCTCATACCTTACTTAACCAAGTGTGAAATAGCTTTGGCTAAGTAAGGGGACAACCATTAATACTGATAAAAATGGGACTAGGTGCTCTCAAGGTGGAATGTGAGTTCTCACTAAGAAAGTGATTTATGTCACCTTCAAGTGAGGTTAAAAAAAAAGCTGCCTCCCTGAATGAAAATTTATCCCACACACAGTTGTGTGCACATACACACTTTCCAGACCTACCAGGTTGTCAAAGAGTGAAAGTTAAAGTTATGATACTGCAACTTTTATAATGCTACATTATAAAACTTTGATTATAGCACTTATCCAGTGTTGTTAACATTATACAGTGTGATGTGATTAAAAATATGGAAGATTTTGGTGTTAAATGTTGCAATGACAATATGAAATAAGAAAACAGCCAAAAAATTGAAAATAAATAAACCCTCAACTCAATTTCCTTGTCTGACTGCTGTTTCTCACATTTTGCACGATGACTGTTGAAACTAGGCACCAAGCTCCAGTCTAAAATTATGCAGAATTATGTGCAACTCATCTAGAATCCACTTGAGGCTGCCTACAGAAAGACTGTAAATCATATACACACCAAGCAAAATAGTGATTTTTACAGCATTGTTAATATATTTAAAACCTGGTTTATTTCACAACTTGGGTCTAAATAGTTCATTTCTCTATCAGCACACTCTGCGAGGGGTGTGGGGTGGGGTGGGGGTAATAACTCAATAGCCTCTTGAATCAGAAATTCAAATATTATTTGTGTCAACTTTAAGTTGTCATCATTTCATCTGAGGTTAGCAAACAGCTAGTTTAGCATCATCTGGCTGAGTCATGGTATACTGTAGCTTTAATCCAAGACGTATAATGTAGAGGTGATAAGTGACGAAACAATGTTTGTTTGCACAGGTATCCTGTTTTTGGCTATTGTAGTTGTTGTTGTACATTGAGGCAAATTCAGGCTTGACGTGACATGTTAATTGCCAGGGATGCACATACACAACTTTTTAAGTCCCGATAACAATAATATGGTATCGGCCAGTACAGTTACTGAAAACTTGTAAACTTAGTATTTTCAACAGGAATTAGTTGTATTAGGAAATGTGCCCTTGTATAGTTCACAGGACTATAGAAATGTATATTCCAGAGTTTTTTCCTTTAAACCAAGCTGGTTATAACAAGGTCTGCTCCAAAGATCAAGATTTCAACATGGGCGTAAATGGGACTTACTGGACATAAAGAGCGAGGCTCTAGTGGACACTCATGGAACTGCAGTATTGAAGCACAACTAGGGTGGTTCAGTTTAGGCATTGGCTTCAGTTTTAAACAGAGATAAGCTATTAAACTGGCAAAATAAAGCATTGTTTTCCCAGAAATATAATAATAACTCCAGTTCATGTTACTATGCACGTACAGAATAAAGTTATTACCAGACCAGTTTTCCTTTATGATTTGATCTGCAAAATTTCAGCCTAAGTTCCAGACATTAAGGGGAAAGTGGTTTTATTACAATCTCAGATTTTATCTTGCAGTCATAAAATTATCAGACCTGTATCAAGCATAAGCAATATGTAAAAAAGAAAATCCTCAAAAAGACTTCATAACATCTTACCTTATTCAAATCTGAGACCTTTGTCTAATGGAAGGAATTTAAGTGGCTGGCATTTGAATGTAGCATCTACAATGTCAAGATATCTTGTTTCAGTGCACCAAACTGCAGAAAAGGCTTTGCAAATTAGACATAGCTGGGCTAAATGATAGCTTTTTTTAAATTTTGGTTCTAAAGGATGACTCAGACAGTCAAGTTCAATGATGCCTGGTTTTCATCTAGCTCTTTGTTAGATTAGGAGGGTTTTTGCACAGCAATACCTCCTGTCTGAGAGCCACAGGAGATATTGACAATTAACCTTTCTGCAAGGAGCCAGGTAGGAGTGGGCTGTCGCTAAAGACCCATCCAAATCGACACTTCTTTAATAGGTCTTAGTCCATTTATTATTTTTCTTATTGTATCATTTTGTAACCTTTGCTATCTGTCAGTGACCTCAGAAGATGTCTGAGACAGGTGTCAGAACCTGCCTCTGTCTGTCTACCTGCCCATGCCACTGAATGTAAACTGCTTCCTCTCATCCTTTTTTAAAGCCCAGTTTCAAAATTCCTCCCCTGCGTCATTATCCTAACATGAGATTCTGAGTGTCTGCATAGAGAGTACGTCCAGGGTTTGTCACCTCCCTAATTGGCCAAATCAACGCGTAGTACATGCCTGTGGATATGCTTTATTAGCCTAATCAGGCCTCAAGAGGCAAGACCCCCAGCATAAGACCCTCTCAAGTTAATAAGGTTCTTGGTTGAGATCAGGATGTAGCGCCATAGCATGCCAACAATATAACAGTGGGGGAGACGGCTGCTGAACACTGTATGTCTTTCAGGAGGGATTAGGGATTTGTGTGTGAAGGCTAAGTAAGTAATATATGCAAGTGCATTCAGACTGCTGAAGTGTTTCTGTTCTGAAGCCTTCACTGAGCTCAGATGTAGCTTGAAAAAGACCACTGCATTAGAAATGTACACTCAAGGCTGTTGGAAAGGCCCTGGACAATAGCTGAGCAGAAATGCTCTTCATCTATCTACAGCAAAAGCCAGTACACTGAGTCACTATGTTCTGGTTTAGTCCCAGGGCAATAAAATTGTCCTTTCAGCCACTCTCTGAATTAACAGATGTCTTCATAAATGTCCTTCCTTTCACTTTCTCTGCTGTACAAGCTGATGAAGATGGGCATCATAGCAGCAACCATCTTTATTACTTTGTATAAAAAAGCTAGTCCCTAATTCTGACTGGTTTCTTCTCTCTAAAGCCCTTGAATAAAGTCAAATGGATGCTCTTACTCAGCTTAAAAATCTCTAAATTGCTTACTTTCTTGATTCTGGGCCCTCTCTCAAGCAAAATGGGAATGCATCACACTAAATTGCAAAGCTCACTAGATAATACTAAGAGCGTGCCCGTATTCCAAAAAGCTTTCAATGCTGTTGTAACCAATGGTTGTCGAGTGTGTCTACACAGGGACAACAGAATTCAGCACCACGGACAGTGATTTATGCTACATCCGAGCAAAAAAGGCCACGGACAAATCAAGAACATCCCTGCAGGAGGGAACACTTAAGTACCCCCACTTTTTTTTTTTTTTTTTTTTTTTTTGCCTCACCCTTCCTGGCCTTCACTATCTTAAGAATACCAATCTCTTACTCACAAGACGGCATTGTTTTAGCTGTAGCTGCAAAGGCTTAGAAAATGAAAATACTGTTTTCCAGGACAAAATTGAATCCCTTACTTACATTTTTTATGAAGTAGATTCATAACACTAAGTCCTCCAGTTCCACTTCATTTGTTATGCTCACTGCAGTTGAAGCCAAGAGCAGATGAAAATGAAAGTCTTATTCTTAGATCTGCATAACTTGAAGGTTACTACTACTGTACACTATTACTTTCACCCTACAAGTGTAGTTCTGTCCTATTCTGTTAATATTTATGGCATTATTTTGAGCCATTGAACCTTTTGTCGTGCATGTGTCACCGTACAGGCAGCCTGTTTATGCTGCTCCTGTTTCTTTTCCAACTTTTTTTTATAGTTTTTGGCTTAATTTTCATCTTTGTTGCTTTATTCTTTCCGCTAGCAACTTATTTATGCTGTACCCTCTCGATCCAGCCTTTTGGGTGAGTTGTTGGAATTTTTACATCAAGCAATTGCATAGCCACCACTGCTGTGCAGCAACACAGCAATGTTTACAGCCAGGATCAGCTGATCACACTGAAGTCATTGAACTTTCTTTTGCTCTTCTGTCCCTTTTCTATCAGACAGTCCAGCACCGGTTTCCACCGTTACTTTGTAATAATGCCAGGAAATCGTTTTCAGCTGAGAAAATTGCAGATGTCTTTTCCCACTGCTTAACTTTGTCTGCTGGTGTGATGTTGTCATAGATACTTTGACTCACTGTCAATCAATCCTCTACATTCTAACCCAATCAGGGAGCTAGGAATTAGCATTTTGAAACAACCCATTTTTGTTTCACTGATAATCTCATTTTAAGCTGTGAGGCATATTTCTAGAAGTGAGACTTTTTACAAGATCTCTTTGAAAATTCTCAAAGCCTATTAGAGACTGAATTCCATCTTGATGCAATGTCATTGTTTGTAGCAAAATGACAAATATTTTTCTGACATCCTTTGGAGATAAGCATTAAAATCTGTCAATCTTTTCAGCTTGCCCCTGTTTTTGAAAAATTGACTTGGCTCATTTCAGCCAAACTTAGATGACGGAGAAGTCCCATATTTCATTTCTTTCTTTCTTTCTCTTTATCATCATCGTCGTCGTCGTCTTCGTCATCATCATCATCATCAAGAAGTTCTTGATGAGATCATTGAGAGTGATTCTCATTTACAAGGGTGCCAATAGTACGTGTAAAGTTGACAAACAATATTATTAGTTAAGGCCACCACAGAAATGAAATGGTTAAAAACACCAAGAACAATAAAATATATAAATTTAAAACAATCAAAAAGTTATAATCACTAAATTGAAAAACCAACAATTGAAATCAAATTAAACATTTCTATTCTGGTAAAAAGTGTTTTAGAATAATATTTCTCAAATGCCCATGAGGGTTAAAAGTGCTCAAGTCAAATTAAAAAATGTTCCTGGAGTTTGTGGCATTGATGCTAAAAGCATCTCATTTTGTAATATTAATTAGATGAAGATATTTTTTGATTGTATCAATTGAGGAGTGTATGTAACAACTCAGGGATTGCAGCATCACTGTAGCTCTGATGCTAAATAAATTCTGAAAGCCCATATTACTGACTTTTTAAGCTTATGCACTCTCACATCCATTTTTCCACACACTGTCTTCTTCTTCTCTTCATCTTCTTCTTTGTGCCCAGTTCTGCAGCAATGTCCACTGAGCATGAACTCTACCGTGACATGGGCAGCCTCTGGCACAGAGCGGCCCCGTGTCACTGCTGCCCTGCCTATCTGCTGCCCTCCCGCTGGCTTGTTCCTTTCTCTGCCATATGCAGCTGTCTCACTCGCCTCCTAGCAACAGCTAGTCTCAGGCCCAGCTGCTATATAAAAACCCCAGCAGAGGCAGACAGACACACATGTGCAGGAACATGGAGTACATACTGGTATCCACCTGTTTCTTTAACACCATATTTACACCCAATAAGGCTGTCGCACAAATATGCATATAAGAGTAGATGTAATCCAGTTTTTGTGCTAATGAAACAGGTTATAACTAAATGAAAGCATCTGCTCAGGTCTTTAAGTCCTTTAGTAGCAGCAAACGATTTGTGGTGCTTAGTGCTGGTTTCATTGCTGTGAAAATATCACAGCTCTGGTCTCACACAGGCACCAGGTGGATGAGAATGACAGACCCAGGGAGCTTCACACCACCCCGCTGTCATCAGATGCCTCCATAGTGATCTAACTCCACAGATTTAAAGCTTTTTTTTGACGGCTAACCACACATGGTTCGTCAGTCTGCTCATAGGCTTGTGTGCTGTGCAGGGTTGGGATGTGGGCCATGCCATTCGGTGTGTTGGTAATTGACAGATTAGTCTGCTACAGCAGATATTCTCCGGGTATCACCATATATTTCTTGTACTCAAATTTTATTTTTTTCCATTTCACTGTCGTATAATGACAGTATGCTGTAAATTTGACATGCATCAATATGACGAACAGGAAAAATGAGCTGCTGGGAGCTGAGGGGGGCCTGGCTGTTGGCGAAATAGAAACAGCAGGAGCAACTGCGGTAAAAATAACAATTAGCTGTCATGAATTTCAAGAGATGTCTTGTGTATGTTTGCTTTTTTAAATGTCCCACCTTAATTAACTTTTTCATTCAAAAGAAGCATGTTTATCAGAAGTTTTCATGAGACAGACTGTTGGCAAGGGACAGACTGTTGGCAAGGCAGAATAGCACCAGACCTGTGTTAGGTCCATCTCTGCCACAATGCTGTCTGGCTTCCTGCTCTGTCCTCAATACTGACCTGCTGCATTTGGCATCATCCAGATGTTTTGTTATTGTCATTTTTTAATTGTTGTGCCATGCTTTGGAACCAAGCAAACATGGGAGCCTTGGGTATTTGCTGCAGAGGGTTCTGGAGTGGAGATGAACTAAATATGGATCCGGTGGAACTTCCACCCCAGGGTTTTAAGTTCTAGCCTTCTTTTTCTTCCTTGATCAAAAATTTAATCTTTTGAAGTGCTTCGACCACTGGATATGTTCATTAGAAACATGAGAAACAAAGACAGCCAAAGTTATTTCACAAACATGCTCCCAGTAGAAAAGAGATATAATTATTTCACTGACTCCTCATAGCTTTTAATAGTGTTATACTGTCATAAAGTGAAGGATTGCAAGTACATAATCCACTTTTCAGTGTTAAATTGCTTGTTTGAAAAACTATGTAAAAAAGAAAAACTGGTTAGCACTGTGGAACTTGCATCAGCTTTTGTGAAAAGAAGCTCAGCTAGCAGCTTACCTTGTATATTTGTTGCTTGAAACAGCAATTTTTTAAATGTTTTTTTTCACAAGTTTGAAAATGGTGGCAGCTCACAGCCCCCAAAAAAGTGTCAGGTGAACAAAGTTATTTTTCACCGATTTGTTCAGTATTTTTGTGGTTACAAACTTTCTTAAAGTAAATGAATTGCCTCTCTAATGATGCATTTTTTTTCTTTTCTTTTCTTTTGTTTAATCTTTTAAACAAGGATGGGAAACTCAAAACTGCTTTACTTCGTGTACTAGGTAGCAGCTTAGCTTGCAGCCCCTCTGTCTGTACTTCGGCTTTAGAACAACTTCTTTTATATTTTTTACTAGTTTAATAATTTGGCCTGTTTGTTTTGGGAAAGGAAAAAACCTCTGTGGGTATTTTCACTAACTTCTCTTTGAATATTTGCACTGATTGACAGGTACAATTGGAGTAACCTGCAGGCCAACTCCATTAATTGTTTCAATTGTTTGCTTTTGATATGCCTCCTTTGTTGAGTTACAAAGATACTGTTTCTGTGAACTTTCAGTCCGTTCCTGCAAAAGTAGCTCATCGTTGGCTGGGGAAAGAAAAGGTTGTTGTATTGGTAGGTAATGTGGCCAGGCTTTTTGCTCTATCACAAATATAATCATCGCTCTCTTGTCACATTAAAAAAAAAATCTATCCAATGAGAAATATTGCATGAAGAAGCCAAATAAATTTTCTGTAATGACAACCTCAGCAATCTGTCAGCTCTGGCATTTGTCTTTGTTGACAAACAACTCCAAAAAAAGACAAATTGTTTTTTCTTCATTTGCTGAAAACCGTATTTGGCTGTTTGCTGATGGAAAATGAGTCAATACTGAGAGCGTATTTGGCTTTTATACCTGCCATTATGTCACTTAGCAGATTTGGATGTCGGAGTTGCACTCAACAAACATTTTGTGTTATAGTTTATGTGGTACGTGTATGAAAATGATAATTAAGCCTGCTATTGATCCTTACTAAATTAAATGGTCACATCAACATTTTTCAAACTTCATCAGCTTATAATTCAACTCAGCTGAATAAATCCAGTAATTTCATGCATGCGTATACTGTATTTAGCATACTTAGTTGACTTGTGTGAAGAATACATTTGTGTGAGAGGAATTTTTAATTAACTCAAAGACTGTATGATAATGTCAATCACCTTGCTTCACTTCATCTATCAGTTTGTTTCTACCCAACCTCCTTCCATTGAGATCAGCCTTGTCAATAGAAAAAGAAAGCTGATGTGGATGAACTTTCACAAATGTCATCCAAAGTGGGTAAATATTTAGAATTTTAGTCTAGCTAGTTGAATAACCTGAGACTTAAATGTGTAGATCACAGTATCAATAAAGAGGGATGCTACAAGTGTGAAAAAAGATGATGAAGCAGCACTGAAACTTTTAAGAATGTGTATCATTCCATATTTTGATTAAGGTTGATGGAGATGAACTTTTGCTTGGATTCTAAAAATGTTCATCATGAAACACACATCCATAATTTCAAAAATATCTCAATGAGCTCTCATCATAACTTGAGTATAAAGATTCACCTCATGGTTCAAAAAACGAGGACACTGGTTGTCCTCCTTCATCATCTGTGAAAGGGGCAGCTTTGTTACTTGTTATTCTTGTCTGGATTGTGATGTGTCTTGATGTATCATGATGACCACTGTAGTCAATCCACAGTCGTAATGATTTGTTCACGGTGCTGTCATCACACAAACACTGGGCCTGAGTGTCCTACAGCGTGTGATGCTAGTAATCAACCAACCAGTGGGTTAGATAGACACCAATCAGCCATGGACTCTGTCTCACCCAGCATGACTCTCCATATCAGAGATGGCCGGCACCACCCACTGGGTGCCATCTGCCTCTACATTTCATCTCAGACTGCTTTTACCGTCTATCTGTCCTGTCTACCGGTGCACACTCAGGGACTCTCTGAGGAGTCAAACCTGCAGTCAGAGTTTTAAACTCTGTCTTGTATTTGTGGATGGGAATGTTTTGTTTGTGATGACCTAAAGATTTTATAAACCTGTTTACCCATTGGAAACCAAGTTTTGTTTATCTGCCACAACATGGAGAACATTTTTTTTCCAAATCCCACAATATCTTGTTCATATCCTAACCCCCAGTCTCTAAAAAAACATCTCTGTCCCAAACCTAATCCCATAAAAAATCACTATCCTAACCCTAACCCCCCTCACAACTCCTTGCCTTTACCTCAAACCCCAAATCCCAAACACTGTCCTGATCTAAACCCTTGAAATTATCTCAAACCCAAACTTTATTCTCTGAACATCCCTCATCTGACCCCAAACCCCCATACCAATCCCTGTGCTAACCTGAAACTCCCAGAACCAAACCCCATCCTCACCATTCCCTTAAATAAATAAATAAATTCTGCATCTTAAACCATCATTTATACCAGTGGTGATTTACAACACCTAGAAGTCTCTATGACAACACCACGCAGCTGACAAAGTCAAACAGAAAAGAGAGATCTGTGCTTTTCTATGGGGAAGACATATTTTTAACATTTATTTTGTAATAATGTGGACACTAAAGCTAAACTGGAAAAAAGAAAAAGCACAGAAGAGCCATAGAAAGCTTAAAAAGGGAGAGTGATAAAAAACAGGCTAGACCAACCCAAGTCCTCAAATCAATTTCCAAACACAACCCCTCAAAATGAATCCCACCCCAACCAAAACCCCTCAACAAAATTCCACATCACAACTCATCCCCTTTTTCGACCCCAAACCCTGAAACAATACCTTTACAATTATCTCCATGTAACAATACCTCACCTGAATATATAAACCCTACGTTACCCAAATGGTTAAGACAGTGTATGTTGGATTTCCTCGCCATGATGAGGAAAATATTCACACAGCAATTCTTTCCCAGTGAGCTTTTGATCAGGCTATCATTCTCATTCTACGTGGTCCATGTAAACTATTTAAACTGGGGAGAAAGCTTTGTCTCACTTTAGATAATCAAATTTTTCCCTGTATTTTGTTAACGCTTCAGTTCTCAAAGAAGATCATTGATTTCCCTCTATAACTGCTGCTTTGACATAATATACATTACAGTGACATTCATACCCGTCTCTTTCTTTCACTGCGCATTATGTTGTGCACACCAGATCCAATCAGCATGCAGAAACAATAGTAACATTGTGTGCCGCTCTCCAATGTGCTGAATTCCTTGCTGAACTTACAGCAGCTTAGAAATACCTCGGCGTCGACTGCGGCCTTGACACGGGAACTCTCAGATCCATCACGGCATATCTTTGTCTTAAGGTGCTTTGTTACATTTTAGGGGCCTGCTCTCGGGTGAAGATAAATGCTGTAAACACTGCTTTATGAATGAATAAATTCCCCCCCGTGCAGACACTGCTCTATGGCCCACCGTTAATAAACTGATTCATGGTGTAATCCACTCTCTCAAGCGTTCACAGGCCCTTTTTATACCCCCTATTTATGTTTGCTGTTATTTCAGGGAGTCAGCTGAAAGGAACCACACGAGGAAGGAGATAAATCACATTTCCCGGCTTTAATTTATGGAGGTGAGCTGGTGTTATATGAGCAGATTCTATCCACTGGTTGGGAGCACTGGAGGGAAACCTGGAAAAGGGGGAGGGGGGAGTTCAACTCAGACATGGCATCTTTCTCAATAAACCTGAAAGCAAGAAAAATGAGTGAGTTCATTACAGGCCTCATCGTCCGTAACCATGACGGAAAAGAAAAGTTAGCCTGTGAATATATTGCACCTCAGCCCCTAGAAAGAGCATGTCTTTCATCATTGTTATCCCCGGTCATGAAAAATTGAAGGCCTTTTTTGCACAGAAGTGAAATCATTTTGCAGAAATGCTGACAGAAGCGTCTTCATTTCTGGAGCCGGCTCCTGGGGAAATATTTATGGCTTTAACAAATTTGTCAGAACAAATGATCGTTCTGTTAAACCTCATACTTTGGGAGAATATATTACTGTCTGTCAGTTACAGTTTTCATCTCTAACTGGATGGAGATGGAGACTTTTTGGCAGATTTAAACATATTTGACCTGAAGGGTGCAGATTATGTTTTGCACATTAAGACACAAAAAATGACCAAGGAACATATAAACCACTCATCAAAGCTTCTTAAGCCCATTTAATGGGAGCCAAAACATGGAATTTTCAGCTAGTACTGTAGAAAAACTGCATTTGTATGTGTGCCTATATGTTTGTGAGTGAAACAGGTGAGAGCAAGCTGAGCAACTCCTGTTCAGAGACTGATGTGATATGCAAATAATGTTAACCAATGGTCCAAGTCTTACAGAGTGGCCATCTGTTAGCAGCGGAGACCTCCAGCAGTAATCCCCTCTGCTTGTAACACTCTAAAAATAACTCATCTTCCCATTTCTTTTTTCTTTCTTTTTTAAATTACAGCTGAAGCATTCCTATATATATAGATATATATTGAGGGCTGCATTTTTGTTTTCCATTATAGGAAACTGGATAATACATACATGATCACAAGTCCAAAGGGTAAACTCACTTATTGACTATCATGAACATACACTGTAGCATAAATCCCATCCATGCTCTGAACTAAATCAGATGTTGGCGTTTTTTAAAAGTTGAATTAAGGACTTAATACTGTACACACAACACACACAACGTTTGAATTATAGCCAGATTTTATCACCCTATAGAAACTGCATGAAGGGCATTATGATGTATTAGACCCTTGTACACAGCAGTGGAACACAATATCTGCAGCCAACAACAATTAATAATTCATTATTATTGTCACAGCCACCATCACCTCCAGAGGAAGTCTTGTTATAAAACTTGAAAAGCAGCGAACACACTGACAGTGCATGCTGATCTTTTTTTTTCCATGAAAACAACAGAAAACTGGCCTTGAAGTCCATCTATAATGAACCAAAGGGCTTTGGTATTTATATGAAAAATGCACTTAGATGTGCTGGAAACACCTGGTTTGAGATCTGGGTGGGTTGAAAAGAAAAAAACAGCAGCTGAAAAAAGGGAATGAGAGCAGAAGAGAATTTAATAAGAGCTAGTGCGTCACATTATACACCATCAATGTACACCTAACATTTTGAGAATTATACACAAAAATTCAACATAGCCATTATAGAGATGATAACTAACTTCAATAACATGTTTCCTACTTTATTTTAGATACTTTTTTAATTCTGATAATTTTAATCCCCTTTAATAATGGTTATTAATTCTGCCTTTAGACAAATAAGCCATCAAGACTGAGGGCATTTTTGTTCCAGGCTTTAAAAACAATTTATTTTTATTTTTATTTTTAATGTGGTACTCCTGGGGGTTGCTGCTTGATCACACATTCAAATTAATCAATAAAAAAGAGTCCAGACAAATCCAGTGTGATGTTTGATTTTTAGTTTGAATCACCATTTGTGTAGATCTTGGTTAAAGGGGCTATGAGGTCTTTTGTAGTGATCTTGAAAAAGTCTGATTTCTTGATTTATACCTGATCATAATCCACAATCTAAAATGAGAGTATCAGTGCCAAAATAAACTGTGCCTAAACGCTAATTCCTGGCTTCCGGATCGGGTCAGACGGGACCGGATTTATTTACAGCGGTTTGCAGCTTCGAAGTCAATGCCATGCCGGCTGACAAAGTTTAGCAATGAGTAGAGAGATCTATGTTTTTCTCCGCTGAAAACTATTCTTTGGATTTATTAAGTTGCAATAGTGGACACTGGTGCTTGACTGTCTGATTGAAAAGGGACAGAAGAGCAGAAGAAAGCTAAACAAGAGAGTGATAAAGCATGGGCTAAAGGCTAAAACACAAGTTCAAAGTTGAAGCACGGGTTCATTCCAATCCACATGTAGCAGTTACACTGCAGTGGTCTGTTTGAACCTGAGAGTCTATCACTAAGATGGAAAGCCAGGCACATTTGTTCCACTTGGTAGATGAGCACTGACAGGACATAACCAGGATGATTCACCAACGTTATATGGTACAGGTATGTCTCAGAACACCAGGCTGTGAATAGTGCTAAATGTAGCCTGCTGCTGAACTAGGCTACAAACTTACGAAGTTTGCTTGTTGTTACATTGCAAACATAAACACTATATAACTGTTAAAAAATGTACTATCTTGTTGGGTTGTATCTGGTTCAAATTTATCTTGAACAAATAAAAGTAGTGTTGGCTTTAATTATTTCATTTCATCAGTAAAGAGAGAGACACAATAAACAGGTAATGTATATAAACTCTTTCAGTGACAACACCAGATATGTTTTAAAAAGTTCTTCTTTTGTTTCTCTATCAAAAGATATTTCTTAAAGCTCCTGTTGAGGATATTCCGTTGTGTCAATATCTTCCCCCTTTTTTGGTTTTTATTCACTTATTGTTTCTTCCTTGCCTTCCCTCTCTCCTACAGTATCCATTACAACTACATGTAAATGACTAATTATGCAAATTTGGGGATGACATCCTTTAGCAACTTCTAGCAACCATTAGGACAGCTAATTTTCTTACCGAGGAGCTGGCAACACTGAGCAGAATTAATTAGTCTTACTGCTGGTGGTTAAAGAGAATTTTATAGAAAGCTTTCTATATTTATTTCAATTCTATAGTCAGCAAAATTCCCTCACAGGAGCTTTAAACAGAGGAAAAGATTAATCTAATAGAGTTTTTCCCCAGTATTCAGGCATGAGTGTGTCATCACTGTTAAGATAGAGCAGGGTAAAGTGTCAGTCATAATCAATGAGAAACGTGTAACATGGTTTTCCTTGTTTTGTCTTATCTTGTTCCATTATTTAACTGAAATAATTAGTCAAGTATGTACAAGACATTGAACACAAGCAAGAGACAGATTCTGTCAGAGGCTTTTCAAAGACTAACTGTATATATGAAGACTTGTATGGCAGTAACAGCAGTTCTGCAGTTCTGCTACATGAAAAACAATAACCGAGCAGCGCATCAAAGTCCTGTCAGCTGCATACTTATTGATTCCAGACTGTAGGCTGCACAGCTGAAAACAATCAGTCTAATTAGCCATTCAATTACAGCAGCTGATTGGTCACGTCTCCAGGACTTCAGTAGACTGCCAGGCTGTTTGAAATGAGGATTTAACCGTGTCTGACCATCGACTGGAGCTAACAAAAGATCCAGCTCAGAGGAGAAGATAAAAGTGTCAGAGAAGCTTTGTTCGTGTCAACTCACAGAGCTGCCAAGCAGTCATCGTTACGACATATTTACTGTTAAACAACCATGTGATAAGTGGATGAATGTGTACGTTTACATTTATCTTTATTACAGTTTATGTCACAGTTTAGAAAAAAAGTCACAGTTTACCATACAGAGGATTATGGGATTGCTTTATGTTATGGTTTGAGAGTGCCATGAGAATCGCAGCGTTATTGTATTAAGTTCACTTCAGCTGATACGTCTGAAGCAGTCACTTGATATGACTGCTCAGCTCCACATATTTTTTTCTCTCTAAAGGAGCTAAAAATTAAATGTTTTTCATCAGCTCTGCCACCAAAGAGAACCTTACGCCCCTCATTTCCCACATCGTGAAAGGCAGAAATAATGATTTCCTATTTGGTATGCATTTTTCCGCCTCTCTGGTGAAATGTTGATTCTCTGGGAGCACAGAGGCAGTGTGGTGCCCATGCCTTATTAAAAGTCAGCTTTGTGTTCCCTATCTTATCAAATGCAGAGACAAAAAATTACAAAAACAAGCCGCTGCGTCAGATTGTGTGACTGAATGGTAAATATCAGGTGAATAATTAGCTTTCCCTGTCGCTGTTTCCCTCTTTTGTAATGTAAAGTGGTTGAGCACCTCTGAGAAAAGGTTTCTGCGTTGCTTCTGTAAACATCATTTCCTCCATTGCTCACATCCCTGGGACATCCACTATCTCAGCAGCATGAGAAGTAAACTGCATCTTCAATAAACCCAATTATGGGGAGAGTCTGCTCAGCTGATCACGGCCTTGTTGAATAACCTATGTGTGTTTTCCCAAAGAGGGATGTACTGAGGACTACCGCAGTACTTTCAAACAGAGTCTGTGTTTAACGGCCTGTACTGTAGTTAATCAGACTGAATATTTACATTAACATACACTGGAAACTTTTAAAAAACATGAATTATGAAACTGAAAAAGAATCGAAAAACATATGTCCAGCGAAATTGTTAAAGAAATGATTAAAAATGTACATAAATGTTTACTTCAAACAGAAATGATTGATTTTTGGTCTGATTTATGTCTGAATTTCTTGGCAAATAAACCATATACATTCAAATCAATGTTATACAGTTTGAATACATTATTTAACAACACTACAGCACACTGAGGAATATGCCTGTGTTTGTATGATTTCTATTAATGATCATACTTGGAGTATGAGAAATATTGACGGTCAATAATTTATAGGTAAGTTGGTTTATTCAACATAAACAGAATTTGGCAACAGAATCTAACAAGCTGGCTCTCGAGGCTCAAACATTAAAGAATGTCTTTGAACCTTTTGAACCCTACATTATTTACACAGGTTTGAGGTCTTGTTGTGTTGCAGTGTGCTGTCTTATTTAAGGCCCAGCTGTTGCTGAAAATCCGCAGCCACTATCTATCTGAGCCATAAAAACACAACCTATAATAGCTGTCTGAGCTTTCGTTTTCTGCTGCTGTCTTTAAAGCGTGCGTATGTGTCCTTGCCTTGTGCACTTGCTTATACTAACAGTAAATGCATCTGCGCTTTGAAATTGCTCGACAAAATGGCTCTACTGTTCCCCTTGCGGAGTGACTCACAAAGTGACTGAAAGTACACTTTGAATGAGCTCTCAGTGGCTTTTCTGAGACGCTCCTCTTCTTCTTTGTACAAAAGTGAATACAAGGAAGTATTCATGCAGTCCCAGTTTGCAATTATGAAAATTTAAACACACATAAATGGGAAGTGATGGCAGAACGTCCCTTGGTGCTCACATTATTAAACATGTGGAGACCTTGAGATGATGTTATCTTTGAGAAGCTGAAATATGAAAGACTGGATCAGTTGTGGTATGTGAGGTTGGACATACAGGAGTATATACATTATTGAGTAACATAACGTGAAGCAAAGGGCCACCATTCTGGGGGCACGGTACTTTTCTTTTTTTTTTTTTTCAATATCAAGTTGTTAACCTGTCACCATAAGAAAATAATGTTTTCATCCAGTTTCCAGTTGACTAATAAGAATTACTTGAGCTTCACTGCCAGTTCCTGAATAGCACTCAGGATTCTCAAAGAAGAAAGATTGGAAAGGAGAAGAAACCAAGTAAAGACTGACGGGAAGTCACCCATAGGTCTTCAAGGTCAGCAACATGTCAGACGGCTTTTAGATCTTAAACTTATTTAAAATTATGGGAGACAGCACAGAAAAACAGACAATTCAGGAGTTGATCATGGTATCATTTATATCTGTGGGGTGTGTGTTTTCTCCCATGCAGCAATGATAAAAGGAGAAAAATGGCTTGATGATAAGTGGCTTATGTTGATAAGTGTTGCAAATTATTCAAGTTTAGAGAAATTCGTGTTTGTGGACCTTTATTATTAATTTTTAATTTGAAGTTTAGATGTTTCCTTTTTCTTCCCCCACTGCAGGAACATTCTCTATTCTGTTGTGATCAATCTTGCAATGTATGGTGGTTAAAGAATTAATCATCTAAGAGGTAGTATTTTGTTGACAGAGATATTTAGCTGAAATTGCTAACTTTTGGCTTGTTGCACAGGGTTTCCATGAAGTCTCTTTACAATTTTAAAGATATATTACAAAGATTTGTTTGATTTACTGAGTAGTTATCAAAGTTTTTGCATTTGCATGTTTCAGGTATCCTATTGAAAAAAGATATACTGTTAAATGAACCTCACTCCTCGAGAAAAGGCATACAACATGAAGTTCTCTGTGTATAATCGGCACTTGGATGGTAGTCCCTCCCACAAGAGATGCAAGGGAGAGATGCAAGGAAATGATTATTTAATATAATTATATGAATTATTTCATTGGATGATGAATCTGTCCTGAACAGTTGTAAAAATTCAGTATTGAGCCTTTGTTATGTTGATTTTGTGACGGTTGTGTTTAGTATTTGGTGCTTCAAACTCACGCCAAATACTTTTTAATGCTAGCTTTATGATCTGTTTCAGAGACATCCTCAGTGACTGTTCACACATCACTTAACCCCACTGATGTGATGTTTCAGATGGGGGGTGTGTCTGTCAGCGCAAAAAACCTTATGCTAAGGCAACTCTCATGTCCCGCATCCCTCAGACAACTCTCTCCTTTGAGCACAGTTTTTGCTTTGGGATGTCCTTCAATATGGCGGCTCAGAGAGTACTACCGGTGCTGCAAAGGAGGAAGGAGTCTGCGGTTTAAACACTTCGAGACAGACCCAGGGTAATTTTGTCCTAAATTGAACACTTTCCAGAAATTACGATTGCATATCTCAACTGTTCACAGATGTTATTATGTTATTCATTGATTACAGCCATCAACCTCTACAGCCCTGACCACCACATAGCCGATATGGTGACTGTTGAATATTAGAAGTGTCCAATGTTCTGCATTCAACTTTTTGAAACCAAAGTGCACTACATACCATCAAGGTGAACACTCTTATACTTTGAAAATATTGAGTGTCGGCGCAGAAGTGTGTGGTCACAGTGAAGGACAGTTTTGGATAAAAAGAGGAGTAGACGACCAAGAACACCTGAGGGAAACACTGATGGTGGGAGACAAGCCTTACAGTTGTCTCCTTCAAAACTAGAGCACTTGTTAAATTAGTTTAAAAAAACTGCAATATCTACCCCCTATTTGCTTAAATCTTGGTTCAACAAGCTAAACTGTGTTCGAACTCTTTGATAGAAAGCATAGTTTTATTTTACCTTGAACCAGCATGCACTTTCAGCTTAATAACCCCTACAAATTAACTAACTCTTTTCAGTCTATGGACTGCATTATTGGTTGAAGCTGCTTGAATGTAGTTGAAGGGTTTTTTCTGACAGCACTCATGCTTCTCCCTTTATCTGAATAGTACTGCGTGTTTCAAAGATTTCAAAGCTGGAGGAGGAAGTACAAGGATGCAACATTAGTAAAATTAATTTTGAAATCTTTTAAGCATTTCTTACTGGCACTAAAGGAATAATAGCTTCAGATTTCTGCATGTGTACACCGTGCAGTGTAGAAAATCCTGACTAGTTGTCAGGATAGTATTAGAACCGACTGTGAAACTTGGTTTTAATTTTATGGAAACCTTTTTATGCAAAGTTTTTAAAATCATGCATAGGATTATGTCTCGCAAATTTACTCAAAGCCCCACGGCCACAATAACTCTTAAGTAAAATATGAATTTGAATCATTCCGATGGATTAACAGCTCTGTAAATATGCAAATCTAATATTTCCTTTAACATAGCATACTGTAAACATCCGTACAGCTCTTCATAAATGTTTAATGTAAGTAACTTTCAAATTCTAGGCCTGTTAGTCATCCATGTCACAGGCATTACCAACTAAGAATTGAAAGAGAAAACTTGTCCAGCTCTCTAGCTCAGCAGTCCTGTTAAAAGCTATATTACACTCAAGCTTCTCACTCTATAATTGTTTCTTCCTTGAAACATAGTGACAAGACTCATGCTATCTACTGCAGAGCGATTGCATGTCTCATGCTGTGTTTGACTGCTTTGATTCTTCGCCTTCATATTCTAAAGTACCACCAGGTTCTTTCAGTAGGTGTATCAGCCATTTTGCTGTAACTAACAGGAAACATACAATATGAAGATCTCAGTTCATTTTTCTTTTAGTGACAACCATCTACCAACTAAGTATAGAAACAAGCTGATGCCAATTGTGGGTAACACAAGAGCTCCAACTCAATGTATTCTCTCCATTTCAGCCCCAAAATTGGTTTAAGTATCAGTAACTTATTAAACCGAATGAGAGTCTCAGTTTCTATGCCAGTTTTGTTTTAATGCCAATACCAGAGTCCATACCACAGCATGTTATACCAAGTGTAAGACTGTGATTATTAACTACTCTCATCTACATCACAGTTTTCTCTTCTGGGCAGTACAACAGTATCCCCACTGTGAAGGCCGACCACCTGAACACTACCTCAAAGCTTTTACCTCAGTTATCCTTACAGAGCTGATGTCATGGAGTTCATTATTTCAAAATTCAATCACAGGAGTTAAGCATCCATTGAAGATATGCTCTTTCAATGACTCACCAGTGGAGACAGAATTTCTCTTTTGAGACTCTCCTTAGACAGAGAGGCTCACCCGCTCCTCCCGTTTTTTTGTAATAGCACCGACTAATCTTATGAATGTGTCCCGTTGTGTGTCCGTGTTCTTAAACTCCACGCTATATAATCTTCATCAGCTGCAAAGCGATTATAATTGAAAACCTCCATTACAAAAATATCAACCGGGGCCTCACATGAGCAATACGCTCCTCAAACATAATAACAACTTTATCAAGGCGTTCATATCCTTGACAGCAATAGAAACCCGGTAAATTGCACTGCACAGTCTTGTCATCTTGATAGCTTTTGTACTTGTGCATCTCTCTTTTTGCCTCCTCTTGCTGAGATTAATTGCTCCTGCACCCAGCAGTGACAACAGCATTTATGGAAGGAGGGCTATGGATATAGGATGCCTGTTTTCAGCTCTGCTTTCTGCTTTGTTTTTTCCCTTTTTTTTCCAATCCTCTGTCTTTCTTATTTACCACTTTACTGTGATCCACCACAGGAGGAGCTCGGAGGGAGCATGTAATAGGAATATTGTAGATACGACTCTACAGGCAACTGGCTGCAGGGGAAGAGGAGAGGTGATGGCTCAATTTGTGATCTACCTCCCACATTTTCTGAAATTCATCATCCGGATACCACCTGCTTCCCCTCTACTACTACAGAAGCCATTGTCCCCTACAGAAGTACAGCGGCTGTAGTACTCTGGGGGTTAGTTGTCAGCACTGCAGAGTCCTTATAAAGAACAGAGAGTGTGTGTTAGAGTAAGAACAAAAAGTTTGCGCAGTCTTAGGGGCCTGAGTGTTTGTGCTTCCCAACTTACAAATTCAAGTACTCGCTGGATAGTTACACAACAGAATACTAGGATTCTTACAACAGCGACATTGACCCTATCTACCTATTCAGTGTTGTGGGAAATCGTATTGACCCCATATGGGTGCCATGGACTGACTGTGAATAATTCATTGATCTTTCCCACACATGGGACTTTATCTGAGACATTGAAGGGTGTATTTAGATCTGAATAGGTTTTATCCCCAGCTGAATTAGTTCACCTTGTGCATTGTTAGGTTGTGCAGTTTTCAAGAGGCGTTTGGGGGACAAGCTCTCAAAGATATTGCAAGAATACAATGTGCTTCAACATTGAGAAACAGGCATAATGTCTCAGGTTGCTTTTGGAGTGTATGCTATAAGACCACTTAATAGCTTAGGCCTTAACTTGACTGACCCTCTCAGGTTGTCAGCTTGACACTCATGGACAAGCTCAGCAGTCCATACACTTATTCATTCAAAGCAGGACATCCTTTCATATGGCTTGATTATTACTTGAACAATGTAAAATCACAGGATTAAATCACGACTGAACCTTGAGACCCTTTAATGAACCATAGTAGACGTGGCATGATTAGTCATAGAGAGCTCGTCATTCATATCAGACATTGGAAAATAAAAATGTATGGTTACAGTTTAAAAAGAAAAGCAATACAATCTTGTCCTCCACAATTTTTCAATGGCAGCGCATCTGTGTTTTCTGTTAGTTCAAGGGTTGGTTTTTGGTTTCTAAAAGACCAATTTTTTTTTATAAAACACGATTAAATGACTTCTTGAACTTGTTTTTGTAACAAAAGGTCAATGTCAAATAATAAATATAGGACTGTGGCTCCCAGGTTGACATCAGCTGATATGGAGCGAGGATGCTTTTGTGAAATTTTGATTGACTTTTTTGAGGACAAAGCGAGAGAGTTCAGACTTCTTTTTTTAAACTCGCCTGAAAAGTGTTCTTGGTATTCAGCATTCTATTTGTGAAAACAAGATAATAAATTATTTAAACCTCATTAACTAGTACGTAATGGGACAGAAACATGAATGCTATCTGCATTACAATGACACAAATGATTGACTTTTATGAGTTACATGCCCCCCTTGCTCGCTTGTGAAAACAGGACAATAGAAGACCAAGGATAGGGCCTTGAGGAACTCCGGAGGTCAGAGATGATGGAGGACAGCAGGCATCAAAAATAGCTTTCAAAAAAAAGTCCTGTTCAATAAATCTGATTTAACCTGCTTCAAGCAGCCTACCTAAAATAATCTGTGTATTTATTTGTGTTTCTTTGTTTTGGGGGACTAGGAAGGGGAGAACAGTTTGGAATGACCAGTCAGTGGTCTTGAACCTGCACTTAGGTTCTGATTAGTTAGAATCAGAAAACTTCTGTTATCTGCTTGGATATGTTGATAAATGATTGCTTTAGTTAATGTAAAACTCATAGTATCTCAATGTAATTTCTCATGGGTCTTGGTAGTCATTTATTAAAAGGATCACTTTAACGTTTTAGAACCTACCAGTGTGCAAGTTTGCCAGGACATAGTCCTACATTTTTACTTACTTAAGTGCAATTTTTGGAGTAATTTTATTCACTTTACAATAATATATCCCTTATGTATCCTAAGTCTTAATGACATGTATTGACTGATGTCTCAACTGAGTGCATTAAACCTAAAAAAATGAAGATCTTTTTGGTTTTTATTCAATATATTTGCAAACACAGAAATTGCAAAGCCATATCCCTCAAATTTGTATATGTAAAAAAAAGGGATGTCTTTTGGAACCAACCAAAAATTATTTGGAGTTAGTGCACAATTAGCTTTCAAAGATAAAGTCCATTTTATAACTTGTAAAAACTGAAAATTAAAAGCTTCAAAGTTTTCAAAGAGACAACATTAAAATGAATACAAACTATTTACAATAGAGCAATCAAATTCAGTATGCCAGAAATTTATCCATTGGATTTTTTTTTTTTTTTTTACTGAGTTGAAACTTTTACTGAAGAACACTAATGCTTGTCTTGTTTGAGAAGATTTTTTTATATGCTGTATTTTATATTTGACGAACCTATCAGTGCAACGAAAAAGTGCTCTGAGACATTGTGAAAGTTTGTAATATAGGTGTAACTCCCCAGATTTTATACACAAAAGGTTGATTGATCTATCTTATTGGGTTCAAAATCTTCCCCCAGTCAAATTTAAACATGCAAACAGTAGCAATGTTAGTCAATGTTGCAGTCAAAATTTGAGATGTGATAATCTCGTGGAAAGCTGATGAAAATTTGCTTTAAAGTGACTTTTCTACATGGTTGTAAAATGTTAGATCGAGGTTGGCTCTTGAACAGATGGTCCAGGTTCAAACCCAACTTTCAAACATGTTTCCACACCCTATTTCTTACCCTCTTTTCTGTCTTGTCCTTGCTGAATGAGTGCATCCAAAAAAGCTCTGAAAAGGAACTTTACAACAGGATTTCACTAATAATGTGAGGGTAGCTGAAAGCCAGCTGGAGCCTCATTTGACTGCATTAAAATTTTGCTACTGCATGTCTCTCCTGCCAAGGTCTCCAACCAATAGCCAAAACATGCATTGTTTTTCTGCATAAAATGTGTTTTTCTTAGCAATGAAACGCCATACTTTTTTGATTTGTGCTTTACGAGTACTTAAATTGTGATTTATGGTGCAGCTCTAATAGAAACAGGTACAAGTATGCTTTTTAAATTCAAAAAAGTTTATAGAACAAAGTGGTGGACAGAAAGCTATTCATAATGTAAATAATCCATTAGCTGATTAGTATGTGAACCAAAAAATAATGAACGATTATTCATGACAAGCAATACTGGATAGCAATAAATCCTCGCATTAGTCAGGCCTTACAGACTCAGCAAAAAACACTTTGTCATTCAGCACTTATAATAATTTCATCGTTGTTTCTGCCTCAGATTATGATTGTTTCTTTAGTTTGCTTTTGTTTGCCATTCACACTGTCTATGATATGAGCCAGGCCCCTGGATTTGCAAGCTTATTCAATAATGCAAGACCAAAGTGCCTGTGTTGCCGTCATTTATCAGACACAAAGAGCAGGATGAGAGCCAATTCCATTCCTTTGCCACCTGATGTTGTCTCTCAGGACTGCAATTTTGGTAGATAAGTGTCCTTATCCTCTGGTGACACAGGGCCCACCTTGAGGAAGAATCCCTCACATTGTATTATGCCTCCCGCTATCCAGACAACACCCAGACTTGCGTTTCCACAGACATCCATCATATCTCCCTGGACACAAACGTGGAGAAGATAAACCAAGGCTCATCCATGACCATTCATCTCTTCCTCTGCTTGTGCAGTCTCCTCTGATCCTCTATAAAGCAGGACGGACTGAATAACAATTCTCTTTGACAACACTCTCTCAACTCTTCGCCCTCGCTCTGCTTCGGAAAATACTGACACCAGAGCGCTTGAGTCTTCAAGAGGAAATGTGAAGCAGATTTAAGTTTATGGCAAAAGATATGGGCCGTTCAATTTGTTTGTGAAAAGAGAGCAGGGAATAAAAGAGCATCATTTTTATGTTTGTGTCAAAGACATCAGTGGTTCCAGAGTTATCGCTACGCCTCATAAAAATCATTTACTTATACTTTGCGGATGAAGCTTATTTCGGATCACAAATTCACCAAAGGCTGAGAAACCCACCAAACATCCACATTAAGCCAGCAAATGTGCACCACTACCCCCCCCCCCCCCCCCCCCCCCCCCCCCCCCCCCCCCCCCCCCCCCCCCCCCCCCCCCCCCCCCCCCCCCCCCCCCCCCCCCCCCCCCCCCCCCCCCCCCCAATACTCCCCGCCTCTCATCACCGACCTGCTTTCAAGCCCCAGTGGCATTTCTCTATTCAGCTGATGAAAGAGATTGCTTGGGTCTTGCACTAATGAATTGGCATTATTATTAAATGATGTTTGTAAATTATGACCCAGTTTGCTCCCAGTGAATGGCGCAGAAACTCAAAACCCACATCGTCAATTAGAAGCTCACAGCAAAGTGGGAGCACTAAGTTATGGAGGTGAATTTGGATTTTGGATGCAGGGTTGGCGTTTGAGAAATTCATCTGCAGCTCACTGGCGCTACCTTGTGGCCCAGAGATGAACATCCTTGATTCTCATCAGGGAGAAATGCTGCCTTTGACGCACAGCACGAACCCATGCAACTGTGTATGAAGGACATACTTGATTCTCCAGCTCAGCAATCAATAAAACTCACAGTTATTTGTAAAAAATAAAGTATGTTTACTACATAGACAGAAATCAATGTTCAGGGGACTGATTTGTTGGCCAAAGTACCTTCAGGCAAGGATTAACACATTAAAAAAATACATACTTGAAGTCTAATAGTACCTCCTTAATTAGGACTTATTTTGTGTCCCATTCTCAGCCACAAGGGGGAAGAAGAGTGGAGCAGATGCAGGCTTCTCATCTCACTGATCAAATATTTCCTTTTCATTTGAAATTCTGCTTTGTGGCTAATGATGTTGACAACAACTTCAGTCAACTTTTGATAATTCTGATGAATGAACGTTTGACAAAATGCAAATGAGCAAATGTTAATCAGTCTTTTCATCCCCATGGTTTTCAGAAGCATGTTTTTTAAAAGCCCCCCCTGCACTGGGTTGATAATGTTGTTTTAAGAATGAGGCCGAGTTATACTCTCAGCACAACACAGCTGCTGTAGATCATCCACACAGTGACATTTTGCTGGAGTGGGCTGACATTTAAACTCAAGTACATCCAAACTTTAAAGTGTTACAGGATAACATTTTGGACATGTTTTCCATCTCAAAACATAGTCACCTTATTTTCATTCCAGATGCTTTATAACTGATAAGCCTATGAGAATTCCCCTCCTACCTTCCATAGTAACTAAACATACGTATACAAGATTAAAGATTTGAAGCTCCTGAGAGGGATTTTTAGTTAAGTATGAAACAGACTTTAATTAACACTGATTTCTTTTTACGATTTAAAAATGCAGATGAGACTATTAGTTTAAAGATTTAAATCTACTTCAATCATAATTTTAATACCTTCATTCACTTTTCCCATAGTAATAAACTATGGTTGATACATTGGAAAATTAGAAGAGACCAGGATGAGATTTTACTTACATGTTCTCAAGAAATCTGCAAAGATACAAGCGGGATCACACTGTCAACAAGGGGCACCAAAAAGTGCATAAAGCAAAAATTCTTCAAAGGAGCTTTAATTTAAAATTTCTGTCAAAATATTTTTGTTCAAGAAGTAAAAAAATTGTATTAAAATTGTGATACTGGATATTTTTCCAAGTTGGACTTGTGAATACTTCTACTGTTGAATGCAAGTGTCTATCTGAGTTACAGCTGTTTGTAAAGTGTCATTTGACCCCTTTTAGCCTCAATTTGACCCTTAACTACAACTATAAACACAAACCCAGGTGCAACTTTATGGTGTTTTAACTACACATACTTCTCCTTTTCCCCAGCCATTTTCTCTGCTTTAACTGTGACAGGTGTGTTGACTGTCCATATTAAAATAACTGTAGGATTTAGCTGTGACAGGGGCCAGAGCAAATGAAGGAGACAGTGGGATCAGGTTACTTGTTTAGTGCTAATAAAATATGTAAGACACTGCAGATATCTCATGGATCAGTAGATAAGACACGACAAAGGGACTACAGTCTTTGTTTTCTGTTCTATAGCTCAGAACCAATGTGTGTCACTAGTTTTATTGATAAAAACATTCAATGAAAAAGATGGACAGTGTGATCAAACTGCTGTGTGCGAGGTATTAAAGAAGAGCGAGTTGTGAAAATGGTGCTCAAGCAAAAATGTTGCCCCCCGTTAACTTTTTCTCCTGAATTTTATAAAATACTGCTCAAGCAGGAATATTTTGGCAAGCAAAATTAAAGTTCCTGTTTTCAGAGTGCAGCTTTAGGATGCAGCTTGAGAAACACTGACATACTTTTTTTATGTTTTGTTTCATTTACTGCACTGGTGAATATATGACTCTAGCAGGAACTTGATGGAGAGCAAAGGGATTTTTCCTAGGACTCAATTGGACCATGGTTCCTGTGATAGAAATGTATAACGATCCTGTGGGAATGAATCTACAGTACTTGGATTTGTTACCTGATATGAAAATACTGCTGAAGAAACAAAAATGCACTGTTTTTGGTTTCTGTAGTCTGGAGGTACCACTCAAGCAGGAATCTTTTGGACATTTAGAAAGACATTTATCCAGGACTCAGTTTGGACCATGACTTCCAGAGACAGTCCCAACTAATGAAACAAGTTCCAGTTGTAAAAATGGAGCTGAAAAAACAACAATGTGCCATTGCTTTTATGTTTCCTGTATTCTGGCAAGCACTACCTAAGCAGGAACATTTTGGTGAGCAGAATTATTATTCCAGTTGTAAAAATGCAGCTGAAGAAACAAGGATGCACTTTTTCTGTATGGTATCTTGTCTTTGGTACGACTATGAGGTGTTTGTCTCAAACTTAACAAAAGTTTCTGTCAGGAAAGTTAAAAAAACATGGTCACTGTTTGATTGCTCTTTTACGATCTCATAAGCATCCCAAAACTCAGAGGCTGGTCTTGTTTTTCAAGCAGTCTGAGAGCGTGAAAATAATCTATCCAGTGTTACTTCTACCTTCCCAAACCTCCTGTTTGTGCAAGTTTTGTGTTACAGCATTGCATGACTGGCTACATTCCTCTGCCATACTTCACTGACCAGACGTCTGTCCCACGCAGCAGAGAGGCGATGGAGCGTTTCCAGACAAAGTGTATGACGTCTATGCTATCACCCCCTCAACTTAAATCTTAAATCACTGGTAAACTCTCTGTCTTCATAAGAAATGAGTCACACAATCAAAGCAGGAGGAGAAACTATTAAGACTCCTTTATTCTCAGGGATCATTTTCAGCCATCACATCACCCCTCACCCTTCAGTTTGCTTTTGGTATTCATATTCGGTTCTGCATCTGCAACACAGCTACATTTAAATTCAGCTGTATTTCATCAGATTGCGGTAATAACACCATTCAATTTGGCATTTAGCATTACGTTCCACCCATGCTGGGGACATAATGGAGGATAAACTCACTTAATGCATATTTTTTGTGAAGTAACCCTGCAATTTGAGGAGGCTGGATTATAGCGCATCCTTGTAAATAGCATCCATGAAAATATCCATCATTTTAGGGCTCTTATTTTTTTTTTTTATGCCGCTTGAAGTGCCTCAAGTGAAATTATATTGCACACATCACTTCCTTATGCGTTTATCCGTACATGTTTTACTTTTACTCAGGGTTTTGGGGTATGTGTGTGAATCTTTATTGTTTCTGCGATAGATGAATTTCCCAGCCTTGTCCTACCCAGACAGCAGCAGTGGGGTTTAAAGAGGCAGAGGGGGGTCACATTCCAGACCCACTGAAAGGAAATGATGTCAGCCTCACCCAGACTACCATGACTCATTAGTTTCAGGCAGGGTTTTAATGTTGCCCTACATTTGGACCCCTGGCAGCTACCACTGTCTTCGCAGTTCCACGGAAACTGTGGGGAAAAACACCTTGGCCATTACATTTCTCCCTCCACACCCATGTCTTTCCTTTTTTTCTGCATGACAAATGTTTTGATCATGCTTGTACTGGCTGCAGTATAAACACCAGTTTCCTTCTCAGTTCTCTTGAGAAGCATATTTTAGTACCTTGTTACTAGCATTCTGTGAATTCAACCTTCTTATAAAACATTCCTGTCTAAAATTATTAAGAGTTGCTTTGATTTAAAGCAGAATCGGTGTTCATGATTTTGGCTGTTTTGAAAGCTTTTTCATTCCACCATGGCTCACTAAGGAGCGTTTTCAGATCATTATCACTAATGTACATATCATTTCCCTGCTCCAGTTGCACAAATTCAGATGCTTCTTGTATAGATATTGCCCAGGTATGAAAGCCCTAAATGTTTACTTATGTTGGCAGAGTTCTTATCTGAGAGAGCAGTCTTATTTTGGCCCCACTTAAATAAGATCAGATAAAGCAGCAAACCACTTAACCTACACAACATACATGCAGCAATAAGGCAGTTCCTGTGTGGAGGAGTGTGTGATTTCACCAGCAGAATCAGCACAATGTGGGTGGGACAGACGGCAATCAAGACAACCAGCACTGGGTGGCCATATGTGTACATTTAAGCAGCTTCCTGCGCAAGTGTAAATTATAGAAAATTGTGTGTGTGTGTGTGTGTGTGTGTGCAAATGCAGGCAAACGTACAGTAACCACTGATTGACCCCGGTTATTTCAGCCTACTGGCTAAATCAAATGAAGGCTTTAAATAGTCTTTTTGCGTGAGGAGATGAGTGTGGGAAGTGTAGTTTTGCCTGGAGAAGTATATTTTTGCAGATTATCATGCTTGTGTGTTCGTGCTGGAGACCAATCATGACACGCTATGCTAACTGAGCAAACTGAAAGAAGGTAATATGATTTTCATGAGTCATCCCATAAAAGTTCCTGCTGTGGGAAGAAATCCAGCCCGCTGTGTCTGGTCTGCTGTCAGAACCGAGGAAGAAATATCTGACCCTGAATGCAGCATCTCCATTGTGTGAAATCAAGCAAAGTTAAACAAACATCTGTCAAGCTGCCAGTGTCCTCAAAATGTTGTTTAATCAAGATGTTTTTTCCACCAAAAGAAAGGTTGGTGTTAAGCACAGGGTTTTTCAGGAGAAGTGGGGCAGTGATTATTTCTATGGAGTTACACCTGCCTGCAATCAGGTTGTATAATACACATATAAAAGGAGAATCTTCCCATATCATCTTCTCTTGAATCTTAAACATGCACACACTACAAGATAATTAAGATTACTAGACCAGAGATAGCCACGCACCACGTGACCCTAATAGTGCACTCTCTCTGATTGGCTATTGTCATACTCAGCTAAAAATTAGTGCTGTAATCATGCTGATAAATATCAAATGTTAAAATTATTGGAGTGGTTCCAACAAGTCCGTGAGAAGATAATAGAGTTCTAAGGTAGAGTCTGCAGGTATTTTTGTGACTGCTTATAAACAACATCCAAACAGGGGTCCTCCTCAGTAGCTCAGTGGCAGCACATACCCTTTGCCTCCAACCGTAGCTACGTGAACACACTCACCTGCCCAGCGAGTATCTCCGCGGTAGAGACTTAAGAGCCGTAACTTCTAGCAGGTAAATGAGGTATCCGACAAACACTGTATCATTCACTTGTGTACTGGGTACGCTTTAATTGGCTGGGGTCACTAGGCCTACTCTCTACCAAGAAATGTCCCAAGTCAACCAAAACATCAACATTCAGGCAGAAGAAGGGGTCGAGGCAGACGCAGACACTCACACACAAGGCCCAAAGATGACAACTGAGCAGGATTTTTTCAGTTAAAAATTGACATTTTATCTTCTAGAAAAATCCTGAAGACCCTATCTTTGAGTTAATCCTGGACAAGATTACCCCACCAATTGCTGAGAGGACTGGTCAAGAAGGTTAAATTGAGCACTGCAAGTCAGGCTGGAGATGAAATTTGAGTTTTAGATGAAAAAAAAAAATAGTCCGACCAGTGAGCCCTGTGGAACTCCATAAAAGAGGATTTATCATTAACGTTAACAAAACAAAGAATGATTGGAAAAATGTGACTCAAACTAGCTTAAGTGTTTCCTGTAATGCCAATTCATTACTCCTATCTCTGAAGAAGGTTGTAATGATCCATTGAATCAAATGCAGAACTAGGATCTAACAATCAATGCACAGAGATGAGACCATTGTATGAAGGCAGAAGAAGATGTTTAAATATGGTTACTTTAGATGATCGGGGCACAGCCCATAAAGACTTATCAAACTGAGTTGAAAAGAGTTGAAAAGAGCTAACCAAGAGAAGGATTTCTTTCAGTGACCAGGCTGTGATGACATTAAGAAGACAGGTTGATGGTTTCGCTGAAAAAGCACATTTTCACCAACATAAATATGCATCTGCAGATTTTTATAATGTTTTTTTTCAGACTGTAAGAGGTTCACACCAGAGAGAGTTAATGACTGAAGAGACTATCTCTGAGTGAGAGCTGCCAGCTCCGGTTTTATCAAGTCTCTGTAACAGAAGGACAGCTTGATGGGAGCTACAGTATGCATGAGTGCAGATTAGGAGCCCTGTAGGTCAGGCTGTACATAAGGAAAGCTTCATGTACCAAAGTGGAAACATATGTATGCTCTCAGCGTGCACATTCACTGCAATAAATCATACATATCATGGAATTTTGCCACATAAATAAGCTCACTGGCTACTCCCAAGCCACATAGCAGAACATATCAAAAAGATCCTTTCCTGTGACGATTTCAAACATTTTTAATCAGTGGTCCCACATGCTTTTTAAGTTGGAGAAGAGAGAGTGGTGGGGGAAGAAGAAAGGTACAGAGGGAGATCTGAGAGAGAGGAGAACTTTTGACCCAGCGGATCAGTGACTGGAGAGAGATGTGTGATTTCCGGCTTTCAAAACTCTCCCCAGTTTTCTAACCTCTGTGTTTGTATTTGTTGAGGGAGGTGCTGGGGAGGTGGTGATGGTGGTGGGGGCCATGTGTCCTCTGCAGTGACCTCCACTTGGCCTTGGCTTTGGCTTTTGTGACTTTGTCATCCAAACCTTGACCTTCCTGGATTACATTTACTGTTTTATTTGAGCAGAGATGACCCACTGTTGAGTCCTTTTTACTCTGTAATTGAATCAAGTAAACCTTGAAAATACTGAGGGCAGCACCTGATGGATAGAGAAGTAATGGAGTTATCAGTCTGGAGCCTTGCTGTCTCTGGATATGTGCTTCCCTTAGTCAGGAAAATTTTCAGTTTGTACTGAACTTAAAGTTTGAGTATCAAAGGACTTGATTTTCTCTCTTGTTATTTCTTCCTGCCAAGTAGAAATGCTCACAGGTAGGATTTTGAAAAGTAAAAGATGAGACTTCTTTGTTTCAAAGTATTGTTTAGATCTTTTGCCAAAGTGATCGCCACTGTGAAATTATACAGCAGGAAGGACCCATACCGTTGTGTTTGTCATTGACTCATAAAGCTCTGCTACGGTCTGAAATAGCACCTTCTTTGACGTAACATTACAATAACTCACTTATCGTGTAGCATTGCAGCTTTAATCTCTTAATTCAACAACTTGTTTTTCATAACCCTCAATGCGATTGCAAATTTTCTCAGGTAACATCATGACTTTGGTATAGTTTCATTTCCACTTTAATTTGTTACCATTTCAATCTTATGGTCTTACTCATGCAACTTATAAGCCCTCAAAAGATTATTAATTTGTTTTAGTAATATTGCAACTTTATCTTATCAAAATTACAAATTTAACCTAGTACCATTCGGACTTCGTTCTCAAAATTTAGTAACCTTTATCGTGTAATATTGCAGCTTCACTTGTTCCCTTATTTAGTTTTAAAAATTTATTCTTGCAACATAAATTTTCTCCAGTAACATCACAACTTTTACTGGTGACATAACAATTCTATTCTGCTAGTATTAATCTCTAATATTACGAATTAGTTATTGTGACTTAGTGATCTTTATGTCATAACATTGAGGCATTTTTCTTGTTGTACTTGGACTTTATTCTCATAATATTTAAACTTTAATTTCATAACATTTCAATTTAATTCTGGTGACTTAGTAACCTTAATATTTTGACTTTATTCTAATAGTACTTAGTTTTGGTCACATTTTGACTTTATTCTTGAAACTTAGGGACTCTCATTGCATTACTACGTGAATCTTTATCTACCATTACAACTTTAATATCATTATGACCTTATTCACAAAATCTCCCTTTCTTTTTTGCTGTGGCTCATATCTTTCATCATTCATCCTTGCTCGGGGCAAATCCTTACTTTCTCTCTTTCATCCTTTTTATCTAATGTTTTTTAGTCATCCCCATCAATGAATTAAGTAAATACCAAAGTTTCAAAAGCTCAAATCACTTCTGTGCAGCCATTTGTGGTTTCCAGAGGATGTATATGAAGACAAGGAATTCAAATTCCATGGTTTTTTTTTTCATTCTGTAATTCATCAGCCACTTAAAAATGCAAAACATCTAATGGAGTAGACGCAGGCATTTTTAAAAATAATTCTCGCAAGCAAAAGAATTTCAGATCAGGCCTATGGATGTCACATGGCCATGGTGGCCCAAATGAAAAATGGCTTACATGACCTCCCTCTGTTTGAAAAGGGATTCTTTCAGATGGACTCAGTTGAACCAGTCTCTTCTAAGCAAAGTGTTTATGGAGCACTTTAATTTCTTGATCAGGCTGGTGTTCCTTATAAGATGGCCCATAAAAGTCTGTTCAGATTCCAGAGATTACTTCATCATTTTATCGTGAAACCGCTCCGGTTTATATCAACATTCTTTGTTTCTGCTTTTTCAGTCCATCTCAAGGCCACTAAATATCCAGCAACTTGTTTTAATGAAAAATCTTCTCATTCGTCTTCACTATGTGTGCCATTTTAGGGGAATCTCCCTCATATAATGTGATATTGCAGTGTTTCCCTGCTAGTTACTCTTCTACATGTCATAAACCATCCTGCTAAGTAAACTTAGGAAAGTTAAAAGAATAGGGCGGTTTATGGCAGGGTGCCTGTACTGAGGCCAAATGCCACAACACTGAGCTTCAGACCGCAACGACCAGAGCGGAAGATTCTCTTCATACGTTCACAGAGGTATCCAAAGAAAAGAGTCCCTCACTTGTGGTTGGTCTTTTAAGTCAAAGCCAAGGAGCCAATTAAATGGATTAGGGTGGATCACCACTGGTCTTGTCTTGATGTGCTGTGGTCACCAGATTGCCAGTCTACTACTGCTGCTGAATCGCTTCAGGCTCCTCGGAGGGCAACAGGTTCACATGGAACGGATGGCTGGAAAACAAACACGCCCCGACTGTGGGATTCTGCATCTTCAGTGTCTGATAGGACTGCAGGAAGAAGTGCTAACTACAAATCCAACAAGAGCCACATAACTAAAAACATACAATTATATCCTACCAAAGACACAGACAGGCACTCAGAGAAAGCTTGACATGGCACGAGGTCAGGAGCGAGCAAGACGTCGGTAATGCTCCCATGACACGAACGCTGCGAGAATTCTCTTCTATTTCTCTTTATAAGGAAATGAAGCACGCACCCAAACACATAAAAATAGTTCAGAGGGGCTGTAAATATAGTTCTCCACACAGGAGAGAATGAATGTGGTTGATGTTTTTCGTGTTCCTGGATGAACCTCGTATGCCTTGTGGCAAATTCAGGTGAGTCACATACTCACTATCTTTCATCACAGGTTCAGAGAGATGGCTGCTATGTCATTGTGTTGTTGAAACTCACAGTTTGCCGAGCGTATCTTTGATGTTTTTTGAGGAAGCACTATGAAGTGTTTCCTTGATTTTACCCTCAGGTTCTCCCTTGCTGCTTCAGCTGGTATGACACACTTAGGCTGTTCAGAGAGTAAACAAGCCCAGATAAAAATCCAAATCTGTGTCAACTGGCACAATTTGTCTTTTTGTAAAAGCTTACCTGATACCCACAGTTTTTTTTCCTATCACATCCAAGGCCTGGTCTAAGCAGAACTCACTAAAGCTTTCAAATGATCTCATATCAAGTACTGTGAACCCCTCCTCAAAACATGCAAGAGTATGGTGGCATTTTTCATTCACTTGAGAACAAAACAAAACAAAGCAAGAAAAAAAAATCCAGTTTTTGTGAGAATCTATTTTTTAAAACCAGGAATTCATTTTTGGTTTTCCTGTTTTACAAGATGCTATTTTGCGAAAAACAATACCCCCCTGATGCACTCCTGCATGACTGGCTGATGCATAATCCAGTTGGTTGGTCAAGCGACATGAAAGTGTTAACCACCAAAAAACACATACTTTACCCCAATGACACCAATTTGAAAGATGGTATACTACTTTCCAGGTTCAGAGAAATCATTGAGTAGACAGAAAACATCAACAAGTGGTCTGACATTCATTGGACAGAAGTTCATAAGTGGAGAAATCCAGACAGTGAACCAAATATATCAGAGTATCAAGGGTTTTGTACTCGTCAACCAGCAACCAGTTAGGCAGGAGAGCGTCACAGGGAATCTTGCTTCCACTAAATAGTATCTCATAAAAAAATAAAATTTAAGAATAAATAAATTCCTGTTTTAATAAGCTAGTATCTTTTATCTTTTTTTACCTTTACATTTTCCTTAAATTTAAATATACAAAGCATTTAACTTTAAATGAAACCTATCAGATCTGAAGTTGTGACAAAACTAAGAAAGACAAGACAATGATTTTGGTCTCAATGCACATCCAGTCTTTACACAAATGGGACCATTGGTCATAATGAGCCATTATGAAGCGGACTCCTTGGCTGTAGCATTAGCTGCTTGCACAACTGCCAAAAAATGGCCAATTAACTAACTGTACCATGAAAACGAGGCTGGCGCAGAACTTCACGTTTCAGCAACTCCCTGGAAAACCCCTTCAAACTGCCCATGCGTATGCCACGCAAAAAGTAATGAAGATAAAAAAGAGGTGTGTCCTAGATCTAAACTTGTCATACACTTTGATACCATCATACCTTCCAAAGGATTCCCAAATTTTGTCTCAAATGGTAACACACCCACAACAACCGTGCATCATCTGTACTCAAGCTCTGTTTGAGTTGCCTCTTTTTCTGTAGCATTTTTCTTTTCCTTGAATTTCAGATTTGCTCTGATTTTGATTTTTCCCACAGCTCTATTGTAGTTGCTAAATCTTTTCACAAAATTCTATCTTATTTGTGGAAGTTGACATTAAAAGGTTATATTTAAGAAGCAGTGGCATGTTTGTGGTGGTGAGTATTGTTGTAGATTCATTCCCATCATTGGTCACTATAGGGATGTGACAATATAAGACAAAATTGCAGCTCTTATGACAGGTCTTATGACTGGGAAATAAAGTTCACTTTAAATATCCGCTCCAAAAACAGAAACTTAGCATTAAACAGAGCTACATGCAGCATAAAGTACAATTCACTGTCCCCAAAACCCTGTTTGTCATTTTTTTCAAAGGGAGCTGCTCCATGTGGGTGGCCATCTTCACCACTGTGCCAAAAATCACAAACTAACACAGATGGAAATTGAAAGGAAATAGTTGGTGTGAAAACAAACGGAGACAAAGTCTGTTGACAGATGTCAACAAACATTGCAAGAAGTAGCATCATCTGATGTGTGGGAGATTTCACCCTCTGTCTAAAAGAAACATCAGCACGGAGAGATTTCATCACCCTCCTCTGCCTGTTGACACACTTCAGAATTACATTTCTCTATTTCATAACTGTTCCATCTTAAGTCCATTGAGTGCTTTAACAATCTCCTACTACCTGCAAACAGAGTGTGAATTAGAGACTGGTTTATTTATGCCTTCATGTTTGTGTTGATGCAACTATGCATGAATGAGCCGCATTTCCCTCCTTTTTTTGTAATAATCAGTTAAGTAAGAATTTCATCTTTTCTTGCTCTACATGAGTCTCTACAGGTGTTTTCTTACCTGATGTTGCATCACTTTTTTTGCACTTGGCTCATGCAATATTAAAACGTGTTGGTGAAGACGTTGCTTTTCTCAGTCCAAAGTTGTTCAAAGCTAACCTCAGATATGGCACAGACTGTCTGTACCCACACGGGGGCTCCGGGGATCTAAACACAGGCCTCCTTCCTCTGGCTCCTCCCTGCATACCCATATTGACCTTGGACATATAGTCTCCATACACTCTCAGGCACACACACACTCTGACACCAAAACCCCTTTGCATACACTCCCATTCTTTCATCTTTGGTTGAACTCTCAAAGAAGCGATTGAAAGCAGACTAAACACACCGAATGATCATTCAGAGGGCTCTGAAATAGCCCATAAAAGGCACGCTGTGTGACTTTTATTTTCCCTGCTTACTATAAAAGTAGCTTCTGTGGTTCTTGACATCCACACGTCTCTAATTCAGCTTTTGTCTTCCCCATAAATCAATATCTGTCAAGGAGTGTGGGGCTGCTGATTGTTTTTACAGAACGTTGCTGTGTAATTTGGCTAAATGGTACGTGCAGCCAGTTGACTTTGTGATGGTAAACAGTCTGGCTGGTAAAGAGGGAGTGTGCTGATAGACTCCAAGCATACAATCACATATAATTGGTATTTTTGAAAGTGGATCTATGGGATGACTTACCTGGGAGAGAGTCATAACAGTAAGTGTGCAATACTAAGTGCCATTTATAGAAAATTATACAACACCAATCACGTTCACTACATCACACTATACCTGACACGTATCATTTCTCCTTTCTATCAGTGCTGTAGCATTTACACCCCTAATAAGGGAGATTTTCAACACAAAAGTTCGGCTTTGCAGACGTAGATTCTCATGGTGTTTTTTAAAGACTCCAATAAAGTTGACGAAAAAAACTTTAACAGTGTGTTAGAGCTGGAGCTGTATCAAAAGTCAGCGGTTCAAGTTGTTAAAATTAAAGAATTAAAGGCTCATTTTTCTACAGCTGGTAAAGTACTTACAACTCCCCATATACTGAGAAATGTTGAGGTTTGAGTCTGAAAGAAGGCATGTACAGTATAGGGTCTTATAAGTTAAAGGTACTCATCTTTGGCTGCAACCAGGACTATTTTGAATTTTATATTTTTTACAATATGTTTCAAAAATGGATACAGTAAAATGTTTCTAAGTATGGTATGTCTTATGTTTTATGTTTTTGCCGTGCTGCTCATGTAGAGTTCATTCATCCCTTCAAGAGGCCGCAAAGTTGTGATACAGATAAGAATTCACTACACTGAAAAAACTGAAATTGAAGCTATTGCGCATGTCTCATATTTAGTAAAACTGTGTTATTAGACTCAACATGAGCCGCGTTCACTTGATGAGTCCAGAGAAATTACTTTTTTCAAGATATTAATAGGCAATATTGATGCCTCAGTTAGTTGTAAAGAGTAAAAAGAATCTGCCAATGAGGGGAGAAAAATGTACCTGTTCAGTTTATTTTATCATGCCTTCTAGATGCCTTCTTCGTTTTTAACTCTTAGGGTGCCTCTGGAGTCTACTTACCTATATTCAGTAAGTCCTGCAATTGAAATATTATCAATCAAAACTGTAAGATTTGTTTTTCCAAGTTAGGGCCTGTGTCCACTAAAAGCATTTTTTGCCCTGCCCTGTGTCTGCAGCCTGAATACCATTTGATTTCTCAGAAGCGTTCAGTGTTGCTAGGTTAGGATTATCTTACTGATTTCAGGAAGACTTGTCAAATTTAAATGTCAAGTTTCTTGTTTTAAGACAACTATTTCAAGAAACAAGTAGATTTTCCTGTCAGACTGGCAGATTGTGGGGTTTCTTTTTTTTTTTTTTCACTCTTTACAAGCAATTCAAGTATCACCTCTGTCTTTAGAGGAGACATTTCACTTGACTGGTTAAGTGAATGTAACAAATCCGATAAGATATCACAGACACAGTTAAGACTTTGTATTACTCACGGTAAACTTTTCCTTAATTGACCCTTTTTTTTCTTTGATTGTTTGACACAGAAATTTGCAGGACAATTTGCTCAGGTGATGAATGACTTTTGCGATCATTGTCTTTATTGCTCTCAGTTTGTATGAAATATGACAGTAGCACAAAAAATATAGCAAATCATATTGCAACTCTTGACAAAACTGCCAAAAAGATCACACATTATAGCGTATAATCACAGACAAAGCTTACAATATCCTGGGTACTGGGTAAGAGAGGGCCCGTGTCCACTCATTGGGTTTGTTTGTGTTTTTATAAATATATGTATTTATTGTGTTTCTATCATTACTTCAAGCACGAAATCACTGCAGAACAGTTTTTTCCTCATTGACAGCCAAAGCGGCCTCATTGTTGAAGATCGTCAAATTTTTAATATCACTGGCCCACTCATCACTCATAGAAATTGAGAAGGGGTGGACCATCTGAAAAGTTACATAAACAACAAAAATGGGGGTCCATATAGAGGAGAAACTTACCACACTTGTATTTTGAAGTTTACAGCTTCAAGGTTTCGAATCCTATTTAATTACAGGTCACCACACATTTTTTTCCAGTTTTCTTAATAAAAACTCTCTGAAGAAATGTACTTACAAAACTTGCAAAGCATTTACACAACCAACTTAATGGTCCCAATCAAAAACATCTAGGAAGTGCTTTGAAATCAGGGCCCTAACTTAGACAGAATCATCTAAATTCTGCCTTTTCCAGGTATCCTCCTCAGAGTTTAAACAGCAGAGAGCCTTGTCCTTCATCATACCCATTTTTAAAGGAATGTCAAAAATTAGGGCACTTTGCAGAGGCTAAATCACACAGAGGGGAGCCTTTGTTTTTAGTTCTGAGGCATCCGAGCATGTAATGTATCACACACACACCCTTGAATACTGTGTTCTCTGAAGCCTTGTTTTGAATGAAAATGTAAAGTTAAAAGGTGCATGAAATAGAAAATACTAAAGCTCACTCTGTTGCATTTGTGCATCAGCTGAATTGAACATTTCCTTGTTGAATTCTTGTTCCATCTCAGTACTTTTCCACTGATGTCTCACTTTGCACTGTGCTTGAACCCGGATACCCCCCACCCCTCCAACCCACTCCTACATCCCTCTCCTCCAAACATCGTTTGAGAATTTATAGTAAGTGAACCATGCATAACAATGTATAGATCATACACACAGTTGACTTGGTCTGCATGTTTTTGAACATAGAGCTTTTATACCGATAGATTACTCTAAAGGGGCGACTGTACATGGAAACCCATTGTCTTTGTGTCTGAACCCTTGAATTGAAGGCACGAAAATTGAATATTTGATATGTGAAATCCAAAGAAATGGCCACAAAAGCCTTATATGGTTATTTTTTCTGCTCATAGACTCCCTTTGTTTTAAAATCCCTTCAATGAGCTGCTCCACTGCACGGAAAGGCATGTTTCTCTGACATACACAACAGTGTTTCTTTTGACTCAAATCCATTCATAACCATACCAGTGCCAAAAAATACTCACCACTGCACAAAATGTAAAAAATACCCTACAGAAAGTCATTCCTGTTACTCTCTCCTCTTTGTAACTTTGTAGAAAATGCAACGCTGCAGGAAATTAAAAAGGAAATAAAAACACACCAACTGAAACTATATACTTCTGACCTTGTTTTATTGCTTTGTCATCAGTCCACCAACGTAATCTTTAGAGTGCAACATGATGTGGGGCTTGAAAAAAAGAAAAAATCACACTTAATAACAGCAATAGCAACAGGATGATAGGAATGTGTTAATTGCTTTCTCGACCTCGTGTGGAACATACCAGGGCATCATCCTGCATCTAGATATGCTGGAAACTTCCCTCAACTGCCACATAGCACGACCGTCTCCAAACCGCGGGCACCAGATATGACCACACACTGACTGGCCTCAGGCACTTGCAGCCTCTCATCATTGTAAACACTTAATTTAAATCCTTTGTTTAGTCAGGACCAGCATGAATGCCGCGGTAATGGCTTAATCACTATCTGTCAGCCGGCACCCTGCAGTTAGTGGCACGCTTGAATTTACTTTGGGAAAGGATCACGTTTCCCATTGACCCCATGGAGGGGTATAAAAAGAGAGTTTCTGACCCACTAGTGTGATCGGGTTTGACTTTGAAAACACACACTTGGCAGTTGAACATTGTTTTAAGTCTACAGTGAAAAAAAGAGGTTTGGATTTCAAACAGTTAGATTTGTTCTGTCTTATTTTTGAAGTGACTTAAAACACTTTCTTCTGTCTCTGCCACTCCTCTGGCAAACCTGCCCGTTTTAAAGGTATGCAGGTTTCTCTGCACGCCTGGCTCGGATCAATGTCACCTTTCAGAGGGGCTGAACGCAGGGCAGAGAGAGAGAGGGAAACAGCGGCCACAAAGGGGTTCTTTCAGCGTGAGCGCCTTTCCCCCCATGCTGACCTAAATCTCCTCCTTCTTTCCTCTCTGCCCAGTAGCAGCTACTCAGACATTCAGCCTTCATGAAGGAAGCAGAACTGTTAAGGGTAAAACCATGAGGCTCATAGGCGGAGGCGGCCAGACACTTTGGGTGCTAAGAAGTAACATGGTTTCAAAGCAGGGGTCAAATCTTGAAGCAAAAATGAAGGAGCACTGACTCTTCTGTTCGATCATGTTTCCTCTTGTCCCGATGGACAATGCTCGCCCTCTCTTCTGTCATCAGCCCCTCAGTTTCCATAGCGTTTACAAGTACATGCTTGCACTTGACCCTTACAGTAAACTACTGCCATGTCCATCATCACACTTCACCTCGAAGTGCTGTAACAAAACAGAACTCAAGCCTTTTTTCAACATCTGATATGTTCAGTGAGGAGTTACTTGACAGGCTGAATGATGAAGTGATGGAGCGATAACACAGAGCAGAGCTGTATAAAGTGGATGTGATGATTCCCAGACATTTCTTTAATACTGCCAGAACAAATCAGCAGGGACTGACCTTCCAGAGCCAGTAGGAAGGATCCATTGCTCAAAATGCAATGTGTTGTTTTATGATGTAACAACAGGAAAACAACGTTGTTTTAAAACTTTTATTGCATTTTATCAATAAGTTAAACAACTTTTTCTGAAAAAAAAAAACAAAACAAAAAAAAACAACACAAATATCTCTCAAAAAAGTTGCAGAATGTTCTTCAGAAAAGCAAATGAAACCTATTTCAAAGAGAGAAAAATCCTTTCAAGTAGAACAAAATATTGATCTTCATTCAAACAGAACTCATTGAATTCCAATGTCTTTTTTTCTTGTGTGCAAATATCCAAAAATATATTCTTTTTCATTGGGCACAAGTCAAACTTTAAATAACAAACCTTTCAGGGTAGAAAAACACTTTGAAATAACCTGAATCCTGAACACAGAAACATAGATGTTGAAAGCACCAGTAGTCATTTTTTCAGTCATGATGGTGTTATTTGATGACACGGATGAAATGAGTGACGACAACTAAAACGAATGTAAACACAAAGGCCATGATGATGCTAGCATTGTGACGCTAATTGCCAGCAAAGCTACCAGTGTGTTTTATATATGGTCACCAAGACAGTGTAAAAATCAGTATTATAGACACCATGAATAGCTACAGTACCAGGAAATCCTCTCAGGATGTTGGTTTGAATCTAAAAACATGAAACACAGAATGGAAATGAGTGTGAAGCAAAAGCGGTAACCCTGTTCGCTTGATTTTCTTTCTAATGTGTGCGTTTGATTTTGACACCATTCCACACTCTGTTTGACAGAGATTTTTTTAACGCAATGATCTATTCTTTTAAAGCTTTGGAACAGAACAAATGCATCAGCACAATATTTAAAGGGACAACAAAGAAACGAAACAACACAAGAGGCAAAGCATGGTGAAAAAACTAATCTAAAATCTAAACAGGATGTTCAAGGGTCGATAAAGGAGACAGCGATGTAGCGGGTGCCGTTGGTGGTTGGCAAGCCTTCGTGGAGGTGAGTCAATCGTCCCGGGTGCATGAAGCTCCAGCCTTTTCTAGGTGATTCTATTGAACAGTTATACCTGTGGAAACGGCAACCTCCACCCTTTTTCAGAGTAAAGAGGGTAAGAAGAAAGTGACATGGTTGAGACTACAAATATGATTGGCACAGTAATAATACAAAAATATGTCCTTGTACTGTATATGTGCAGTTGAGTTATCAAATGTGAAAAAATCTGAATGAAAATAAGGAAGGAACGTCAAGCACCTAAACTCGCTTGCATTTCTTGTTTTCTTTGTAACAACCCTTTACAGACTCCTCTTGTTGTTCTTCTCTCCTTTCTTCTCCTTCCTCATGAATGTGGTGAATAAGGGGAGGTAGAGTGTACAGTCTAAAGGCCTTTGCAAACTGAGTAATTTTCTTTCATCTGAAATTGGCGCATGCTTAAAACCAGATTTAACCTCCTAAGACCTGAGCCTCTGTGTACTGAGCATTTTTTATTTCTCCCTGCTATTTGGAATCAGTAAGACCTGATAAGTATAAAAACTAAACTGGGTCTTTGTCTAGAAAGTTATGTTTTTTATGTTATTAGATAGCTGCTAGTTTTATAAGGGATATTGTTTATAACTACACTTTTTTCTCACTGAAATGGGTGTAAAGTTGTGGTATCACCAAAAGATGATGTTGAAAGTGACTGTAAATTTGGATATAACAGATTATAGTTTTAAAAAATGAAGTTTCATGGATCTGAGAGGCAGAAAACAACGTCCACATATGTGGATGCCAGGTATTAAGAGGTTAGTTCTGCGTTATGTCAACCAGGTTTGCACACTGCCCCCAAAACTTTGGTCCATCATTTTTCTTTGCATCCGTCCAGGTTGTTTTTGGGGCTGTTTGAGTACTCAAAGATGTTGGAAGCCACTTGCAGGTTGAATTGTGAATTACAAAAATGTTTGGTGAGATGGGCCCACTATTTTCTAGTCTTTTCTCAAATGGTGAAAGAATTACAAAATTGTCATCACTGCTTGATGAATTAATTTGCCTCGCATGGCGAATTTATAGAAAAATGAAAAAGAGAACAGACCCAAAAAACATTGTAAAAAGACGGACTCAGCGTGCCATAACTCTTGCAAGGTAAAGGTCTAACTCAAATTGAACTTCGCTGCCTTCCCTGTCCTCTTTCAAATATCTCTCTATTTTTCAATTGAATAAATAGCTCGAATAATTGCTGATGCATAATCAGAAGTTGAGATGCATTTGATGGCAGTGAACAGTTTTGTTAGACTGTATTAGATATGGCATAGGGAAGGGTTCGGGGTATATATATTTTCCATACATATACTAGTTTTTCCTCACAAAGTTTGCACTTGTCTTCCTTCTTTTTCTTTTTTCTCGCTTCTGATCTCACAGTCTAAAGGGTTATCAGAATACCACAGGGGCTGTAAAAACAATTGAAAAGAAAATTTTAAAAAGTGTTTTTTAGATAGGATAAAAGTCAGATGATCAAAGTGATTTTTTATTTGTGAGCGATTATTTGAAAATGAACAAATCATTAAAAAAACCCACATCCCTACTCTCTCCTGATACTTTTCTCTGTTTTATCTCTGCCTCGAGTGTGATGGCTTGTTTTGTAAGGAGGTAGGGTAGCATGGGTTCTGAGATGCTTTAGCTAAGCGTTATGACTCCCGTGGGCTGAAACTTGACAAACTACAGGCGAGGGGAGGTGATAAACCCAGTGATCTATGGTCTCTTACTGTCCAACAATCCAGCAAAGTATCTCTATGTTTGGATGTTGGAGGATAAAAGAGGCCATGTGGTAGGTTCTGTAAATTCTTGGGATAATTAAATGAGTGTTTGTCAGAACACAGGAACCTCAAATTAAATTTTAAAGGAAAATGAAGTTATCAAAAGATTCCTCTGATACCTGGAAGTCTGTGTCTTTGTTATTGAGTGCGATGTTGATGGTAAATGTGGAGGAGTCATGATGAGGCCTCAGGTACGCTTGCCTTTCTGGTGTGTATTTTACAACAAAGTTCATTACAGCATAACCCTGTGATGTGAGAAGAAATACACAGAGATAGTTAACCGTCATTTATGATTGCACATCACCCATCAGCCCTCATCAAACCCCACAATGTATCAAAGAACGTCAGAGATCGTAAGGGTGAGAACAGATTTTCCTTCAGGTGTGAGTTTGTTCAAAAAAGATGTCAGGTCTATTTGTCTTTCTTTTCGGTTTTTCCCTGAGGTCAGACCAACCTTTGTGTAGTATCCAGAGAAAACTTTTAATGTGACAGGTGATATGAACTCTCGGATGAAGTGCAGCCACTCCTTGTCAAAGCCAATCTGCTTCATGTGAATGTCGTCTGTTGGCACTGTCTCGTAGCCTCCGGCAATCCGTTTGTCCTGAGACAGAAAAAAGGAGGAATTAAAGCTGACTGCGTTACGATTAATGATGGAACAAATGACCCACCTTTCGGGAAGTTTGGAACCACACTTTTCAAAGCTCTGATGTGTCTCTGCCTGCATGTGTGTGTGTGTGTGTCTCAAAAACCACAGGCTGTACTGTGTCTGCCTGCGTGAGGCTTAATGACCCATCCAGCTCTGCCATTTCCCAAACATAGTGACTCAAAGTATTTGAGCATATTTTGTCTCCAAGGCAAACTTTTAGACACGTAAAATAGCCATTTCAAAGTACATAAAACAGGCTGCATGAATTAGAAACCATAAACGTAAGACAGAACATCATAACCATTTATTTGGGAACATGTAAATGACAGACCTGCAGATGAGGGTAATAAAATTAAGTCTGTGAGAGCAACACAAACCCCATCGTGTCTGTGTGTGTGTGAATGAGTGAGATTAGAAGGAGTCAAAACAAGTATATGGAATCATATATAAAAAGGGGATAAAGAAGAATGATGGACTATGGGCCCTAAAAGTAAGAGCTCACCAAACTGTTGTAAACAAAAATTACATTAGTTACAATAAAGTTTACAAGGAAACGCTTTATTTGACTCCTCGTCTCTGCCTGTTAAGTGTTTTGTAATAAATAACACCAGGAAACCAACAAACACCCACCACTTTGTAATCAGTCGAATAATTAACAGACTAAAGCAGTACAAAATATTTTTTGTAATTGAATTTGTTTGTGCTGATGAAAAATGATCCCTCCTATAGGTCAGAAATGAACCATGCTGTTGCTAACTGTGCTCTCTGTTTATTTACTATGAGACTGAAATAACTTGGTAAATAAGAAGACTTTACATCGTTTATAAGAGGTTCTTTTCAGTTTCACATATTTATATTTTCAAGCCATGCAAGCAGCAAAGGCTAAACCTAGCTTGTTCAGACAAAGTAAAGGCTTTTGCAGAGTTCTGACCTGTCAGCAGGTAACGGTTACCTTAAAATTTTAACTTTTTGCCAATAGCAGGCTCAATAGCAGACTTTTTGTACTTATTTTACCAACAGAATTAGCAACATGAAAGCTAACTCTCAAAATAAGTTAATTTTAGCGAAATAGCTGCTAACTTATTAGCCATTTACAGGACAATTAGCAACATGTCATGTAATGTCCTGTCTTAATCTATGGGTAAAAAGTTCAAAGTAGCAGGTTAGCATTACGGAAAAGTTTAACAAAATGTTGTCCTGCATCTTTGTTTCTATTTAATGGAATAAAAAGGTGACACTGCAGCTCACCAAATCCCCCAGACAACATAAGCAACATGGCAGCTAACTCTTATCTATATCCATTCAAAAAATGGGAACATGGCGCCAACTATCTAGACATTTACCAAAATATAACAAAGTGGAATCCAATTTTTAAAGAAGCATCATGAACTCTCAAGTTTTGATTTTAAAGACCATATGAGGAACATGTGGTTATCATTTTTACTCCTTTGAATTTTTATAGATGTAACAATTGATGTGCAGCCCTTTGTTTTTCTGCTCATTCTTTTCTTTCCAAACAGACCTATGACCAACCCTCATAAAAAAGTCAGTGCATGCCTGCAGTGTGTTTTTTCTAAAACTCTGGGTTCATTGAACCTAAGCTAACATCACTGACCTCGTGTCTCCCTCCAGACCAAGAGCCGTAGTGCTCCATCTCCTCCACTAGTTCATCACAGGCCTGGGCTGAGAATACTGGGAACCAAAACACATCTGGACAGGGCTGCAGTACAGAGAGAGAGAGAGAGGAGAGAGAGAGAGTGGCTCAGACAGACTTCTGAGAATAGACTTCAGTCACACCTTCACCTTGAGCTGTAGTGGAAGTAATGTAATACCCAGACATGGTAAAAACAGATGTTGAGTTTTGTCTATGATATTACGTCATTCCCTCTCTCTGTTTTACAGTCTGGCTTGAACACACACTCACTCGCACAAATACCAACCTCCTCCATGTAGTTCTCAGTGAAAATGCGGGTGTAATTTTTGTGGATGTACTTCTCCTTCCAGTCCTGAGGGTAAAAGGGTTTGAGAAATCAGAGGCGATTTATTTGGGGCTGTTTGCTGACCTGCATACCTCACAGAGCTAATCCCCCACCCCCCCACAGAGCAAGTCCCAGTGTGCCAAATTCAGGCGTGCATCACAAAGCCTGATCAGTGAGGAGTTTTAACACACTCGTCATTATTTCAAAATCATCTCACATCTGGAATTCCGTCCCGTTAGGGCTAATAACCCTTACAGGTGGCTGCTGTTTATCCCAGCTATTCAGACAAATGTGTTCGAGAATAATGAGAGATTCTGCAGACTTACCACTGGGTTTTCAAAGATCTGCCACAAGTCATTGTTATAATGAGAAATGTTATAATTGGCTGTGGAGATAAGCCTTCCAAAGTCGTGGCGGTTTGTAAGGAACATGAAGACTCCCTGCAGAAAACGAGAGATATTTCAGTTAGTTTCACAATGGATGAAAGTTGAATTATGTATTACATTTTACAGAAAGTTTAACCATTACACATGCACGATTACAGTACATAATAGTACTGCAGGATATATAATTATAGTATCACTACTTTGTGAGAAAGTACGATTCAAGTGTGCTAAGTTTAACACACTGAAATCTATTGTTTATTCGTTCAGATAGACACAGATGCCGTATAAATAATCTAAGATTATTTATGGGTGTTGGGGCTGCAGGTGGTTGGTGTTTTGGACAGAAGAGGGTGGGGGAGTGAAGTCAGAGGAGTGAGGGGGGGGGACAGGAACAGAGGGGCTGCTAGGGAGCTAGAGATAAAGCAAATCCGGGAATAATATCCCCTGTGGCTGTTTTTGGACTCACTATCAGACTAGGCTTTGAGGAGGACAAAAGATGATGAATTAGAAATGATTTAGCAATTTCCTGGTATTGATGTCCAAATTGCTCATGTCTGATTTCATTATGTCAGCCCTGTGATCTGGACCAGGACATTCTCAAGAACCAATTGAGATACTTTTGGAGCCTAGTCTGAGATCAGTCAGTGTGTTTAGGAAGCAGCTGGTTACATATGTTTTCCTTGAAGTTTGGCTAAAGCATCAGGACAGGGGACTTGCGTGTGAAACGACTCTCCAACCTTCTTTCTCCTCCTTGAATTCCTCATGGAAGGCATTTTAAAAAACAGGGCAGACAATCGTGCTCTATCTTAGACACAAATATCTGATTTTACATCAAAACTCAAGCAAACATCAACATCAATTTCCAAAGAGCTGCCAAACATCTTCATCAGAAAAAGGCAGCGCAAAAAATGTTCTCTGTGTTACTGCCAAATCTGGACCAAGCTTCATGAATACAAATCTATAGAATTTATCTCAAATTCCTTTTGTATGAGGAAGAGTTGGTTTAGTGAGCCAAAGCTCAAAAACTCCTGCTAACCCATTGGAAATGGATGTTTCAGGCAGCAAAATAAGGAAATGGACACCTTTGGGGGCCTGAGCATATGGAATGATTCCGGTGAAGGAGAGTCTTTTTCTCTGTGACTCGTCTAAAATAAAGGAGAAGCATCATGTTAAATAGGATAACATGAATTATGATATCAGAAAAAAGAGAAAGGGTGACAGCTGAATTGTGAAAATGTGTCAAATACATGGGAGGAGAATAAATGCATGAAAAAAAGAGCAAGGTTCCCTCTGAAGCTGATGTTTTGGTAGATTAACACGGGAGGAATGCATGCTGGGTAGAATGTTACTTGCAGAGTTGGACCAGGCAAAGTATTGAGGTGATAAAAAGGCAGCTGAGCTAACAGTTTGTCAAAGGAAAAGAAAATACACAACCGACAGGACAATTTCTGTCAGCTAGCCAGCAAGAGACTGCAGCCGGTTGCAATGTCTGTGGTTATGTTACGGTACGGGCAAGAGAAAGTGAAGGCTGATGGGATACAAGCTGAGGCCAGAGCATGAGAGCACAACAGAAGAGGGTCATGCAATGATGTCACACAAGGACATTTTAAACCACACATACTTGCCATTATTTGGATTCTGTTGAGCTGTTGAACTTAAGATTCAGTGTGTCTTCATCCTAATGCCTGATATTTCTGTATGTTCATGCATATTTTTCCTTTCAGACCTGAACCTAGTGACAGTATGTTTACAAAAGTGTGGCGTGAAGATGGATGGTTGAGTACACTTACCATTTCTCTTGCATTTCTACACAAAGACATATCAGGATCTAGTTTCTCCAGAACAAAGTAGTTCCTTTCTTTCAGCTCATTCCTCAATGTACTGCCCTTGACAAGGTACACATGTGCCATGTAAGGAATGTTCCACACACCCCTAGAAACAACAAGACAGGATCAGGAGATAGGGAAGGGATTAACCCTCTTTGCATACTGGAGATTATTCATTTTGAACCCTATGGACTTCAGGTGTGATATGAAGGTCATCTGAAGAGGCCATAAATAATGTATAACCTCATCAAAAATCGAATTATTCAAATCCCTTTAACTTATTAAAAAACCAACTGATCAGCAACTCTGAAAACATTATGGGGTAAAAAAAAATGATGGAAACAGCTCCGTGTTGGGTAAAAATACAGTATCTGAGGTTGCATTGTACCACTTTTCTGCTAAGACTGCTGTAAAACATTGAATCTTGGAAGGGCGTATACTGTTTCAAATGAATGTGATAATTAGCCAACAGTGACAAAGCTAATTGAGCTAATGCCATTTAATTAGCAGTGATGTTTCTAAGGAATTGGATTTCAGCTATTCTGTGGTGTGAGTTTGTTGAGACTTGGCTTGGAAACCAGAGGATCATCAGCTCCAATCCTGGCACACTGCAAACACTGGGAACTAAGCAAGTGTTTACCTGATACTCTTCGTAAAAAAACAGGCTTCTCTTTGTCTAAATTGTCTAATGAGCCATATTCACATGGAAATTACAGAAAGAAAAGTCTTATTCCGCGGTATTTCAGAAAAAACATGATACCTGAATTACTAGAAAGAGTTTAGAGTCTTATATGTCATTTATTCTATTTCAAGAAACTGCACAAGCACATTTGTTTGCTCTCTACTCTTTTACGATCGATTCAGGTGTCATTTATCTCTTTTGATATCTTGGGCAAAGACTTTTCTGGAGCGGCGACAGCATTAAGGATGGGCTCAATAGTCGCACCTGTGACTGGGTATGGTGAGAATATTTTTTTTCCAATTGGCTGTAAAGGTACATTGTGAAATTTTGTCAATTCAAGTTCATTTTGTTAGTGTTAGATGTCATGTTTTTATAAGATGAGACAAGTTTTACAACTTTTTTTCCTGCCTGTTTGTTAGAACTCGATCTTTTCTCAGGTTGATTTTGGCAGGTGTTGTTGGTGCACATTGGAAGACATAGCTCATTTTAAAAGCATCTTGATTTACTTATTTGTAATAAAAGAGTATAATTTAGTGTAATCATGGACACGCAGTGTGATCCACCTCTAGTGTCTGTGAGCCATAAAAATGTAAAGCCATGCCGTATGTGGCTGTAATGCACTTGTGACTTACACACGTTTCCTCTGCACAATGTCGACATAATCCTCGGAGCGAGCGTAATAACCATCCAGACTTAAAGCTCCCCAGAAGTTGGACCACAGCTTGCTGTGACGAGTGACAAGGGGGCCAATTATTTTTCTGTGGGGAAGACGGAGACGAAGCGGAGAGATGGTAATTCTGTCAGAACGGATAAAACTCAAGTGACATCTCACAGACATCCAACCACCTAATGTACTGAGTCTCTTACAGCCCGAGCCAGAGTGATGCATTGATGAGATCAACCTCTTCTTTGAACTGTGTGATAACCTGCCAAGTTGCTATCAGATTGTAGAGCACTGAGACTCAAACTAGAGAAGAGAATCACTCTAAACTTGATTCAGTAACAAATGGCTGAAGAAAGCAGTTTTACTGAAATCTGGATGTGGCCGATTTCTTGGAATTTGAATGGTTTTTCCACAAAATTTAACCATCAAGGAAGGAACTTTTCTACAGTATGACATCAACTTGGCAATAATTAAGCCATAAATGACAAGGTTGCTTGATATGGATGCACTGAATGAATCTTTCTTGCTTAAAACAGATCTGTTTGCTTCCCACAACATCAGTGCCAGTAGAGAATTCTCATGCTGTCCTTAAATAATCCTAGAAAGGCTTTTACTTCACATGCCACCGTCAGGACAGAGTGCCACGACACTGCCACATAACACTGAGTTTATGAGAAGGTTTCTGGAGAATCACGAGCTGCAAAAGGGTAAAAGGGTTTGCATGTTTGTTTTCTGTATAATGAAGAGTGGCATTTCGGGGTTAGGGCAATTGACTATTCCACTCTTTCTATGTGGCCACAGAAAACAGGAAGCCCAGGCATCTTATTTTTAAACTCTTATTCACTCGGCTGTAATGTTCCTGTGGTTTTGCCACTTGAGGGACAACTTCCAACAGTTCACAATCACAACAACCACCACGGCGCCTTGTTGACTTGTTTCCAGTTTGGCTTCTCTTCAGCATACTATATGGTTACCTGTTCTGCTCGATGAGGAGCTTCAGTGTCTGTCTGTTGGTGAGCATCACGTCCGAATCGATGCTGAAGTAGAAGTCACATGTTGCATCCTTACGGCAAAGATCCCTAATAAAATCAAAAAACACACAGAAAGGGAAGTAGTGATTACTCAATTTGGCGCTGATTACAGTCAATGAAATACTTGGATGTAATCACAGAGTCAGACTCTCACTGACTATCTTAAGCTTCAGGCGGATAAATGTGATTTTATGAAGATTAGAGGCTGCTAATAAACCCGAGATGTCTTCATTATAGGGCTGTCTTGGCCAATGCTTTTAGGCGTGTTGGGCTTTTGATAGAACCTCTCTGATAAGACCTCACAGATTGAATTATCCCAAGATGACAGATGAATGTTTAACTCAGAGCCATGAGTAGAGAGTGAGCTCATGGGAGGAACCAGGGAGACAGACTCCACCTGTTCGACGGGTGGGTAGAAAAACCAGCTACAAAAACTGCTCTCACCAAGACAGCAAATATGTTTCAAATATGCTGTCTGGTCAGGGCTGACAATCTTTCCATCATATTGTTTACTTGTATGAAAACACTTATAAAGGATGTAATGCTGAAATAAACACTTGAACAAGAGAAGGACACATTACAAACCAGAATTAAAACATTTTTCTGGAACATAAAACCTAAAATCTTGCAATGGTTCAGTGATTTCTTTCCTTAAACTACATTTTTGGAGATACTGCACTTCAAAAAGAGACACACATACATGCCCATGTTCCTGGCCTCTCCTTGACTCAGATTTTCCTCTGGTCCCACAACTTTGAAGCTGTTGAATATGTTCCTGTTCTCCTCCCAGAAACTCTGGATGTGCTTCTCGTGGTAAACCTCCTGGATGAAGTCACCAATATCAATGGTTTTAAATGTAATACACCGAGCCAAACATGCTCTGTGATCAATATTCAAGGGGTTCTTAAAGGCAGCTGCTTGCACTCACATTGTTATGAATAAAAAGGTTGAGTTTATCTTTGGGATAGTCCAGGGTCAGCAGCTGCTTGAAGAACTCAGGCAGAAAAGGAGTGGGCTGCTCGATGAACACTCCAACCAACACATTTGGATACTCCTGTTTAGATCAGAGAGGAAGTAAATTAGTAACAGTTCAAACAAAGCAGCTTTATGTTGGAGCCTTGTTTAACATACATCACTGAAGAATTTGAGACATAAACACCATGTTCACTCTCTCTGTCACAGACTCTTTTTGCACATGTATAGTAATGCAAACACTCATTTCCTCTCAGAACTGCTTCATCTACAAACTGCAGCTCATTCGGTTTAAGATAAGCAAACATTGCCTCTCTTGTAACTAATCGCAGAACAAAAAGTAGGAAAATTTATGTTTGTTCATTATTTTTTTGTCATGACTATACTTCTTGGCAATCAATCTTATTATTTCCCCTTGAAATATTGCCACATTTGTAAAGAACATGCATTTGTGGGATGGCTAGCAGAGCTGAGTATGTGGGGCGCAGCCATTGAAATTTGCCAAATCTTCTCTGTCAATGTCAAACAGCTTTTTCTGTTGTTGCTATTGACTCATGTTTTGAGTAAGCAGTTCTATTTAGTTGCATTACCAGACAGTAATGGAGAGTATTGACATATTTTGAAATAATCCTGACTTTTAACTTGTAATGCCACGTGTAACTCCTTCAGTCAAAAACCCATGTTTAAAATTACTGCTCAGAGACTGAAGGGCAAGGAAGATATAAAGGGAAATACAGCAACAGACAGGGAAGAGCTCAATTTTTCCCATGACACTACCTCCAGCCCACACAGCTCAGTCTGGATTTCTGATCCTCTTGACCAGTTCACAGCAAAGGCCTGGGCCAAGGATGAAAAGAAATTCGCTCCAAACCGTCTAATTTGCAAGTTCCACAAAGGCTGTGTTTAGGGCACAAGTATGGGAACTCATGCATCTTGCTCATATGACCATGAACTGTTATGGACACACAGTGAACAAGCAGCAGAAGAAAAGGGAGGAAAAGGGATGGATGAAGTAAAGTGAAGCATCTTTGACTGATTGAAGCAGACTACAGTGACAGCTAGACCTTCAATCGAACAGAAAAAAGCAACTTTTAGCAGCGCAGGGCTCTGGCAAACGCAAGGCAGGCACAGTGTGCTGCCATGGGGAAGAAAACCAAAACCAAAGAACACCAAGAATCAAGCTAGATGGCCAGTGACCTGGTTTCACCCCAGTAAGACCAGTGTTTCAACACAACCTGATCTTCCTGAGCTCTCAGTCCCAGAAACAAAGAGAAATTTTCACGAATCCAACCATTATCAAGAAGCAGCATTTTTTAGTACCCACTCTGGAAGGTCACTGAGAGCATCTTTCACAGAGAGGCCTTTCATGTAGCTGAGTTTGTATTGAATCTGATCCAGCTGCAGTAATGAAGCAGATTTATTTATAGAGCTTTCAGGATGAATATAAACCTGCTGTCTGTGTACAGTGAAAGCCTTGATGTTATTTAATTGCAAGGGGATTTTTTTTAATCTTTTGAACAGGTTGAACAAAGCTCAAACTTATAATCTAAAATATTAATCCTCTGAGCTTTTTCATAATAGCTGCATAATTGCTAAGTGTGACCTAAATGAAGGAAAAAATGAACAATCAATTACCAACAGCCAAAAGTATGGTCTTGAAAGTGCTTGTTTTTCCCATCGACAGTCATAACCTTTTTGTCTAAAACAACAGAAGTAAAGTTTGCTAACATTGTTGACAGAAGCAGCCACTTAGCCAGAGACATTCCCACTTGCTTGCCATTCCTCTGTCTATACCTTGCCAGGCTTGGCTGAACTCTGCGACAAATTTTCAACGTAACCACCGTAACTGACTATTGTGGATGAAACCCGTACTGAAAGCCCACTAAAAGGCAGGCTGGCCGACAGTGACACCCCTTTAAATGAACCCTTCTAAAAACCCCAGAAGCCATATCCTGCACCACAGCAGTGCCGGGCTTCCTCTTCCCCAAGGAGTTTCCCTGGCACTCGTGCTCTTTCAAAAGGGTCCAAAAGGACCGACAGGCACATAGCCTATTTTGGTTGGAGTGTGTGCAGCACCAGCAGTCCTGCTTATCTGTCAGAGCGGGGCAAACTGGGGTATACTTCTGCTGTCTAGACAAACACACGTGATTCATATTGGGAGACAGGGTGATGTTTCAACCTTTCCTGTGTCCACAAATACACACTTTCCACAGCTGCACTTGAAATGTGGGACAGCAAATAGAGGAGAAAATGTCTCAATTTTAACACTTACTTTTAACCGAGACAAATCCACAATGTCATCATCACAGTGGCTACACCCATGCTCGTAGTTCCATGAGTTGGGGACATAGTTGCCTAAGTAGTTCAAGTACATCTGCAAAGGAAAGAATGAAGAGCATTAGTGGCTGGTAGCAGAAGACTAATATCAATCAAATAACCACAAAATTAGACTTATTTCCAGCTCCTTTTTATATTATTATGAGCACCATACCATACCAAACAGTTTATGACTTTAATAATTGGTCCAGGTTGTTAAATAAGTAAAACAGAAGCAGAACCAAGAGGCTACATATGTTTCTTGCTGTGAAACTGAGACTCGACTGTGCCATTGTTTCTGTCTTCTCAGCTCTCTTATATTATGTCAGCACTTTGAGATCACTGTCGCAGATATCCAGATTTTGGAAGAATGAATGGTGTTGTTGGAAAAAAGAGCACTTTGTTAATTTTGCCAAGCAGTAAATCCTCTTCCAGCTCTACTTTGCGGCCAACTTTTTATGCTACATAGTCTTCATACCCCTGTAGCATCTTTATATGATATACAGCTCTAAATATATTCTCAGCATCTCCTACAAATGTCTTAGAAAACCTTATTTCTGCCATTCAGAGAGAGTTTGTTTAAGCTGCTGTCTCAGATTCAGTGACATTAACATGATATGAATATGGAGAAGCTTGGAAGTTAGCACACGTTTAGTACAGACATCCAGCATTGATATTTTAAATCCATGAATCTAGCATAATACCCCTCTTAAAATAGAAAAGGGGCCCAACAATAGGATACTACATTTTTGGCAGTTTCGCAGACTGATACCCTACTCTAATTATCTTTACAAATGATGCATATTTGGTGAGCACAAAGAGCTCAAACATGTCTGGATTGCATGGCATCCAAGACTCTCCTTTTTTCTTAAATCTCTTATCACATCCATGAACATAATCTTCATGTTTTTTCAAACAGATTCAGTCTGGCAAGATAACTGGAAAATGGATAACTGGAAAAAAATCCAAGCTAGACAGCTCCAACAGTAGAGACCACTGCTTTGGACAAGGATTCTGTGATCTACTATTTAGAGTTTCTCCTGCAGATGTTTGGGCCTCCGGGAAGAATGACTCAATCGTTTGTTGGATTTGGTTCGTTACCAAAGAAGACTGGAGGCAGACGGCGGGTGGTGGAAGAGTGGAGAGATGGTTGAATACAAAGAGAGAAACCTTTGTAGAGTGATGCTTTACAGCTAGTGTTAGCTCATCATTCTGATAAAAAAGGAAAGAAAATAGGGGACATATGGAAAAAAGAACAATAGCCAAGGTTTGGCACGAACTCCCCCTGGCACTGAAAACCAATTTAGATTCAAAAGACAGGGTTCTTGGCAGCCATAATAGTGGCAGAAGTTAAATTTCTGGAAATAGGTCAGAATCTATGCATTGAAATGCAACTGTTAGCTATTAATGTTCAAATTAAAATTGGTACACACATTCTAACAAACCCATCTGCAAATGGAAGAAAATGAGTCGTTAATTCAGCCAGGAGCTTGTGTCCTTGATGAAAATCATTTACTTGAAAGATTCCATGCTGTGCCATATGTTAGGTGTGCCTGAGGCAATAATTTCTTACTCACTTTGGTGTTCCCGTTGCCATGGACAACCACTGGCAGAGAGTCGTACACAGTGTTTCTGACTCTCACTCGGTCTGTTCCAAACTTGAGAAGGACTTCATCTGCCAAAAAGGGGAACAAGAGACATTACAGGCCAGGTTATAAAAATGGATTTAGCACATGTGCAAGAGCTTTGAAGGTTAATAACATTGGAGGGAATGATTTGCCAAGTCTGCACGCAAGGGCTGTGACTATCTTTCCCAGAGTGTGGGATTTAAACAGGAGAGCACAAGGGAAGGATAATTTTTAATGGCTAGTTTTTCTTTTTTTGTCTGAAATGCCACAATGAAACTTTTGAATTATTTGACCAATAAAAATGAGATTAGCAAAGAATTTAACCATAGAAGTCATTTTCTCACCAACTGCCCCATTCAGGTTTTGGAATATCTGGCACTTGTGGTCCAAAGTCATATTGAGAGATTCCTGAAAGGCACAAAGCATACAGTATCTTAGTCATCCATGGGATATATTTTACATCCAAGTGTTGGCGCTGGCTCAAAATACTCACTCTCTTTAAAGGATCCAAATATATTTTAGTGTAGAAGAGCTGGTCATCATCGTTGTCATGAAGGTTCCACTGGGAAACGACTTTGTTTATGTAAGGGGCGTAGCCGATGATACCTGCAAGGAAATAACAGTGTGAACCGCACGTCCAGCCGAAAAGTGTAGGGTTGAGAAGAGTTTACAAGGTTATATAGGCTACAATTGGCTGACTGTTGGCGACAATTATACACTATCTGCTGACTTCATGGTCAGAAGTCCTCACTGAAAGAAGCCTGAACGCCTTGCACAGAGCGTGACTCTTGGCAATAATCCCAAAATGGGCAGGGACTTTCTCTTCCCACAGTCTGTAGATAGAAGAGGGTGCAGGAATGGGCAGCTGGCTCATGGAACAGTCTGTGCAAGTATCTCACACCCTCTCTAAATGTACATTCTCATGGAAGTCTCCTCTCCAGCTATGCCCTGTCTCCTCTTTTTCCTTCTCTCGCTCCAGGACACTGACCACAGTAACAGATTGCAGGGTTTCGGCTATGTTGCTTGTCTGCACCGCCTTGCATCCCATCATTTAAAAAGAAGTCGTGGACACTGTAAACAAGTCGGAGCATAGACATGACATAATCTGGACGAAGGTTGAAAGGGAATCATGATATTTTATGGGACTCATATTGTTGGTTCCTTGTCCGCAAAATGATGCCTTTAAAATCAACAGATCCTGGAGAGGTCTGGGAATTGCAGGCTTACTTGACCCAATACTTCTGGAAAAGTTCAACATTTTGTTTTGCAGTAAACAATGTTGTGACTGCAAGCTCCTGGAAAATGAATCTCTGAGCATGTCCAAAATCACTCCGTAGTCACTACATCATTTTTAGTGCTGCCTGGATTCAGAATAAGCATATTTATACCCTATATAATCCACTCAATGTATCCCACAATGCATTTTGAAAAGCAGTGTATGAAGGATGTTCACTATACGAGATTTCATCATGCACTGCAGTTCAAACCAAAGCTATGGTTGACAGACAGAAGATTAAAAAGAAATAAAGAAATATTTTTATTTGGAGACATCTTGAAGAGTAGCTCTGATCCCACTGAGTAGGGATGGGTACCCAATTCAGTACTTTTATAGGTACCGACTGAATCATGTCAGTAGTGCTGAGTTTTGATTTTCATAAAATCAAACAATACCATGTATCTTAATTTTTGTGACTGTGAGGGAGTGGAAGAGTGGGTGATTTCCATGCCGAAAATGACCATAGAATTCGTAGAGCTAGGTTTTAATCTAAGCATTATCAACTAAAAACACTGTGTAGCTCCTTTAATTTATTAATTAGTAGTCAATTTTGGGTAAGGGTTTTCGTGCTGAAGAAATTTGTTACGATAAATGTTTCAAAACAGATTAACAGTAAAGATAAAGTCAGGCATGAGACACTCCAATAAGTTGTGGCGTGGTTATGTTATTGGTCATTACATATTGAAAATGAAGTGAAATACATGAGTATATTTGATTTGAGATAAATTAGAACCATAAATTGCCAGCCTACCATGGGTGACGTCTTGGGTGTATATCATTGTCAGTGACCGGCAAGTGAATGAGTAGTGTTCAAAATGTCTGTTTTAATTTTGCTGAGTGAATGCACTATGGAGTCAACTACATCTAAGGGAGAAGGGAACGAGCAAGCAATTTTGGACTGAACCGTTGGGAGTGCATTGTGAAAGGTTCTTTTATAAAAGCTTTTGCAGCTGTTGTTGCTCACCAATCACTGGTTCCTGGTTTCAGACATACTCAGTTTTGTGACTGAGCAGATTGGATAAATTTAGCTGAAAAAACACACTTCTACACATACACAGGGCTTCTGTATCTAGATTCCTGCCCTGAAAAATAGCATATTTTGTGAAAGCATGTGTCCACTGATCTGAAACATTATCCAATGCTTATATAGGCTTCCACTCTATAGGAAAAAAAGAAAAGACAAAACCAGCAATTTTAGACAAACTCTGGCACTTTGTGGAAGCCAAGACAAAGCCACATGTCAAGTCAATGACAATGAATGCTAAAAACAGTCTCTGATCTGTTGGACGCAGCTAAAGTTCAGCATGGGAGGTCAGAGCAGGCTGATGACCACAGAGAAAGTAGTAATTCTGTGTCCTGAAGACAGACAGGATACAGCTGGCCATGCAATGTGGATTATGCATGTGGGTGTGCTGTTATTGTTTCTTTGTTGAGAATCTAAGGACACTTTCTGTACTTTCTTTCACAAGTCTACTATGCAGAGAAACTTCTGTTTGGTGTTATTGTGCTCTGCAATGCAGAGTTGAGGAGGGTCAGAATGAAGGGACTGAAAGGGAACAAAGTTTAAAGTGAAGACTAATCTGTCAGCGCCTGTGCACTGGGACAGGAAATACCTAAAGGAGTGAGCTAACAGGAAAAATAAACTTCCATTTCGTTTAAAGAAAAGTCATAAAATTACAGTGGTTTTACATTTAAAACTAACACCAGTCCATGCCCACTCCCTGAAGACACCACACTGCTCTTCAGAACAATAACACTTTGGCTGTGTGAGCTCCATGAATCCCAGTCATGCCTGGAAGTCTTCAGAGTCTGACAGCTGATTTGGGAATGTGTAAACTGGGTTCAGAAAAAGAAAGTGAAGAATAAATCTGGTATTTATTAATTTTTTCTGACACATTTCAGTTGGATTTTCTATCAGATAGAGATAGATATGGTCTGGTAGTAAATAAAGTTCTGATATCAGGGTAGGTGGCACTTAACGCATGTTTTAATACTAATCAACAAACAAAAGGTGTTCAGATGCTCAGCTAGGTCTCTACATCAGCTTTTTATTGGGGCAAAAATACACAAAACCCACAAGTGTTCATCCCTAGATCCAGGAAATGTTTTACATAACATCATTGAATATGAAACCAAAGGCGGTGAGGAAGTAAAAGCTAAACTTGGCAGTCCAACAAAGCAGGGACACTGGATTCAGGCCTGGTTGTACTCCTGACCAACACTTGACCATGTGCAGATCTCTTTGACTCAGTGAGAAAATGTTGGCAGAATACTAGACATGATTATGTATTTCCTGCATTTAGTTTCAGTGAAAATAATTTGTATGCCTGTATGTCCTGCATATGCAAAACTGCTTCTTGGATGGATTGTCTGCAGAGAGAGTACATCTGATGATTTCTTTTATGAGTAAAGTCTATTTCATTTTCCTCCTGTCTTTATCTTAATATTTAGGTCATCAACTCAACATGGCAATAGGGCAAAAAAAACTATAACTATATTTTTTAATATAATCTGATCTTGAGTACATCATGATTTTTATACTGTTTTTGAACTTGCAGTTTTAAGCATCTGTACTGAAAACCAAACAAACTAATCAATCTGAAATTTGTCACTATCACTAATCATGATGATATAATTGTCCAGCCCTCATTCAGAAGCAGTATAATCAAATACTACCTACATTCACAGAATTAAAAAATGGTCATTGTGTTTTGGAAAACCTTCTTCTTGTAAATAAAATCTGCCAAGTCACTGATACAACAACTCTTTTTTGATAATAAAAGTACAAAAAGTTCCTTAGTTACAAGCATGATGATATATATGAAATGTATCCTGTATAGATTAGTGTACGAATGGTGGTTCCTGCAAAACAGTGTCAGTTGAGGTCAGAACTCGAAGTGGGGTCACGTGGAGTTCAGGGATACACTGTCTGAACCATGTGAGCTGCAGCCTCAGTCCTACATCTGTGTCTACTCAGGATGAATATTCCGGCACAGGACGGCATGTGGGTTACCCATGTTTTGGCAGCACATGGAGCCTGTCACACAATTACTTTAGTAACACATATACGACTGAAAGAATTGGACCGGAAAATACTGGAAAAAGCAGTTAAGTGCAATTAGTGTCACTAGGATGAATGTAATGGTTAAACCTACATAAAGACTCTGAGACTTTCTGTGATGTCATAGTTTAGGACTCAATCAAACATTCAGATCCAGACAAATGCATGGGAGTAAACAGCATATTCTAGGGAAAATTCTTACATGTAGGAGATATAATCATGACTTTACCAAGAAAGAAAGCTCTTTCTGTGTTCCTTATGAATCTTCATCAGAGTTGACTTTTTAAAATCATCCATGAGCATAAAAATGTTGTTAGCTTATTTAGAAGAAATATTTGTCATGTTTTCCCTTTTTGGTGAAAATAAAGAAAGTTGGGACATTGCAGGATTTCGAGAAAATTTAGAATTCTTGGAACCCACCTCCAGAGTTGAGGTAGCGCTTGCCGCTGCGGATTGAGGGATATTTTTCAGCCAGTCGCTTATCTGGCCATATAAGTCCCTCTGCAGCAAAAAGCACCTTGTGATTGGCTTGCTGAAACTTCCTGAGAATCTCCTCTGGTCCTCCAGCAAAGATAAGATCATAGCTAAAAGGGAGGAGTGAACATAAAACACAACAGATCATTATCCAGCAGCATGACAGTGTTTTTTAAACAAAATAAATGTGCCACTACACGCCTCAGATGGATAGACATCTCAATGTATACAGCCGACATTCTTCACCAGTCGGCATTTGTACGAGTTGGGGAACTGCTGATTCATTTATGGAGCTCCATGGTGGATGAAGGAAAAACTTTCTAACCCTTTTCATCGGCTTTATGGTGACTTAAAGGCACAGGACAGATATTTTTGGAAGTGAGGAATCTCAGAGCTTTTCATTTTACTCCCAAGTGTGAAGCTGTTAAAGAACAGATTCCTTTAAGTGACAAATTTTCCTCCAAGTCACTGGCTATAAAACACCCACTACTACATTTGATGTTGATTCTTTACTTGCATCAGCACACACTCATCTAAAAATACCTGATTAAAAAAAACTCTACTATTTACAAAATGGTGTATACACAGAGGGGGGAAAAGGAAAGACAACCACCTCTTTGGATAACCTGTGCTACCTCAGGCATGACATGAGGGGAAGCTCAGTCAACGCAAGGTGAGGAAGACTGTATGCTTCAAACTATCCACATCTGGTCAGCACATTTATACACGCACTTTCTGGCCCTTGTAAAGCTGTAAATTACAGTCTCTGAAGTCATAAAAAATGACTTCCAGTCTCTGACAAAACAATCATGATAATGTTTTACATTAAATAATGTGAATACAAGTCGGAAACACTTAGCATAGAGAATAACTGACAGATATTAGAGTCCACACGTTAAATACTGCAATGTCATTTAATGCAATGATACCACAAGAAAACTTAATGTCACCTGAGGTCTCAAAAATAACAGCTGTCACTTGTAGTTGTGACACTTGTCTGTTCTGTATCGGATCCTGTGACTCTTTTTTGGACTTTATGTACTGTATATTGTAAAACTCTTTCAAAATTGTATGCTAAGGAACAAAATAGCTACAACCAAAAACTTCAATTCACTTTAACAAGAGAATACATTTTTCATAAACATGAAATTTTGCCACCTAAACACTTGATATTTTCTTTCCAGTGTGCTCAATTACATATAGACTTTAAATTATTTAAAAAACATCACAATAAGTTTTTTTTCTTCAATATTTACACTGCTGCAAGGGTGTGACAACTTTGCATAGCACTTATTTATGTGACTTGGTGCAGTGAGGGTTATCATCATCATGATCTGCTCCATTAGAGACAGCACAGCTTGCAAAGCTGTTATTATTCCAATCCACTCTCATTATCTCAGCAAAACTTTCCTTTGGCATTGAAAAATCATCCACTATAATTCCACTACCTGCTTGTGAAAATTATCCTCCTCACATATTTGCCCATCCTCTATAATAACGCCTTTACATGAACCAGCGAAGGGGGGTTAATCGCCAGTTAAGTAGAAAGAACCAGCTCCATCAGAGAGGGAATCGCTTTCAGAGCAATCATTATAGCCTGCAATCGTGAAAATGTGATGAATCTCTGAATCATGGATCAACAGAGCAATTAGAGATGTTCTGCTTCCCTTTTTTCTCATGGTTATGCTTTATATTTCAAATCAAAGGTAAATTAGAACAAAGCTTGACTAGACTGACATCTGGGAATAAGATCAACAGCTCTGATGAAAGTGATGCTCAAAGAAAGTACAGAAAACATAAACCACAGTTAATATCTTTCAAATCAAGCATCAAGGAAAAATAGGAGTTTTGCATATTCATTCTGAGATTGTTCCCCATATATAGTTGATATTTAAGTAGTGTCAAAGTAAAGGGAAGCATTGGTGATCCAAAGTGTATCTATACAGTTGTAGAAAGTTGAATTAACATACCTATCCACAGAAAGGATGATCAAATCCTCCTGGTCAGCCAGAGTCTCCATGGCCTCCTTCAGTAGTCTTATTTTTTGCCCTCCACCAATAGAGCGACCGACATCACCACCTTTCCATGCCTCTCCCATTCCCAGCACCTGAGACACATCACAGAATGGAGCTAAACGCGGCACAAAAATGCAAAATATTGTCAGATCTTCTCTGCACATTCTCTGCCAGAATGAACTGTTTGGCATTGGCAGAGAAGATTTGGCACTTTTCATGGGCACAACTGACAAACTCAGCGCTGCTGCACTTTCCACCAGGGCATGCTTCTTAAAAATGTGGCATCACGTAAAAAGAGAAACAAACAGGCTTTTCAGTTTTATCAGATTGATTTCATTTTTACAGATAATCTATCAAACACTTATTTTCAAACTTTTTTTGCAAAGTTTATAACACAAATGGATCTGCATACTTTTCTTTTTCATGGACAAGCTCATTTCGTTGGCTCTAGAAAAGTTGCTAGATTTGTTGCTTTTTTTGAAAAAAAAAAGTCGCGAGACGGGTCCAAAAAGTTGCTCAATATAGAGACAAAGTTGCAAAGTTGGCAATTGGTCTGTGATTTTCAAGTTTTGCTTGACCAATACTGATAACACGAGAAACAGGTGAAACTACAAGAGCCCCGGTCTTTGAACAAAGGTTTGCTGCCATGAAAACTATAGTCACAAGAGTCCAGGAGCCAAGTTTTAGTTGTCTTTAATTTAAATCAAAAAGAAAAAACAAGTGATAATCTGTCTACTAGAAAGACAAGATAGTATATGGGTCCACAGGTTAAAACAAAAAAAAGTTTATGTTTATTTATGACAATTGTTTTTTGGCACTCTTGAAGTTGGCTAAGCTATCCAGCCAAGAAACTTTCCGTTAAACCACAATCAAACTGGAGCGGCACACTGAAATACGATTGTGCTGTGCAACACGAACATACTTTCACTCTGTCTCAGTGGTTTGTAATGGAAATGTGAAAAGTAAGAGCACACAGCTGAAGGGGAATGTGGGAGTGTGAGTCTTGAAGTTCAGAACAGCCTCATACATATCGCCTAAGTTCTGTCAGATCCCTGTTTTCTCTGTTAACTTATGCAGTGTCCTTGAGCTTTCTGTTTATAGATGGGTGCTCTTCAAGCCATAAGAAAAAGTGTAAGTTAGGGGAGAATAACAGTAAACCAACAACAGTAGAGGTTCAAAAAGGTTGCTTGCGGGAAGCTTTACTGTAAGTAATGGTGGGGAAAAACAAAAACTAAAAACACGTCGAAAGAAAGCATCTGTTGGCTGAAAAAAAGACAGGGATTCAAATGCCTGGCTGCACAAGCTGTCTTGTTTTTGTTATGTGGCTTCAACCACGGGGAGAGTTTCTGGACCCATATTGAGGAGTGTCTCTTTAAGATGGTTGTTTTTGCAGCTTGCCGCACCTCATTGTTCCCTTTAAGAGACCCAATCAATCAAGTTTGTTTGAAACATTCAGTCTGTACATGTGTTTGAGTGAAAAGTCGTTAGATGGGAGGGCTGCACATTTGTTTATTTAGTTAACGACTAAGAGAAGACCGACTTACCTTCACAGTGTACTTGAAATAGTTTGCAGACTTCATAAAGCGCTGGAAGCCATCTGTTTCCTCCGTTGCTACGGTTAAAACCAGCAACTTTTCTGAACAAAAAAGGAAAACAACATCTCTCAAATGTCTTATAAAGTCATCACATGTTTTAGCCGGCAAATTACAGGGATGTGGGGACACAATCTTGCTCATGAAAATTGTAACATTTCATGTTGGGGATTAAGAGCTCTAACATTTAGAACTCTTCATTGCCAAATTTTGGCTTCAATGGTAATATATCAAAATATATCAGGGCTTATATAAAGCACCGTGATTCCAACTTCCTCGTAAACCTCAAACCTATGTCAACAAACTGGTAACTGCTTGGCTAAGCATTCTAAACCTACATCTCAAATTAGCTACACATACTGTAGGTTTGATTTGATTCTGAAACAGAGGCCCACTTTTAAACACAGACTCAATAGTTTCTTTCCTGTTGGGTTGAAAGGACTCCCACAAAGCTCCAGGACATTTCCAGCGGCCATGAGCTCTGAAGTCTGAGGCCCAAAGAAGGGTTAGACCAAACACAAATTAGCACCGTAGCCTCATGTGAAGCTAGAAAGGAGCAGACTTAACCCACTAAGCTGCTTTTCACTTGTACTGTTATGTTTTGTCAAACCAAACCGGGGTGGCCTTGATTAAATAAGGGCCAAGGAAGGAAATGCCCTGGATCTCTAGATCCTGTTCACTGAACTCAAGTAAGAGTTTTTATTCTTTTGCAGCTTCGAAGAACTCCCTTCTAAGCTAGAAGTCACTTAAGCCAACAGAAGTTAATGACATTTTATTATATGCTTTTATTAGACCACTTTAATACTGGTCCTGCTTTTCATGTGTCAAAAGCCAACCTGCATTCAATTTAATATACAGCCTGATGTTCCTCTAAAGGCTTGTAAACAAGTTATGGGAATTTGGTAAGTAGGACAGAAAAGAAGAGAGATCAGGTACAGATATAGAACTTAAAACTGCAATCAAACTCTGAAAAAAATGTCATTATTTGTTGTTTTTTGTTTGGTTTAAACTACTTTTGGTCTTCCAGCGACAGTATTTAAAGCACTATAAATCTCACAATGTTACATTATAAACCAGACCTGTAAAGAAATATATATTTGGCTTAAATAACCTCATTCAACTGCACGATTATACAAACCATCTGTTCCTACTGAAGCTGAAATTTACCATGTGGGTGTTGTTGGCTACTTGTTTAAACAGAATCAAATTTGAAAGATGTCAGTTTAAGTACTTATCAAGTGTCTTTTAGTGGTAGACTAAATCTGAGTGGGACTGGTTGAAGCCCCCGGGAGGAGTTTCTTTTCTTAACTTGTCTGAAAATACATCACCAGTCTCACTGATCTATACCAGTCCATTACAAGGAGTCTCCCTGTAGCTCTTTTTCATCTATTCCCAATCCATGTGACTTAGCCATTCTCTCATTCCAGTCTAGCCTGTGGCCCTGTCATCGCTCTCATGTCCATTTCAGTGCTCATCTGACAAAAAGGTTCACTCACAGGTCGGAAATTGTTCCCTGTCTGCTTCTAACCTAACAGCTTCAGATGACATTTATAGCGGGGAACCAGGCCAGTTTCTGAGCACCATGAGATTCAACTCAGCCCATTCACTGAACACAGGATGAGGAAGGCGATTATGAGCCACAGGTGTGCCCCTGTTCCCCGCTTGGAGGTTGAGAGAGACTGAGCATCGTGCTTGGACAGAATGATGTCTCCCACATTTGGGAAACACATTTCCTTCCCAGCTCTGTTCAACAAGTAGCTTTAAGACTTACAAGAGAGGTCAGTCTGTTTCCCATTTTCCTACATCAGATTATATTATGTTGGCAAAATTGAAGCAGATTATGGCTGAGGAGGATTATTAAATGCAATATGTGCTTGTATTAAGACAACTGATAGTGATAAATCAACAGTTTTCCTCCTTTTTCGCTGTGTGAAGCAGATATTTCTGGAGGACTTACACTTTAAATATTTGGATTAAAGAGTGCATTTGCAGCTAGACTTTCCTTGAAGTCAGGCAAAGTGGGAAACACTTGAATTTGTAACAAATAGCTGTAAGAGCAGGAGGACTGCCAGACAGAGTTGGGATTTCCTGGCAAATTTTAGAGACCTCCGTGAATACTCTTGAATGCTGTGACTGCGACAAGGACATGTGTTTTTTATTTCTTCGAAGATGATCTCAATTTGTCCCTGTTATTGCATCAAACTGGAATTGATCAACAGTAGCTCTGCTTATATTTTCGCAATTGAAGCCAGTGGTGAGCTGTGTGATCCCAATTACCCCTCAGTGACTTTGCCCTGACCTTTTGGCACTGCGCACGCTTTCCCCCAGGCTGTAAACTCACAGGCCACATGAGTGTATCCGAACAAGTCAGCTCCCAGTTAAGTACAGCCTGGGGATGAAACCACCTCTGATTTAAATGGATGACACTGACACTTTTATTTTCTACATTAAAACTTGTCGTTAAAACACTTAGCGGTGGTGTCTTTTGTGGCTTTCGGTACGATTCCCGATGGAAAAAATCCCAGTTGCTTCGTGATAAGTGCGACTGGAAACACTGGCCAGGAATGATAGAACTCGATCCAGACACAACAGAAAATCCAGTACAAGATTTATGACCTGTCACTTCCATTCAAAGCTGAGACTATTCATCATTTCTATGTTGAAAATAAGCTCACCTGGGGATTTCTCAGATGGCCACTTTTTAACACCTCATTAATACTCTCGAGCTGTACATGGACAAATTGTCAATCTTACATCAGATTGGGATCATAGGCTTGGGGGGATTAGAATAGCTTTTTGAAGTGTGGATGGGATAATTTTATTCTGCGGAGTAGTTGAAAGCAGATCGTTTAAACAGATTTTATGTTGTCATTCAGAAGAAATATGCACTTTCCTGGCAAAGTTCTTTGTCCCCACTTTTAGAAGGAGCATAAATCCTGTACAAGTTATCTTACACAACCTCTAAAATATGTGAAAAGATAATGACTGTATCTGAAATTATATACATGACTCATTTTACTGGGCAGAATGTAACAAAGGAAACTAGAGGTTTGTCTGCCTGGAGTTGCAAGACCAAGTTCTCACACTCCCCACTTCATTGATCAGCCTCTTTTCTTTCATGTTGGACTGTAAAAGCTAAAACCTGTTGACTCCTGGTCTCGCTGTGCTCATTATGTTGGTTTGTTGTTGTAGTCAAGCTAAATGCTTTCTGTTTCTTTTATTTTGAAAGTCAGTGGCTCATTATACGTGATGGTTAACTTTCTGTCACGCTCAACCTCCCCTATGGCACCAGCTCGAGCATCCTGCAACAATAGGAAGGTTGCATATTTACTATGATCTGTTAGACCAGGCATGCAACCAGACCACAACAGAGCAGATGTAGTATGAGTTTACCCATTGAGCTGAATGAAAACCTATCCAATCAAACAAAGCAGAGCTGGACCACAGACTCATCTGGTGTATTTAAGTCATTATTTTCTCAGTCTGTTGGTTGCAGCATCAACAGTTTTGAGTCTCTTTAAAGCCTTTCAAAAGGCTTTTGCCTTGAATCTGGTTGTATTTCCTTATTAGGTGTTAGAACAGGAAGTATGGCTCTAATTCTTTATCCCATCCTTTTAGTTTGGGGCAAAGCCAACTCACAAATTCATTTAACTTTTATGCTCATACAGATGACATCCTTTTCTATTTAAACATCAATGGTTTGGTGCCGTTTTAGGGCCTTCCAAAAGGATGACTCACTCGTCTTGCACCAAGCTGTATGTCCGCATGTTGTATAAAAAGTGCTTTATCCTGCTAATTACGTTATACAAATGGTTTTATCTTTCAGTCTTATGCCTTTTTCAGCAAAAAACTCTATAACTGCTAGTAATTCATTGTTAGTTACAATAACCAGGGGTCATTTTTGTAAGTGATTAACCCTACTGAGCCCAGCGAAGCGCAGGCACAACAATTTGCAAGTTAATTTTAAGTTGGTGGTGGATCTGAAACCCCAAAGATCGGCCAGTCTTTTTACATTTAAAATCTGGGGAGTCACTGTGTCCTTTCAATGATGTCTTTGCAGAATTCTAGTATAAAAGCGTAAACAACAAAAAAATAACGATCAGACCACGGTTGTTCACACCACTTCTTATGTAGAAAACTCATCACATGTGACATCATCACAACTTCAGACTTCAAGGTCATTAGTTCAGTCCTTTAGATGTGTATTTTAACACAGCACTATCACTTATGGATGGAATAACAAAGGAGAAGATTGTGACACCCTGGAGTAGGAGAGGATTTAGACAGCCATGATTTTGTGGGATGAGTGTTTGGTCAGAGTAAACATCACACACTCTCATGTCAGCTCAGAGAGAACAGCCCACAGGAGGAGAGGAATGCAGCTCTTACAGTACGGCTGTAACTCCTCTCCAAGAAAGGCTCATAGGCACCAAGCCGTCTTTCCCTAACACTTTCTCTCCCCCTGTACCGCATTTAAGGCTCAGCCGTCTAGGTAAACTTTCACACTGAGATGAGCAAAAGTCTTGACCCAGTGGTGGAGGCTATGCCTAAGTAAGCATTTCGTGTAAACCGGAAAGGGTATCATGGGAAAGTGTCTTGGCCTTGAACGTTAGGATGACATGATGTCCTCTTAAACGAGACAGTAGAAGCTGGCGAAACCACTGCTCTTTCTATTTTGGTCAGCTAAGAAAATAAGAGTTCCTGTCTGCCCAAGAAGCTAATCAAAACTGTCTGAAGTAGTTTCAGGCATAGACCTTTACAACCTTCTCTAAAAGTTGATACTGTTGAGACATTTTGAGCTCGGTTAAAGAGATAGGTTATAGAGACAGTTTTAATTTACCCTCTGTTGCCCCCCCAAAAATACACCAAGAGAATAGGAATGGGTCATTGTCACAGAAGAACTAAACTCATGAAAAAAGTCAAAGCCGGTAGTTAAGAGGGGCAGTAAATTAAGGTGATTAGTCTTAAAATATTGATGGGAGGAAGAAGAGGAGGGGGTCAGGTTTTCCAGCTTTAGAGCACTTTGGGATTTAAGTGTTGCTCTGGCACAGAAGTGAAACTGTTGATATGTAATGACCAGAAGCCCCAGGGCTGGCAGACGTTCGTTTGACCTATTGTTGTTACTTACGTGAGCACTCCATGTGTTTGTAATTAGCAGGTTTTTAAAGAGGCTTCCAAAAGAGAGATCAGCAAATCCCATTAAAACCAGTCTGTCACTCTGGCATTATTTCATCCATCCACAACGTCAATACAGTTATTTGCTAATGCCTTCTCAAAGAGACATCCAGGGCTTCCGTAGAATGTAGACTGTGTTTTCAATTACACATGTCAAACCACAGGCTCTTCAGCCTGAGGATGTGGAATGATGTCACCAGCATTGTGCCAGGAAACAATTTTGGAGTCTCGTCACAGACTATAATGAATCAGACGCAGCTTGTTTGTTTTACCCTTGAGAAATACTAAAAACAAAACTACTTTTGATCTGGTTTGTGTCAGTAGGGGATGATTATACCTTAAATTCATTTCCTCTTCTGGCAGTCCAGAGTAACTGCAGTGCTTTAAATCTCCTATCATTGATAGAATCACACACTTTGTTTCTAAAAAATTAAAGATTTTAGCTTTCTTGGTCATTTATTCCACAAATGGGCTGACATCCACTTGGTAGTAACTCTAAAATTATTCTTGACTTTCTCATTCGTTTACAGCAAATTAAAAATGCCTAAGACACCAGAGTTGAGTTCTTGGTTTGGCAAATACATGTTCTTTTGAGTATGCTTAATTACCTTAACAGGCTTGAGTCATTAGGTAAAAGAAATTGAAACCAGGGGCTCATAAACAGAGGGAGACTGTACACACAGTAGCTGTCTGAAAAGAGGCTAAATGGCCCGTCTCTTTACCTCATCTAAACTCAAATGAAACTAGTTTGAGTTCAGCATTTACAACATGGCTCAATCGACAATTAGTCTCAAAACTCTGTATGGGACACAAACAGAAAAAAACGTGCCATATCTTTCACCTGCTGCGGCTGAAGTCACATCTCTCCTGCATACAGTATTTCATTAGGTCCTTTTTGGAATCTCTTGAGGAAGCAGATGTTGTATTTATGTCAGATACAGACACGCAGAGAACAGATTACAAGGTCCCTTTCTGACGTTGTCTTTTCATGATGTCTGTTTCTAATGCTCAGATACACTCAAGACAACAAGACTGGAACAGACAATGTGGTACACGCTCCCGAGCGCACACACTGGCACATGGTGAGAATTCAGAGGGCGTATTCAAATAGGCGTATGCAGTATCTCAGAGAAAACCTTCGTTATTTTGCCATTGTAATTAATAACAGTCAGTCAAGTGTTGGTATGTGTATGGGGATGATTTCAGACAGTCTGTGATACATATTGTGACACACTCTGACGTCTACTGCTTTTGGGAAACTTTTAGTAGTACATTCACACTGATTAAAACAACGCACTATCAGTTTGATCAAGGTAAGATCCAGCCAACACTCTGTAGCTTGTGCTAAGCATCAACATCTGCTGAGATCACAATCTCAAAGAGCCATAATTTAAATCAACAATGAAATATTTGTAATAAAGCCATCATCTTGACACACAGCTGAGATATCATCTTTTTCCAGAAGAGTCTGTATTAAGAGAACCGTCAGCTCCATAGATTATTGTTGTTATCTATGCAGAAGTAAGCAAAGGGTATAAAGCAGACATCTCAAAGCATATTTGGATGAAAGAGGTGCAGAACCAACCTTGTGGTGTTATAGAGACAATGTTCTGAGGCATGATTACAGAGTAGGACTGCCAGCAGGGTTTGTTAGTTTGTTAGACTGGAATTACAGGAACTTTTATACAGTATATAAGGCATGATTGTCTTTAGGTGGAGTTTCCTTTTCGTCTCTGCAGAGTACTCCCTGTTATGCCTGGGAGAGCTCATCTATTCCATGGAATAGTGAGACAATCCAGATCGTAGTGAGTGATGGTGTTAGTCTCCCACACATATGCTCACTCACACACTTGCCAAGAATTATGTTCAAATTTATGTCAAAAATACTGAAAGGGTTTCCAACTCAATAATGTGATCGTCTCTCTGTACATATTCTTCACGTAAAGGGTCTTATTTAGGTCATCCAAGCTTGAAGACATTTCAGATGCTGCATTTTTGTCTAAACTTCTTGAATAGCAACACAGTTTGGTTAGAAAGATAAATGTAGAAGACTCAATGTACAAGGTGGGACTACTTTCTGGATCCGTGTATTCTGTGCTGCTCACACAGTCAGTCAGGAATAAGTGAAAGGACCTTTTCAGGCCACGGGACAGTGGGGGTCTACACCACCCTTTTTTTTTTTTTGTAACTTTCCAAAACCGACAAAACCAACAGTCATGTCTCCTGTTCACAGTGACCTGCCAGGTGCCCGTAGGTGAGAAGTGGCCAAAACACTGCATTCTTGCCTCCATTAGTTTTCCTTTCCAGCACTCAATCCCTTTGAATTCATGCTTTTCATGATGGAGGGACATATTGCTCTCAGAGAAAAGCTGGGGGGCAAGTCTGATCATAGCTGGCATTTATAAAGAAAACAAACAATCAAACATTCATCACCTGCATTTATTCCACACCTATAGTCTTGTCACTCCTGTCAGTCACTCTTGAACTGGCCTCACTCTGAAGCAGAAAATGAACACTCGCCCAGCTGGCAAAATCCTAACACATCTGTACCACGTAATTAAAACTATTTACTGCCCTTTCATCAAAAACACTCTGCTCTTTGTTTCATTTTAGAGAAGGATTAGAACACTGACTCATCAAGTCGATATTACATTTCATTAACACATCGTTATGAAGGTGTTAAGCTCGTGTGTTTCTGACATTTTGTTCCAGGAACCCCCCAAAAGCGCCTGATAACTGAATGAGACGTAAGCGTTGCAAAACTAACAGCCACCATAAGTATGTGAAAATTGGCTCAACTGGGGAAACATCTGCACTGGATATTACATTTTTAAGGTTTAATATGCAGTTGCATTGCCCTTTGTGTCACTCATGTACAGAGTCGAAATTTGAGCTCCTCCATCATTTCTTTATAATTTAAGATTTCTCGGACCCCAGCCTACTGTAACCCTCTTCTTCTTTTTCTAGTCCACAATAAAGTCCAAATTGCATGGCCAAAAACTCACCAAACTTTGCATAAAATGCATTCAGGGTAGAATTTAATGACTTAAGTACTTTTCTGCCCTTACATGCTCAATAGCGCTCCCTTTATCAGAAAATCACAGCCTCTCCTGCCACTTTCACCAACATACCTGAAGTATTTTGTACATATCTACCATGCCAAGAGGTGCAAAAAGCCTCTTGTCAAAGTGATGAAAACCAAAGAGGAAGTTAAACAGTTTTAGTGAAACTTCCCATATTGCTGATTCAATGGGTAAGTATTTGGACAAACTGACCCCAAAAATTTATTTTTTGATTATATTCAAACTTTGCATGTGTGAACTCCACACATCGACAATGAAAATTCACTTAACAGATTTTTGTAACTTGATGGCTATGGCCAGAAATGATGGCCAAAGTTGATGAATTCTCTCATTAAGTTGTTCATGCCTTTCTTTCTTTCTTTTTTTTTAAAATTTTTTTATTTTTTTGCACATCTAGAATGCAACGAACTGCAAAAGCTCTTTTACCAACATGGTGAAATCTCTACAGAAAGTTCAGAACTTTCAGTGCAATGTTGCATTTTGAAGATACTCAGGGTACAAATTTGAACAAAGTTGACAATTTTCAGTGGGCATGGCCAAAGTTGACAATCTACTGGCAAAAAGCTAACCAGAATAACTTGAATGTACAATGATAGATCTGGATCAAAACCCACATAAATGTTCAGCGTCACAAGCTGAGCACATCAATTTGTTTTTTGACATGCCCCAACAGCGCAGCATTAATATGCTTTTTAATAGTTTGTGTATTGAGAGAAGTAATACCAAGTCGTTACATAGGAATCTGGTAAAATATGAAGCTGGTTTGCCAAAATTTCAAATTTAAATTCCAAGTATTTCTCATAAAATAGTGAGTACACTTCGATTATATACAAATAATCAGTAGTTTTAGCTTTATTTACAGTAAAATGGCATATTTTTTATCATGGCATTAAATACCTATTTTAATTGCATTACCACAAGCTGTTTTTGAAAAGCCAAATTATGCTACTGTGCATGAATTATTAAACTGTTATCAATTTGAGGTTAATTTTGAGCTAAATGTCCAATCCCTGTAGGTTTCAATCCGATTAGCCTGCGTTTAGAAAAACTGACCCACACTTTGTTCATAGTCTAATCCCTCCCAGGTGTTTTAAAAAGGCTTTTATAAGCAAACATTTTAACCCTTGTAAAGTAACTGTGGCTACTGTGTTGGTCCAAACCAGTAAACAAAACAAGCCTGTGGAGACTGAAAGCAGCTGCTGTTCCCTGATAGCAGACTGCCTCACCCAAGCAGAATGCATCATTAGAAAAGTACATTTCCAGACTTATCCCAAACGCAATCCCACAGTACTTATGTTAGGAACATAGTTGTAAAAAAAAAAAAAGGGAAAAAAAAGAAAACACATATGTCTACACTTAGCTCATGTTGTTGTCTGCAGGTTTTTACAAGATGCCCTGTGTGCGTGAAAAAAGTAGTGTTTAACTGAAATGATTTCAGGGCAATTTGGAGCAATTTACCTCAGCAACATGCTAACAGGGGGAAGGTTTCAAACAACTCAATAAAATTATGGGAGTGGGAGTGCTGCATCTAGGAGAAAAGACTCTCTGTACTCAAGATATATAGGTTTTCTGAACAGCTGAGCATTCAAACAGGTTGAACTTGGCTCTGCTCCATGATGCTTCAATTATAAACAGGTTTACAACTTCTCATCTGTTTCTGAAGCACATAATTGCTTGTTTGCCATTAAAATCAAACGATAATTGATTTCCTGCACATTCTGAGTTAAGGTTAAAAACTGTGTTCACCATACAGTGAAATTTCAAGGATAAAAGTGAAAACGAGTGAAAACATCAAAGACCCTCCGCTATTGGTTATAGTTATCCCTCGCGCTGATGTTTTACTGCCTGACGTGTGTTTAAAGCCGGGCAGCGCGTGAGCGAACTCCACGCGACAAAAATGAACAGATTGCGAGAAACCACAGACTTTCTTTTGTGTCGAGCTCCATCATATAATTAAACTTTCAACTCAGAAAAGTGGGTGATAGACAGCAGGGAGCTGTCAGCATTCAACCTGCCTCTTCTTTCACATCCTTCACTGTAAATTTAATATTCACGAAGTCTATGAAAGCTATTATGACTAATTTTCATCAAACAGTCCCGTGATATGTAGTGAATCAAAAAAACATGACGTCGTTCGAAATTAAAAAACTTACGTCGAAACAAGCCCAAATTACCATAACAGCGCGAATAAAAAGTTTTATCTTTCTTACCTTTAGGGATGGAAGCAGGAGTTTTGGATGTCTCGGTGGAGGAGAGGGAATAAGCAAACTTTACCCAGCACAAAAAAACAAAAGAAAACTTGAGGTACTCCATTATTTCAGTGCGTGTTCCCGAACAGCCGGCGGGTGACCGACTGGATTAATGCCTCCCAGCCAGAAAACAGTGGTCAGCCCAGGAGGGTCTTAATGCTACTCTCGCGATATTAAATATAAATCTGAGCTTCAGCCTCTGAGGCAGCTCCAGGAAACGAGTGGATGAGTAGTGAAATTCTGGAGAAATTAAAGAGCAACAGGCGTGGTTACTTTGATTGTCACTGGAATTAAAGATCACGGTGTCCTCTCTTGACACAGGGACGTCCTGCGTGAAAGTGTTACTAAGCACAGCTGTATTTGTATGACCCCCCCTCCTCCCCTCCTCAACCCCCATCACTGTCAAATATCCCTCCCTTGGTCCCCTCCCCCTGAGCAGCCAGCAGCCTGTGACCAACACCACCCTCCTTTTCTCCTCTTCTCACAGGAGACTTTTCTTCCAGCCTCATTAGTATAAATCAATGAACAAGAGTATAGAGTTACATTCAAGCTACCATCACTTTTACCTACATTTCTTTTAAGTCTCCTGCCTGTGTTTCAACAAAAGACTATCCTTGTCTCCCATTTAACACTTCCAAAGGGCATATATATTTAGGATAGGGTGACAATATTCTAAAAACTCAAAAGAGGACCCCTTACTCAGCTAATAGGAGATAATGCAAAATACCCAAAGATACTTAAAGATGACATAACAGCTTTATAACCCATAAAATTATTTAAAACACTCATTCTGTGTTTGAAGTGAACATAAATATGTAATGTTTGTATTGTAAACATAAAATAATGCATAGCAGACCCAAACCCCAAGTTAGAAACATAAAAATTAAAATCTGGCTTTAATAACATTTTTTTCCCACATTGAGTCGAAATTTTGAGATAGTAAGTTGATTGAAGTGAGGAAGTCAAATTTCAATTTCTGAACCTACAACTTAAACTTTTATCTCAAAATTTTGACTTTTCATCTCATGATTTAAATCTCAAAACTTTGCAGTCACAATGTAAAAAAATGATTTTCCTCAAAATTTTGACATCATTGCCTTAACATTTTGACCTGTGATGTCAGCAGTCAAGTTTTCTTAGAATTTTTACATTTTATCAAAATTTCAACTTTTTGTTTAAATGTTTTGACATTCTTCTCACTATTAAGCTCTTTTTCTCATTATTTAAACTTTTAATATCAAAACTTTGACCTCATTAAATCAAATTTTGACTCTTTCCTCCAAATTTTGATTTCATTATCTTACAATTTTGACTTATCTCAAACTTCTTCACCTTTTATCTCAAAACTTTGACTTTATATGGGCCACATAAAACCCCAAAAAAGTGAAGTTTCACTTCATAAATATTGATGTTATGAAATGACCAAAAAAAGGACATGTCCTGGCAAAAGAGGATGTAAGGTCACCCTACATAGAAGCTTAAATGTGTCTCTTTCAGAGCACAAAAACCCTTATTTGTACCCCTGCAGGAGTAAAACTGAAAAGTCTTTCAGTGTGGTAAACTTTTTACAGGGAGCACTTCTGTCTGTGCATCATAAATGAAAAACTAAGTAGTATTGTAATGCTGTAGTTTGTTGAGGTTGTTTGAGTATCATATACTTGAAAAATAATCATCATCTTTGCCCATCATGAAATGTAATATCAGCCTCTTTCTGAAGATCAGCATTCCATGTAATTTCTTGTGAAGTAATAGTTCAAAGTACAACCAAATGGAAAAACATTTGCAAAGCACTTTGTTTTTTTCCACTGGGACTGCAAACTGCTGATTTGACCCTTATTCACTGATTTATAACTTGATCTTTATGGTGTCAGAAACCCAAAGCCAGGAATCTTCAACTCTATTGAGCCAGACCCCAAAACTTTTGTTGCACTTGGAAAAAAAAATGTGAAAAGGGATTGGGGGTGGGGTACGAAAAGTAAGGTTTTACTCATTCAATGCACTAAGTGATTTTTTCCCATGCCTTCACCAAACCATCAACATTTTGTCAGAAAGCTGACTGATGTCACATATGTTCACATTGCTCTGCTCCTCCCTAGCACAGTTACACACACACACACACCAGGGAGCAATAAAGAGGAAAACAGACAGAAGAAATCATATCCAGCCTCTGTTTTCTGTCGATTTGTATCTGTGTCTGTGAGTTTTCTAGCTGACCTGGAGACCATTTTTTCACTAATTTGTGTCTCTCATTCTTTATTTGAAGTTACAGACTCAGCCCCCAGCAAAAGCCGTTCCTGTCTGGCGAGCACTTGACATGGCAGCTGCTACGACTGCCAGCGCTCAGATTGCTTGACTTAATGACATCACTGGGTCTCTGGGTTTTGTACGCAGAGGGAACAGAAGCCGCACTTTTTTACGAGATAAATTACTTCGTTCCAGCGAGGCCTCGATAAACCCTAAAAATGTAGAGCCAAGCCAGAAAGACAGAAAATATAGTACTTGCTTTGGACGTAAGCCATTCTTTTAAGATTAGTTCAGCATGCAACATATAGTAAAGCACTGGGCAGACGTGTTTATGGAAATCAGTGTGTCATGAGGAAATTATCACCTCAAGCCTTACTGTCACATTCAACCAAAGACAGTCAACTACTCGGCCATGAAACTTGGACAAACGGAGGTTTAAACAACGTGGCATTGACCCAGATTGGCAAAGGTATTAAATGTGCTTGTAGAAATGTATAATTTTACGACTGAGTGACAAATATCTTTGAGGGATTTATGCCCCACGGACTCATACGGGAACTCTCTGTGTCTGGAAAACATAAGTGTTTGTGGTGGAGAACCTCATGCAGCATCTTGGCAGCATGTGATAGGGAATACTCGATGTGTGGCTTCAATGCACTGGCACAAGTCCGAATACCCACCAAATGTTTGGGAGAGCCCAGTGAATTGCCGTCTGGATTTGATTACCCCCTGACAAAATGTCCAGGAGTTATATTAGCTGATTAATACTCCCATTGGAACACTGTGCTTTAAGATGTGACATACTGTAAAGCCTAAGTGAAACATGAGACCAATTTTGTGTAAGGATTTCTGGGATTGAGACACATTCATCCTTGGGGTGGAGGCAGTGACACTTCTGACATTTTAATTTGGGATACACATGGTGTGGGTGAGAAAATTACACTTAATTGCACTTAAATGGAAGGTTCAGACACTGGGTGACTGCAGAGGTGGGATGTGGAGAAAGCTCATCAAGACAAGAGTTACCTCCACAAAACTATCCCCTCTCTTCACCAGCAGAGAGTAACACATGTCGGTAGCAGCCTACGTGGACATACGGCTAAATACAACATCCTATCAACACGCAACAAGGGATCGTAGACTTGGTGGAACCTTTTAACAGCACAGGTGGTGTTCTCCTGCGCTGGCTTTTTCATTTGGGGTTATTTCAGTGCCAAATAAAACACACAAGCCTCCAACGAGGACCGCCCTTGCATTAGCAAAAGACTAAACAGTGTTGCAGTCTTCTGATGACAGTAAGCCATCTACTATTTTCAGCCCTGTTGTGGAAACAGTGGGTTAGCAGGCACTGTTTAAATTTAATCAAGCTGAAAGAAGAAACAGATGATGCGTTAGGAAGGCAGACTGTTAAGTGGGTGCCAAATATTGGAACAAAAACACAATATAAGGGCAAACAGAAGCAAATGTGGAAAAAGAAACAAGACATCTAAGGGACGTATAAACTGTTAGGAATAAAAACAAAGAAATGAAGTTTTTCTTTTCACTTGAATTAGATTTGCTGTCAGTGGCTTGGATACACCTTGAATTTCTTGCTACTTTCTACTCTATTTTGAAATAAACCATCTTGATGGTACAAATGCATGGTTTTTCAATTGCCCTGGTGAATCACTTGGTTTTCTCAGCTCTGCTTGAGGACCCACAATTGCACCATGACTGTCAAAGAATGGGATTTTATTTTTGGCCCCTCAGCTTTGATCACTCAACAGCAAGCTTAATTACAAGTCCAGATCAATGGAAAGGACAGCGCTGCTTTCTCCCAGTCAGCACGTCTTTCAGAGGAACTATCCTTACGTCATTCCCTGGCGCAGTTCTGTCTACGTTGGTCCCACTTATGAGGCCACAGGGCGCATCCATCGGCATAGGGTGTGGTCTTTGGGAGCTACAGGGAAGGGGTTTCATCAGCAGAACATTTACCAGAGACCAAAGAACTTTAACAAGCACAGCAAGTACATTTTTAATGTCACCCCAGAGGCTGGCCACAAAAAGGGAAAGAAGTTCAACAAGGATTAATTAACTTTGATCATGGGCGGTCTTTCATCTGTTGTCTCAGACTGCAAGCCTAAGCTTACGGTAAAGACGTGTGCAGCAAACTGCTCTAAACGCTTTGTTGGAGATGTGTGCAATTTTCAAACTGGTGTGATACTCAGCAGTATAAATTTGCATTGCTGCTCAATAGACAGGGGTTTCTGGGGCAGTGTTCCTCCAAAATTACACATAATGAGCTCTTTTGCCAGGCTTTCATTTCAATGTCATCATTAGGCGGCCATGTGAAAACCACAAGGCTCCAGAAAATGTACTAAAAGTAGGTTAAGGAAAGGAGGATTCGACCTTGCATTACTCCTGTCCTTCCAGTGTCACCTTAAAAAAAGTTTGCATACTGGTTATTTACTTTGCCAAATATAGTTTGGAGTAAACGTAATTGTTCCCTGGACTCCTTTCACTGACCACAGTGTTTCCAAACCAAGAAGAGATAAATCTGAAAGGCTTTTTCTTCCTCCCCTTTTTATTTATTTCATTTTCTTTTCTTTTCTTTTCTTTTCTTTCTTTCTTTTTTTCTTTTTTTTTTGGTACCAGGCAGGTTTTAAGACTCCCCAAGGGGACACACCACTTGGGACACTAATATACACAAGAAAATACCCTAAAGTAGCTTAACCTAATTTTCTTTTGCCACTCACACCACCAGTGGGAACACTTATGTGACGTATGGCAGCCTGTGGTTGAAATCACAACGGGACAACCAGATGGAGGATGCCGTGGTCTGAACTGCGTATTTGTGGCAGGTCCAGGGTTTTATTATAATAACAGAGTTGGGAAGGACATGAAAATTTAGACTCTAGTGTTTGACCATTTGTGAGTGTTTTGATCCATTTTTAAAGCAATCATCCCACAATGTTGCACAGGTTTTTAAAGGTGTTGTTTGTGAATGCTGTTGACCCAAGTTTGACCCAAGTTTTTTGCCTCTTTTTGCCGCTTGGAGAGTACCTCATCAAAAGTAGGTTATGGTTTTGTTTCCACGGTTGGAAATGTATCCAAGGACCAGGGACTTAAGAAGGCCCTCAGTAAATTTCCACCAATGAGACTAAGGTTCCATTCAAGCCTAGGGGTTTTTACTTTATAAAGATGTTATTTTCTTAAATTACAAGAACTCTGGGTTTGCCGGTTACATTTCTAGATGCTTTTTTTCTACCAGAACTAAAAGTTCCTGGAACTAATCCTTCAAAGATCAATTGCCCCAGAACTAAATTTAGTCCCCAGGTTGCATGGTACCCAAATAATCCCTTAGTCTTGGGGACATTTGTTGAAAAGCACCTTCTGGTGGGCAAAGCACACACTTGTACACTAATGCTAACCGATTTGCCTTAATTCTTACAACACTGGACTTAAGGAACCTTTCTAAAGAAGAAGGCAAGCCTGAATGGTGGAAATACTGTTTGTAAAGTCAAGGACTTAGACTCTACAGTCACGGATGGGGCTTCCTTTCCCCATTTTTGTTGACACTAGCTATAAACACTTTGGGTTTGCATGGACTTTGTTTAAATTTTGAAAGAAGCTGATGAAATGTCTGAGCATTATTTAAGGAGGGTGTGTTGCTGAGCTGTAAAATATCTACAGCTCAAAATTCTTCCTTGGAAAAGTTCGAATAAAATCGCCATTCCTCACTTTTCACCCCTTGTGTGTTTAGGGTGTTTCAGCCCCAGCCTTCGTTTGCACAGATGTTTCTCTAGCCAGTTGTTTGTCATAGTTGGTTTAAAACAGAGATGCCAGGGATTCCAAATACTGTCTTTTGTGTTTCGAGTGAAAACTAAACACTGCTACGTTCTACACTCCAGAGTAAATCAACAACCTGACACGTGGTTACTTGCCCTCGTTGGTTCACCCACTTTCATCACTGAAGAAAAATATGCCAGAGTAATTTGTATCAGTATGTACATCCGGACTTCGAATTTACTCCAGTGTTTGATTGTGTAATGTCTGATGAAGCATAAAATGAAACGTTCACATATTTTATGGGCTACAAAGCTGTGATACATGTTTAACTAAAAAGGGAGTCAATAAAATTGGATGGTGTACACAACATTTCTCCACATGTTGGTGGAGCTGGAAAAACATCTGTGATTTCCCCAGTCTGGGAAATCTCAGCCAAAAAATGTACTGCAGGAATTACATGGGTGACATCACTTGTGTGTGGCCGGGATGATTAATTGTTTCCAAATGTGCAGTAATGCGATAGCAGTACCCCTGCAGAAAAAAGAACTGACAAGCTGAATACCCCTGAGAGGATGATTTCTTAGGAAGTCTCAAACATTCACTCAAAACGAATAAACACGCATCTTCACAGTCCACAGCTGAGTCAGTGCTGATGTGTGTGTGTGCAAAAGTGGCTGAGGGAGGGAAAGGGAGGCAAAGCTAATTGAAATTTGGGGTCAATGGGAGTTCAAAGGTGAGAGTTGAACAGTACAGAGACCAACCAAGCATCAAATACAACAGCAATTAATGCCCTGACCCCAGTAGACATGGAAAAAAAAGAAAACAAAAACAAAAAACAAAAGGGCACAAGAACAACAGAACTTGAGACTTGTTACTGTGTGGTTACCAGTAAAGGTACACAGTAAGTAGGCACAGTTCAAAAAAGTACATTTCCTTACATTTGTTTGCATTGTCACTCCGCTGTTTAATGCAACACAAGAAGAGTTTGGCATAGATCTGCCAACAATACATTTTTTTTGTAGAAGATAAACACTTTGAAATCACAAATCATATTTATGATTTCAAACATAACTCATTCATTTATTCTCCATGTCACTGGATTTTAAATGTTTCAATCCATTAAAAAGCAAAAACTGTTAAACTGTTTTTGGTGTACTTTTAGAGATGAAAAGCTAAAAATCTTCAGAAGGTCAGGAGGATTTAACCTCTGTGTGCCATGACAATGTTGTTGTTAAGTTTCACAAGGTATAGAGTATAAGTTCATAAGATGAGACAAAGGACTCTTATATGTTTAAGGGTTAGGCAGAAAATCATCAAAAAAGCTGAGGTTTATCATCTGGGCACCATTAGTATATATCCCAAATTTCACATCATATGTGGGACTGTTTTTCTGGAGCTTCTCAAGGACCTAAAAGTTGAAACCTTTTGTTTTCATGAAAGACTAGGTCAGAAAAACACAAAACAGTCATGGTTTAACCTCTGAGTAAAATAAAATTTCAATCAGGTATGTAATCATAGGTTAAGATAAATCTCAGAGATCTAAAAGTTGAAACATCTAAGTTAAAGGCTTAACAAGCAATAACCAGAGAAGTTATGGGGTTATCCACTCAGTGTCTTGAGTTTGTGAACCAAAATATACAAGACTCATCAGAGTTTAATTTGAGGTAAGGGCCTTCAGTAGGTCATCAACAGAGTAGTTAGGGTTTATCCTCTGGGTGCATCGGGTATATCCCAAGATTCATTTCAGGTTTAAGATATCAGAGCCTAGCATCGCTCATGTTAGGGGACCTTTCTTGGTGTACTTTAAAAATGTTAAAAGTTGAATGTGTAGTGTGTGCTAAATCAAGGAACAGTAAATAATCACAGTCATCTGGGTCTATCCTATAAGACCCATGATTGCATGAACCATATTTTATAACAGGTATCTTAGCTTCGGTTGACGTAAGGTCATTTGTTCTGAAAGTTTGGTCAGAATATCAACCAAGTCACTGAGGTGGGTGTCACAGTGGGTGCCATGAGTACATTAACCATATTTCACCAGAAATTCAACAGTAGTTTCTGAGACACCTCTGTTTGGAAAATAATGATGGTTCAACTGAAAGATCAATACTGCTAGTCCAAGAAACACACCACAAGCATGCTAAACAAGTTCTCCAGTGATCAGGGGAAATTGAGCAAGAAATTATCTGTATCCGTCTCCTCCCTGACCCTTCATGTTCATGCCTCTACAGTTCTTTTTTCCAACCACAGCTGGACAACATTGAGCAATCAGAGCAATGCAATGCAGGGCTAGTTTGTGCTACGACCTCTGACTCCTCCAATCTGGTTTCATGTTTGCATTTTCTACACAGTACAAGGATGCCGGCTCTTATCGTTACTGCAGATTGGGTCGTTTTCCAACCCAATTCCTTTCCTGTCAGTGTCAAGGTTTTTTGTTTAAAAAAGGCACAGTGGTCATAGAAGAGTATTACTTTAACACAGAAAAGTAATGAAAACATTTAGGGGATACAGTTCCATGGGGGGTATTTTTAGCTTGATAAAGTATTCATATTTTATCAATTGAATTTCATATGCCATGACAACATTTTGCAAAAGTTGGCAACAAAAAAAAATCTGTTTAAGTAATTCCAATCTGCACCAAATCAGCCAGCAATTTAAACCAAACTTCTGTTCAAAGCTCTTCACTGAGAACCAAAGGAGTTCTCTTCATTGATGTGATTAAAAACAGCTCAAGGAGGCAGATTTAAAATAGTGCTTTTACTGTTATCCCCAAGGTTAACAGCTTGAGGTTAATGGCTAACCTGAAAAGGGAGGAAATCAAATGTTCTCTGTTCTCTTTTCATTTCCCCCTTCAAGGACATCTACATTTGACATAATCACTCCAATCAGTGTCTCTGCAGGCTGGATTTTTGCATTGAAGAAAAAAAAATCCTCAAGGACTGCTGAAAAGAAATGCTTTAAAAAGTGAAGGTGGCAATTACAACGGCTTTTAGACTGAACTTATTAACAAGAAGGGCTAGGTGGTTCAACATGCCCAATTATGGGGTCTGACTCTTATAGTACTCACTATCTTAACTCTACTGAAAGGATGGTAGCTCAGATTATACCTGGAGGGAAGAGCTGATTTTTCTCAAATCACCCCCCACCATCGGGATGTGACTGACATAAAGAACAAGAACAGTGAAAGTTGTATTTTCTTTATTAGAGTGTCAATTCATGGACAGTCACGACAATTTAAGCTAAGCTCACAGAGTTTGTCAACATTAATTGCATGACTAATATGTTTGTTAGTTCACAGTATTAGTGCAAAAGTAGAAGAATAAGTATATATTGACTACATTTGTACATATATAACTGGTTGGGAATGTCTACTTCCCTCCATATCACATTCTGACTTTGATATTTGGCTTTCACACGATCAAAGGGCGTTCAGAGAATATAGCACCAGCATCTTTTACTATTAGTCTTAATCAATCCTGTTACTTCTCATAGTATGAAAGTTATTATATGAACAAAAAGTAGGGATGCTGACGACATAGATCAAATATTGGTAACACAAACTGATTCATAGGACAGATCTATTCAACTTATCTTCGTACTCGACTATGTTTCTAACAATTATGCGTATGTACGACATCATCATTTATGTCAAGTCTGTACATTGTTGCTAGGCAGATATGGAAAAAAAAGCTTTTAGAAGATAAATACAGCAACTCAGCAGCTTGTTTTTGATTACAACTCTGACAGCAAGATGCAATATGTGCAAGTTTAATCCGTCACTAATCCACCGCTGAGGTTAACAACTGAGTTTTAAAGAATTACTCATTACATATTTATCCATGGAATAACTTTATACTGTATGTATGAATATTTGTTCATTTCATTTTTCTCTATATAGCTAGAGAAGCCTGAGGCTCCCAAGTTATAATGATCAACTTCATCATATCAAGGAATCCAGAATGTAAAATTATAATAATCATTGGATCAGCATCAGTAAAATAGTGCCAAGGTATTGGTTTTGATACCTGGACTAAAGAGATGGATTACTACATCCCAAACTAAAAGGTAATTTTTTTTTTTCATTGACGAAAACAGACCAGACTGCTAATACGTCCCTCATTAGTACTCGGTTGTGTATCTGGTCAGGGGGTTTTAACAAGTATTGCTAATATATCATCGACTCTACATTTAGCGCTGGTGGCCTTCCAAATTGGCAGTTTAACACACTTTTACAAAAAGAAATACCTCGAATAACAGATTCCTTAAATGTAAACAACACTTGTTTTCACCATGAAAGGTTAAAAAAAAAAACGCTTTTGCTACAATGGTTTTTACCAGTGGTTCTCAACTGGTCTGACTTCAGCACCCACTGTCACTCCTAAATGACAAGCTACAACCCAAATCAAGAAAAATTTTCAACTTCTCAAATTTATCCAATGAAAAGACACTTTTGTGATGTCCTCAGCTCTTGAAATCCTGTCCGAAACTATTTAACGGATTGTTCTTCGTGAGAAGAGTGTTCAGTTTCCAAATTGCACTTCAGTTTTGATGGGTTCATGCTTTCATGTGCCAGGACCTCGCTGCACAAAACTCACTGCAGTTTTTGTCTTCAATGTAACAACATCTGTAGCTCATGTGGTTGGTGTTGTACTTGAGTTGCACCATGCTGAAAACAGACATCCAATTTGTATTTTATACTGTGAAACAGAAGGTGTAAATACTTCAGGGCATTATCACCACTCAGTGTTAAGGAGTGGGAATAGACAGCATTCTGCTACACAAAGAATCCCCTTCAAAAAAGAGCACAGGTTTTTTTTTCTTGTTATCTTTTTTTCTTTTTTGCCCATGGCTTCTAAAAACAGGGCTACAAACCACCTCTGGGTCATGACCAACCAGTGGAGAATCACTGCTTTAAACCATTTCTAATCAGACTGATTACCCACAACAATTAAACCATGTCAAATTTTATGTGAAGATTTCCACTTTAATTTTCCAAGTGATACAACATAAAATCTATGAAATTTAATCCCTATGAAATACTGTTCAAAATATCTTTCAATATATGAATCTATCTTTTCTCTCATAGTATCAAGTGCCGGCGTGAAATATCCAGAGCCAAGATACGCCAACATTATGATTCTGCAGCATGCATCAACCTGAGTTTATCCCAAAAATATACAATGTCATCAGAAACTGAGACTTCAATGAAAATATATGGCATGAGCAGGCATTGGGTTAAGCCTATTGGGCTGCTCGGATGTTCTGAAATGACAAGCGAGCGCCCTCTAGTGGACAAAATTGAGATTGTACATCAACAATTCCCTTCAGATTCAAAACCCCTACTGAGTTTTCAATACATTATTGTGGCATTGAAAACTTTGTCCTATGATAGGTTGTGTTAGTTCAAACACACACACATACAGTTACAATAGTAGCACACAGACACACAAGCACTCACACAAAGCAGTGCAAACACACATTGCTTCATACTGACAAACTGTAAAACAGACCAAAATATAAACCAAATAAATAAGAGCTCTAAGAGATCTGCTGCTAGTGTCTACATTACATGAGTCTTTGAGTTATCAAACATCATAGCTACACACATATTGTTCTTTCTGTATTCACATCTGTGTTATAAATAGGATAAAATGACTCAAGCGCCACTTTGCTAAAGCCTTTTGTTCAGAAAACACCAGTGTCTCTGTCTCTAACTGTATAACAGCACTTCTCTGTAGTGATGATGATGATCCTTGTCTTTCACTGTTTTTACTACAGTCTTTGTGCCAAGATGGGCTCATAATGTAAACACGTATAAAAGTGTCTCCACAAAAACAGCACTGATCCCTTACAGTCCTGTGAAAAATCTGTTGCAGCCACAGCCTTTAAACAACCAACCTGAGCAGCTGAGCCTTTGACAAACCTTCTATTTTATTGTTCATGCAAAAAGATTAAACGAATAGATACTTTCACTGAACTATCACTCTAAAGGTTGTTGTACATTTGGGCATTTTAGACTGGTCATTATGGCTTTGTGGCCTTGTTCCTCCAGGAATGTTGTATGCTCACTTGTGTATCCTTTTTGGCTTCTAGTTAGTAGTCTCGAAGAACATGAAATCCTGCAAAGAAAAAACACAGTTGAGTGTGAAAAAGAAAGCGAGATTTTGAGCTGATGTGCATTTTTCAGATCTTTTTCCAGTAAGAGGAATATCAGCCAAGGTGTAAAATGGATCCACTGATAAATCAAAGCCAAATTAACTGTAAAAACATGCTGTAATTTAAGCTTTTAAGCGTTTCGTGAAAAGTGTTTCCATTGAAAGTAGCTCTGACAAGCTGTTTTGCATTTATCCTGATTGGGGTGGTTTTGGGTCACATTTCCCACAAAATGTAGGCTAAGTGGTGCATTAAGTGGTAGGTACACAAAATCTCCAGCTACCAGTGCAAAGCAACATCATTCCTCATGAAAGCTGGGTCAAATGAGGCCACTGCATCTGCATCAGCCACACTTTGTCCATAATTACTCGTATTTTCCTCAGAAAGGATTCTAAAAAAGTTATCTACATGAAATTTTCCACCCAAGTCCACATTTTCTTGAAGCTGACACACAGTTGAAGAAACATAATATATTTGTTACTTTACTTACAATTAGAAAACAGGCACCAATCATCACAGCCTTCATTCTCACATCCAGATCCATAGGGAACTGGATGCCAAAATTGTCTGTATCTGTGAATGCTTCCCGAAGAAGTCCCGTCCACTGCTTGCTGATTTTCCCAATTTTGCTGACTTCATCCATCGTCAAAATCTGCAGACAAATCAGAAAAGAAAGATTTTGACATGTGTTGCATTTGGATAAAGATCGCTCCTAAACTTGTTTGGTTTTGCTGAAAGGAGATCATGGAACAACTCAAGAGCTCGTCCAATTTCAGCATTTTGCCAGCTGACACAGCAACCTCAGTTTCAGATTCTCTGTAATGACTTCAAAGCTGCGGTGGATGATCAGTAATAGTGATGTCATGCTTCAGTTATTCTCCTCTGTTTATAGTTAAAGGTCTGTATCACTGACCCGTATCCCCTTCACAGCTCAGTGTAATAAAGGCAGCTGAGGCATGGAACAATGTTCACACTGTAGCACACAGGAGCCTGCCCTGTGCAGTAGTGTCATCCAAGCTGCAGCCTCACTCTGATTGGAAACACATTTCCTGCTTCAGAACGCGAGAAGGATCCATTGCACAAAATTGTCCAGAGGGCAAGAATGTAACCGTGTCGTGTTATGTTTTCACAAATTTAATGGATCTGTGTGTTTAGATAAACCCACCTCAAAGTCAACATCTGGAAGGCAGCTCCATCCACAGAAGGGCCCATGGATCTTCAGCACAGGCTCACTGTGTTCGTTTGCTACGATGAATTTAGGAGAGAACGGGTGCCACTGTTGTAGAACATACCCCACTGTGTTACCGGGGGGAGCCTGAATCTCCAGCTGAGTGAAGGATTGTGGAGGACAGAGTGTGATTTGTAGTCATATCCTTACACATAAAAATATGTTGCACCAAGTTAAAGGGACTGTGAGGAGAAACTGTATGATGTGGATTGCAGCAACTTCTTCAGATGGAGGACTTGAGTAAACTGTCTGATCTTCTTTAAATGCTACTTTTTTTGTTCAAGATAACTTTTTACACGAAACAATGTGACAAGGTTATGGAACGTGAGCAAACAAACTTTGTAAGTTTGTAGTGTAGTTTACTAGTCTGCTACACTTCGCTCCACTCACAGCCCAGTGCTCTGAGACATATTAATACCATGTAGCATCAGTGAATCCTGGTTGTGTCCTGCCAGTGCTCATCTACCAAGCAGAGCAAACATAGCCTTGCTATTTTATTCACAGACTCTCAGGTTTGAACAGACCACTGCAGTATAACTGCTGCATGTGGATTGGACTGAACATTATTGCAAACAGCTCAGCCAGTATTTTAGCTTTTAGCCCATGTTCTACCATTCTCCCATTGAGCTTTCTTCTGCTCTTCTGTCTCTTTTCTGTCAGGCAGTCAAGCTCCAGTCCAACATTACTACTGAATGAATTCAAGAAATTGTTTTCAGCAGAGAAAAACACAGATCTCTCTTCTCACTGCAAAAATTTGTCAGCCAGCATAGCATTGTCATAGAGACTTCCACTTATCATAAATCAATCTGGTCCAATCCAACCTCATCGGTAAACCAGGAATTAGCATTCAACCTATTTTAGAGCTAATAATCTAATTTCAAATTGAGGATTGTGAACTATTATGATCCAGACATCAGACTTTTTCAAGATCACTTAGAAAGCCCTCACAGTCCCTTGAAAACAAGAGCACAGTGAAAATCACCCAAATGTAGGTACACTCACCTCTTGTAGACAACAAGGGAAGAAGCATGACATGCACTTCAATGGCCTTGTGACAGTTATGACTTCTTGTCCAAAATTATCAAGGACGTGAATGGTGAAGGAGCGCATTGGCCCACAACACTGTCGGCTCAGGCAGTCGTTTTCCTCGACTGCATAGAATACATTCTGGCCCATACTGTTGCGTACTTCATATTTGTTGTTACTTTCAAAACCAACAAGAGCTGTAGAGATAAAGAGGAAGTATCCATTGCAAAACCAACTGAGCATAAAAAGATAACAGTTGTGTTTTTTCATTTCTTTTCTGCAAAAGCCGTTTTATTTTGACCAACTTACCTTCAACAAGCTCAACTTTTTGTTTGATGAGTAACTGATCCACCTGGAAACAAAAAAATGAGAAACACTGCATTTAAAATCGAGATTTTTTTCGTCAACATCCAGCAAGTTTTTCAAGCAACTAAGCAGACTAAATATTGCTGTAGAGGTGAGAAGATTGTACAGGACTTAAGAGGGTGACCATATTCTAAAAAACTAAAGGGGACCTCTGCTGTCTCGGAAATCCTACAAAAGTACCAGAAGATTCTAAAAGATGACAAAGTGGCTTAACCTATACATTTCATTATTATACCCCTTCCTCGATATTTTGACTTTTAACATCACAATACTGAGTTTTTGTTTCAAATTTTGACTTCTGATCTCAAGACTTTGACTTTTTTATTACAAAAAGTTTTTTTTTCCACATGATTTCTACTGTGACACCAGATTTTGTCTAAATTATCTGCCAAATTTGAATTTCTAATCCATACTGTTGACTTTCAATGTCATAATATTGACTTTTTTATCTCAAAATGTTAAATTTTTTCCTCATAATTTGTACTTCACCCCAAAATTTTGTTTTAATTATCAAAGTTGTTTTTTTTAAATCAAAATTATAACTATGATCCCAAAAATGTTGACTTTTATCTGAAAAATTTCAGGTTTTGCTCATAATTGTGACCTTATCTCAAAATTTCAACTCAATCATCTTACAATTGGGTTCCTTGATCTAAATGTCGATTTTATGTCATAACTGTAACTTTTTATCCTAACTTTTTCCAAAGCTTGACTATATTTTCACACAATTTAGAATTTCCAATTCAGATTTTGACTTTTTATCCCAGTTTACCAATCACATGAAAAAGTGTCTTGAAGAATATGACTCAGGACAAATTCACACCTTTCTTTCTTACCTGAGTGAGGTATTCTAACCCCGGTGGGCAGCCTGGTATCCCAGGGTTGGGTACAGCATACATATTCATCCTGTAAACTGGAGGGAGACCTGTTGATAAATTGAACGTTTAAATGAGAAACAGCGCCATCTTGTGCTTCTTCGGACGACAATCACAAACAAATGAAGAAAAAATTGAGCGGAATCATGTTTCTCGTTTTTATCTGTAATGTGTTGTCAAGGTAACAGTAACACTGCAAAATGCTCGTGACTCTCATGACACAGTCTTTGAGTTATTTTTCCCGCGTGAAGGAAGAGTGAGGCAGCTCGTGCTCAGCTTAGGGGGCGGCTTCACTTCCAGACCTACGAGGTGGGCGACACAGACACTAATCTTGGTTGTAGAGACGTGACGGGCTCTGACGAGAACACAGCACTGTGTGAAATCCTCTTACGCTGATTGTTTACTGTAACACTTCACTTCACGCTACAAAACCCTGCTTCAAAAGTAGGCCACGTCCACGAGCATCTGTGAGACTGATTCTGATAGAAATGGTGTGTTTACTGCCCATGAACGATTCGTCAGCTGATATGTAGAGCGCACGCTCGAGTCTTGTTAACCTACTTCGGGATATAAGAAAATGGCGACTTACTAAAAGCGACCAGAAACACTTTCAACACAGTCCCGACAGTTTACACAAGCCTTAAAATGAGCTTTTTTTTAATACAAAGCGGAATACTCACCGATATTTCACCTGCTACAAGAATGATACCAGGCCACTACAGAACCAAGCCTATGGAATAAACCTATAATCTCATTGGTCGACGTCAACGTACTTCCCATAACCAAGCACCAATAGTAAGCCAGGAATATAGAAACGGACCTAACAGAATGGAACACACAATACTAGAACCTGCTATATTAGAACCTACAATGTTTATGGGCTGAAAAAAAAGAGTATAGATATTTTTTTACAAACAATATTCACATTTTCTTGAATTCCTGGTAAACTTTTTGAAAGAGCACAAAAGGTTAGAGCAGAAAAAATATTAGGGTGACTTTCCAACTTCAGTCAAATTTGGTCATCTTTTTCTTTTTTAGAAAATCAAACTCATACAGTTTTTTTAAATATTCTGAGTCTGTGTGTCGAGATGAATAAAAAAATAATGCTGAAATTAGTTTCTTTTCATTAATAAGAGTAAATAACTAAAATTTCAAGCAGAAAATTATAGTGTAAATGAACCATCACAGAAACATGAACTTATAATAAGCAATGTACTTTAAGGTAGCAGTGGGGAACAGCCTACACAGGGTGGCCTAATAATGTTTTGAAACGCAATATATTTAACATTTACATCTTTATGAAGTTACATGTTTTTGGCTCCAGAAAATTAATTCATAAGTATACATTTGTTGTGTGTCCTTATTTCCATATTGTGTGAACCTTGTGTGTTCTCTGAAAACATTGCAGATGTAAGATAGCTGCACAGTGCTCCTCTCAGACATCACAGAGCAGGTTCAGTAAAGTCTTTGGGACTTTACTGAGCCTCAATACTCATAGTGGAGCTGGGGATGGACAGAGTGCACATGAGCAAAGTGTGTGAAAGGTGCACACTAACAAAGGCCAAACTGAAAGTTAAATATCGATCGAATATGTCAGATCTTTCTCAATAATTCATGCTGGACGAATCCAGTTTTGTGGATTCTGATAAATCGATGAAAGGCATTTTTTTTTGTCTTTTCAAAGTTGTAGTTATTTCTTATCGATAAAATTTTCATTTTATTGATTTTGTTGCCACCCCTGCAAGTTGACCCACTATAATAAGTCCAATGTCCAACCCATTTAAGGAGTGTATGGTTGGATGCAGAGTGCAGAAATAGAGGCCTTTACCACAGGGTTGCCCATTAGTGCATGCAGAAATGAACAAAACATGTATTACACACAACTAATCAAAAACAAAATGTAAGGAAAAGTATTTTACGCTAACAATGAGTAAAAAATGCATCAAGAACACACCAAAAAAATACATTGGTGCGTAAACAACATATGTGGCATCAACTTACATACAACACCCAAAGGCTAAATGAATCGTGTCCATCGAGAATAGCATCCTTCTGTATGAAAGATGTATTTATACTATCAAATAACATGCAATGATTGTGTTACAGCTGCTTCTTTCACAAAAATTACATGTTTTAAGGGACAGTTGTTTGGTCTCCTCCAATGAGGTGGGAGAATAATTGTGAACAGCTGTAGCCACAAAGTTGTACTCAGTCACTGAGCTGCACAAACAAGTAGAGGAGACAGAAGTTTTATCCCTTAACACTATGATACAACTGAAGAAGAGTAAAGCAGGGAGCTGGGTGAGATTTGTGGTGTGTTTTAATGCGAGCAGAGATGGGGAAAAAGTGTTTTGTTACTAAAACCACTATTAATTTCAGCCTCTGATACTGCATTGACGTGGCACCACAGAGGCATATTGCTGCCACGTTATGAGAAAAAAAGAGATCTGTATCCCGTTAAAATATGAGAAGTTCTATATGTGAACAAGATTTATTTTTGTTTGTTATGGTACAACAATATATTTTTAATGCTAAAATATCATGTTTCCTAATTGACCTGGATTCCCGTTTTCTGTGCTTGGTCACTTATTGGGCAGCAAGTGTAAAGCAGCAAGACCTTGCACCATCCTGACCGCAAAATTAAAGCCTTTGACTTCTTGATACCCAAGATTTTGTTTCGTGTGCATTTTTTTTTCCTTGCTATTTGGGATAAGTAAAAGTAAGTATAAAAACGAAACTTGTTCTTTGTACAGGAGCTTAAGTGTTTTTTATTATTAGTTAGCTACTATTTTTCAATTATGTTCAGTATGTTCATAACTACTCTGTTTTTTTCTCTGGTATGTGTGATGAGTTGTCATGTCACCTAAAGAAGATGTTGGCAGTGTCCCTGACTGTGACTGAAAGGTCAAAGTTTAAAAAAAAAAAGAAGTATCATGAGTCTGAAAGGCAGAAATGTTATGTCCACGTATGTGGCATATGGAGGATAATGTAGCTTAGCAGGCTATGCGCAGCATGTTTGCATACAGTGATTTGATAGTTATCACATTTAATACTAAGATAAGAATGAAAAAAAATTTTATTGTAGGAAATCCTTAAAATGAATTTAAACTAATATGAAAACAGCAACAACCCAGAAGTCATGCAATTGCTTTCAGAAGCATCTTAATGTTAATTTATGTCAAATGAAATCTGATTAACATTAACTTGATTTTTAGTTTAATGGTCCAACTCAGGGTTGTCAAACATACAGCTCGTGGACCAAACTGAGTGGTCAAACTGTCAGATGGTTTTGCCAAGTTTGTGTATTACAGGGCAGCTTCAGGACAGAAGAAATTTATTTGGAAGAGGAGGGGGAAAACTTTATCTTTTTCCTAAATAGTTCCCACTTGAGTTTGTTTGTGCAGTGTTCCAGGTCAGGACAACTACACAGGTGGGAATGAATATCAGTTCGTAATTATGCATGATCATGATTAGTTGTTAGATTGTATAGACTAAATGTTTTTACAGGATCTGTATATTGTAATGTAAATGTGTAAATGATGCACTAAGACATAATATTGTTTAATATACATTTCTTCTTCTGAAGAAGTTCCAGGTTGTTTTGTTATGTTTTAAAAAAAAAGATAGTTCATTAAAATTGAACATTTTAGTATCTGGGCCAAAACAAAAGGGAAATTTCGAGTTGTCGTTAAATATAAGTAATGAAGAACTGATCAGATTACACTGTATGTTTCCCCTGGATTAAAATTAGTTTGGTATCTCTGGTCTAACAGTGAAAAGTCACTCATGAAGACAAATACAATACAAGCTTGCCTGAATTTCTCTATGTTTGCACATTTAAAGTGCCTGGGCTAATTTATTGCAAAAACAAGAAGAAATCCATAAATTAAAGCAAGTTTTTAAAGTCTTCAGTTGCACTGCTTCTCATAACCCTCACAATAAGACACTGTTGGTTCATAAAAGTTGTAATAAAGTCGTACTGTTGCAGCCCTTTAGGCAGTAACAGAACTAGAATTAAAGAGAAAAATCCTCCCAGACGCTTGATGTGCTCTTGAACCTGATGAGTGGGTTATTATACTTTGTATCCACTGGAGAGCAGTGTTGAGCTAATGATGCTCAGCCTTATGGCCATTACAAAGACTAATGCACAAATTGTCTTTTCACTGTGAAACAAAACAGCCCCAAATATACGCCGTGCACACACAAATACACTTACAACTCTGTTACAAATGACGTGACTTTGGTGGGTCGAGTTTCCTTATTTGCGGATACAAATTACCTGATTTCCTCAAGCGCTACTGATTTCTGCGAGATACACTAATGAGAACAAATGACGACTGGCGTGCAGATCTGCTGACACTTCAGGCACAGACAACTAAAAACATTTTTTAATTGATTCATCTTACAGTAATTGCCTTTAGTGACCTAACATAGCCCAGAAAACATGGCGCACACAATGAGTGGGGGCTTAGACAAATAGACAAAAGCACAAATGTTTAGTATGAATGTTTACAATATTGTGTGAATTTCAGGTGTGAAACAAAGCTATGAGTTGGATCAAAGGCCTGTTTTATGACCCCTGGTGCCAAAGCAGGGCTGAAACTTATGTTCTCTATCAGTGAGATCAAAACAACAGTGATGCAATGACTTTGAAATGGTGGCTCCCATCTGAATAAACACACTGGGCAGTCAGGGGTCTTTGAGAGCCAGTCAGATTGTCTTTTGGACTCACTTCCTCCCACCAGGGGTTTTTGTGTGTCTATGCGCACAAAGTGTACAGTATATTCTCTACATTCCTACCTGTTTAACAATTCCTCCTTGTGTTTGTGCTTTTAGTTTTTTTGTGCTTTGCGTGAAGGTGGTGCTCTTTACCCGCTCGGGTAATCTTTCGTGCACTCCTAACGAGCTTGTCATATTGGGCGCATAATGAGGAGCCCAAAGATGAATGTAAAAATGCCTCCATTACACCGCTTTCATCCTGGTGTTCATTAGGTTAGCATAAGGTTACAATACATTACAGCAGTCCCAATGTTCTGCAGACAAAATTGCATGTGTCACTGAGGGGCTGTGTGTTCGTTTGCTAGTGATAACACACACAGAAATACAAGTAAGTGTACATGCTGAAAGTTGATTTTTGGATCCAATTTGGCATGTTGAAGTGTTTTTGGTACATGTATTTCAATGCTCACTTCATATCAAATCGTCTTTTTTTTGTCAGGCATCTTTTGTGCATGGTCTCATCCTCCCTGGATGTCCAAATTTGCCACATTCACCGCTTTTGTTATTCCATCTCTGTCTCCTCACCTCTGCCCATCCCTCACCTCCCCTCTCCTCTTTCTATTTTTTTTTATTTCTCCCATTTCTGCACCCCTGTCAAGTGCTTTGTTTGCTGTGACTTTCCATGCGGTTATCTGAGCGCAGACAGTATGCCTCACCCTGGCACAGGACCTCAGTTTCCACGGCAACTTTATAATTGTTTTGGATGCGTTCCAAGCGCCACTGGATACCGAGGCATTATTGATGTCAAAAGAAACATGTATGAAACGAGGAGATGTGGAGGCGTCCATATGGTTCTGTACACAGCCTCATGCGACGCCATTTAACCGTTTTTCAATGGGAGGTTTGTGATACTGCTGAATGGTTCCCACATGTGTCGCGTGATATTTCATAATTTTGATCTTTCTCCGTCACAAAGGGATAATAGCATGCAATCCAAGCCAGTGAGCTGTGCAATATTTCCTTCTATTCATGCCATTAAGTCATTGTCACAGTATGCACTGCTGGAATGAGTACGGCAACCTTCGTGAATACAATATGTCCATCATGATGCGTTAAAAAATCTGAATAGTGCAAATGAGAATGAACACATAAAGGGGGATGAAATGAAAGTCCGTACAGTAAAGTATGCTGCTGCTGGCCTCATTCACTTCAAGAGGCTTTTGTTTTGACAGGAGTGGCGGTATGAGTTATCCCACCGCTTGTCACCATAACCATATCGTGAAACCCCCCCTCCCCACTCAACTCTCTTTCACTTTCACATTCACACACATGTATGAACAGCCTGGCAGCACCTCTGAGCCATGAGCTGTGGCCACATTAACCACAACGCCACAACACTCATTAAAATAACATATAGTGTCAACAGCAGCGTGGCCCCGTGTGGATAACCCCAAAAGTGCTCCTCCTTAACTCACAAATCCACACGCTTCTCTTTACATCAGAGATTTGCCCTCCAAGCAGCCGGCCTGCTTCTTCGTACTGCAGCTTATGAAACTTTCTCCCTCCGAATATATAACAGAATATGTGAAAGAACCGAAACCGAAAATGAGGCCCTGACTGATCTTTTTCCTCTGATCTCAAGCCTCCCCTCCCTCGGCTTAATTTATGACCTGCGAGGAGGAACCCAGGGAGTGAGAAGTGAGTGAGACTGGTGTGAAAGCCCTGAATAGAGCTGGGGCAACAGGCCCTCCAAATAACACAAAAGAGGCACCACAGCTGTTTGGAGGCAACACAAGCCCCTCCGCGAGGCTCTACTGTCTTCTTCACCGAGCTCCCAGACTGGCACTCACGCTGACTTTGGAAGTCGAGTTGTTATATGAACACTGTAACACAATCATCACATTGAATTTGTGGGTGGAAAACCTTCCAAGACAAGGCCCATGTGAGTTGAGTTTAAAAGGAGTAACAGGAAATAAAAAATGGCTATTTTGCTTGAATAAAATCTGTCGTCTGTCATGGAAATTTATCGTCAACACTCAAAAAAAGAGGATGCTCACACTGTGACATTGGAATTATTAGATCCGCGCCTGATGCTAGGAAACAGAAATAAAGAGGGAAACATGTAAATGAAGGTGGAAAAAAGGGATCAATCCAAAAGAAAAGGGAAGGAAAAAACGCACAAGACTCAGCCCTGATCACCTTTACAGCAGAGTTGGGTCTTATGAGGAACCCGCTGAGGAAAAAAAAAGTGTCACCAGTCTCTGTGAGCTCATTGTCAAGTGCCGGTTACCGACTGTCAACTGAGGCTAAAAATGATTTCAGAATCCGGGGTTAGAAGTTCAGCGCTGTTTTCTTCCCCCCAGACTGAGGGGAGAAACGCTGTCACTATCGCCGGGGCCTGTAATAATTTATTCTTTGTCTGTACAAAACTCTGCTGGCTCTCTGTTCTTATGTCTGCTGCTTTGGCTAGCTAGCCACATGCAGGACATGTGTGTACTTTGGAGATGATGGCAGCCTACCTTATAACTTAATTGACGCCCATGTGAAAAGTGTAAAGTCTGATGTTAGTATGTTCTCTGCTCGCTCTTCTGTGTTAGCATTATCTGGCTTGCCTATTTTGTCTTTTCTTAATCTCTTAAGACCCTGTGCCCACACATGTAAACATTATATTTCTGCCTGTCAGACCCATGAAACAACATCTTTTAAAACTTTGACCCATTAGCAACTTTTACAGACACTGCCAACATCATCTTCAGGTGACATCACAGCTCACCTAATTCCACTGAAAAAAGTCAGTGTAGTTGTGAACAGCAACACTTATAACTAAAAACTAGTAACTCACTTATATCACTAACAACATAACTTCATGTACAAAGACCAAGTTTAGTTTTTAAGTCTTACTGATCCCAAAATGCAAGGGGAAATCAAAAATGCACACCAGACAAAAGCTGGGGTCTCAGGAGGTTAAGACAGACATCCATATTTCAGTCCAGAAACACAAAACTACATTGTGTAATAAAAACAACACGGTGAAATAAGACAATATACAGAAATCATATTCAGTTGGGAAGTTTTGGGGTATTTGAAAACCATTTCCTTGTCATAACACATGGAATTAGCATAGTACTCTCTCTTTCCACTTGTCTCTCCAAACCGTACACACAGAGACGATCTGGAGCCATCTGCAGACCACGATCCATCCCCTAACACTGGGGATCACAAAGGTGTTATTTTTCAAAGCTGGCCCTGTCCACCTCCTGCCGAGGTTGCACGGCTGCGGTTCAAGGGAAGGTGGGAAACTTCTGAGGCCCCGTTCCCCTTGTACCCCCCTCCCTGTCGCCTCCCTCCTTGGGGGCAGCCCTTTGAGGGTGTCATAACCACGGCCTGTATAACATGGGTTACTGCTGACGGCGGTTGGTCACAGTTGATGAAGCCTTTAAAGAAGCTTCGCCTCTCATGGTTTGTGTTAAAATTCTGGGGAGCTGGAGCAAGGCCTGGCTCCCAGACCATTACACACGCAGGACTAACAAGAGGACTCTAGAGTGGGCCCTGCATTATGACTTGTGATGGGTAGAGGGTGCTCCAAGTCCATGTTTGAGGAGAAGATCACTCAGTGCATTGCAACCCTACACTGCTGCCTCCAAAAACCGAAATCAGCCTCTCCATTTTAGTTCCCGTCCTCCGAGTTGCCTCCACAAAATGAACTCTCAACATTTTGTGCTACAAGTCGTTCTACCTTTCTGGAAACTCAAATGCATGTGTGCATATGTTTCAAATGGACAAATCTGCAGAACATGCAGCTGTTGTGGTGCTATCCTGTTGTCTTGCAAGTTTTTTTGGGAGGGGAAGGTAAAATGGGACAGTGAGCCATGACGGCGCGGTGGTAATAGCATGGGAGGGTTCGCAGCACCTGGTACTCACCTCTCTCTCTGCAGAGTCCCTGTGGACATGGTGTCCTGCTGCTGCACCGTAAAACTTGATTGTGGAAAACATGATCATGCTGTGGCCGATAAAAGGAAAAAGCGGGGACGGGTTTTATTTTCAAATTTTGGTTGTTATCAAAAAGGAGGGACAAAATGTTCTGCCAGGTTTTAATTTTTCAGGTTGTTTGTGGAGGAATTGTAGTTTGATGAAACGTCTGTGGCAGAGATTGAAAAGCTTTTGCAATTTTGAACGCATGTTGTGTGTTTTTATGAAAATTACAGTCACGTTCAGACACTCAGTCAGTAACGCTATCACATTGACAAAGGTCCACTAAGTACATACTGTTAATCTTAAGTGTGAATTCAAAAGACATTCAGTGTAAACAAGGTATTACAAAAACAAAAACTTTTTCAATGAAATTTGAATTAATGAAAAAAAAATTGAAAGACAATTTTTAGACATTATTTTAGTTACAGAGACAAAATACTTTTTTATGTTTCAAAACTTAACTTTATTTTGAAAGGACATGGGATAGAGTTGATGCACATTTTTAGCATTAAAACTAGTCTGTATCTATAATCGCTAAACATCTTTTCAAAGAAATTGTTATGATCGATTTTATATTGAGTCAGTTATGATTTTTTTTTTCTTCCTATTTGTCTTGCAAAGAAAAACGTGCAAACTACACTGGCTGTTTTTTTGACTGTGATGAAGTAGTTTTGTTTGAATTTCTCTATACGAATTCAAATTTATGGGGTTGATGGCACCCCTCTTCTTCTTCTTCTTCTTCTTTTTAATTGCAATTTTAGAAAATACTCCTTGAATTAGTATCACATTATCTTTGTTTATCAATATTTTGCATTTGTTCTAAAAAGACTGCGTGAAGCAGAATATTCAGTGCACAGAGCATGAGTTCTGAATATTAAGTGTGAAAGCTCCATGAGTACAGTGAGTGTGCTGTTTCCTCCACAGCTCTGTGAGTGTGATGAACTGGGCCTAAGCAGACGGATCCAGCGAGGCAGCCACCTTGCCCTGTGTGAGTCTATGTCAGTGCAAAGTGTAAAGGCCAGAGCGGTTCAGGACTTCTCCTCGGGCTGTCCTACGTGAGCTGCAGCATGTGGACAACACGGCTGATGGAGGCTGGGCACCTCACAAAGCTCCTCTGTTCTTTGTGCTGTTGTACTTCTATCTCTCTTTGTCTTTCTCTGCAAACACACACACACACACTCATGCAGGCACACTGAAGAGTTCTCTCTACACAGTTGGAAAGACAGGGGTCACTGACTGGATGCTCCCAGCTGAGTACTTCAGTGCAGCCCTTCTCTGTAACACACACCCGCACACACACACACATACACACATGAACTGTTAATGTCTTTTTCCATTCTGAACCCCGCACAAAGCTTTGGCCGTGTTTTAATCTGCATTTCTCTGACAAACTCAAGCATTAACTGAATGTTTTTCTCGTTTATTACAGTGAAAATTATGTCATGAAAGAATTCTCAGACAGCTGAGGAAACGTCGACTTTGTTGATCAGAATAACAGTATTAATGGTAAAATGTTTGAATAGTGTTCCTCAAAACAAATCAGTCAGAAAGTCAGACTTGAGACTTTTTCTGTTCCCACTACTGGTGTGATTTCATAGAGAAAGAATTAGACATCGTCACCACGGTAAGAAGATCAAATTCTGTCTGTTTTGGAACTCCAAAGTAAAACAATCTTTATCCTGGGTCATAACTTTGGGATCAGTGTCATGTTCAAATCTTTTCATGTTCATATTTTTTCTATATCTCACATCTTTTGCGATTATGTGATCATTTAAGGCTCATAGAAATTTAATCCAGACACACAAGATATATGAATACAAGGTTTTTATAGTGAATGGGTCTTTTATTGGCAATGCACAGGATGTCCTGCAGTGATTCGCTGGAGATCCCATAAAAGCACTGAGTTTTACCTGAGTATGTACAGGGGTCTCACATCATTGTAATAAAAATAATGTAAGATGAGAGGAAAAAGAAATGATGATAGAAGGAATCAAAAATGAGTGATACTTTTGAAGCAGAACTTTCACTTTTTTCAAGCCGGTCTGTAGATGATTCAATTGACAGCCTCTCGATGTGCTGATGAATTAATCAACGCCATAATGCTGCAGTATCGATCAAAAGCGCAGTAATCCCATGGCCGTTAATCATTCGTGTCAAAATGGGAGAAACATAACCCAGCCAGGCCGTGCAGGGGGTCGAGCAGAGGAAGTGGAATGCATGAGGAACAGGGCAGGGTTGATCCCTCTGCCGCTTTGACGTCAGGCATCCATCTACCAGTGTTATTCCTTAATCTGATTCACTTGGCTGCTCAGCGGACCGGCGTTGCCTGTTGGAGAGGTTTCACGTGTGTGATGGATGCTATTGTCAGAAATGCCAAGGTCAATATGCGACGCAGCAGCAAAAAAAAAAAGAAAAGAGGACTTTCTTATTTCAAAAAGTGCTTCCCATGTATCATCATCTCTGCAATCTGACCTTGCTTCTCTCTGTAATAACATTCACAGGGAGGACAACTGCTGGGTGCGTGCTCATGGGTTGGCGTTGATCTTTAAAACGGGTCATGGCGCGGCGGAGAAGAGGCCTGTGTCACTCATGACAGTATGCCGGCATATTACTTACACCAAGACAGATCTGGAAATAGAGTCATTCTGGTGTGAAAGCTGGAGGATGATTATGTCTTGATTTGAACAGAGGGGCCAACTTTTTACTGCTCTGTGTACAAGAGTGATTAGCTGAGACTGAGACACATCATCGCATCATCAGCTAAACAGATTTAGAATAATGATGCCAATTTTGGCAAATTACAGAAAAGTTGTCTCGTAAAGAGAAAAGAATTCAGCGGAACAGTTTGTCAGTTTGACTGACAATGTCAGCTTTTACTTACTTTTGTTTCACATTATGTGATTTACCGAACCACATCACCATTAAAACTGAAGCTCAGCTGGTAGCTACTCATCCCACATCAGTTGGAAGACATGAAAGTGGGATTTTCTTATTGACATATCCTGTTGCTGCAACTCTTTGACCCAATGCTTGAAACAATTCATCAAAGAAAGAATAGCAGATGCTTTTCTCTGAATACTTTCCCTTAACAATTTTCCTTTCAAGTGTTGAATGAACTTTAAAAAAAATCAGAAAATGTGTAAAAACACGACTTATTGTATTTTACTTCATATACTATTGTTATCACATAAAGATTGTAATAAATATAATTTATTTGTTTGTGTAAGTATAGAGCTTATTATATAAAACTTGCATTAATTGCTTCTAATTAATTGCGATGTCACCATATGTCGATGATGCACTTACTTATATGCCATACTCCTAAATATGGTTCAGAAACCATCAATTTCAGCTGATTTCAGCTCTATGCACTCATTCCCACCAATGTGGCATTAAGCTGAAAGCATTGGTTACTGTAAGGGACTTTAGTTGAGAGTAATTTCTTGTATTTAAACTATCAGGTAGTCATTTTCCCCCACCACTCAGCTATTAGCTTAATTAAACATAGAGTTGTAGTAGGTTTAATGAGAAGAAAAACAACACATAGCTGTGCCATAACAAGATGGACATCATGCCATCAAATCCTCTTTCCCCTCCGTGATGTAACTAAGTGGCTGCAAATTCGTGCAGTGTCTCCCCACTGTGTCCTCATCTTTGACTGTCCACCGATTCCTCTGCTCCCACAGGAGGGACTGACCCCCTCAGCCACCTGGGGACGACCCCCCTACGCACAGTTAAATATGCTCACAGGAAGGAAGCTGACAGGAGAAAATCACGTCCCTAATGCTCTCCACCAGACCTGCTGCTTCGTCCAGCTTCTTTTATTCTACGGCCAGGGAATAAGAAATACCCCAAGTCTTAGAAAATGACTTCAATTAACCGTAATGTTAATCACTATAGCTCAGAACAAAAGTCAAGCTGAGAAATCCCTTGATGGAAATTGTTATAATTGCCCTAACAACGGGAATGAATATTTCTCCCTGCTTAATTACATGTGACTTAATATTTAAATATACCATTTGCGGGTTTTAAAGTATCTTAATCACAGCCATTAATTTTAAATATCTAGCATTTGGAGTGGCGGGGGAGCAGACAAACACCTTTTACAGTGTGACTGGTTACATGTGGCAGGTAACGTTAGCAGAATGTCAGGTATGTATTATGCACGAGGTGCTGCTGACAGGGTCTGTATGCCTCGACAAGAACAGGTAATTGTGCTTTCCTCCTACAGTAGGAGGTAGGGAGCGATCTGTTACGCTCAAGCTACAGTCTGACTTGTAGGTTTGACCCATCCATCATAAAAAACATCATTCAACAAAAAACAACCAAAATCTTCAACATTTCCATAAATGAGAAAGGTGATTTAATTCTAAATTTAGATGATTTAAAAGAGTTGGTTGATGTTGTCTTCAGTTATTTGGAACACACATAAGCAAAAACACCATTTAGTTCTTGCCTCTGATTCGAAAGAGTTTGCATGTTTAGTCTGTATCTTAGACGCAGCTCAATCTGCAGAATTCACGGTTCCTGTAGAGGTTTGTTGGCCAAGATTACACTTGCTCTTGTTTTACTGTCATTGTAAAGAAAATATGTAAAACCTGAGCTCACTCTGGCATCCAGTTTGTGAGATTTTACTTTCTTTAGATAATTACATTCTTAATTTGCAAGTATGGATATAAATGGTGATTGAATGAGTTAGATTCAAAGATAAGTCACAAGCTTTTTTGTATTATGATAAATAATTGTTTAACAATGAAGTCTAATAATTCTATTTTTTTGGCAGAAATATGTTTCAGGTAGATTTTATTCTGCCCATCATTGTAGAATTTTAATATATGCCAGCCAATAACTGTTTTTGATTTCATGTGTTAATGTAGAACAGGGAATCACATCAAAGTAAACATGATTGCAGAAAGTGACATGTAGAATAGAATAGCTAGGAAACACTGGAAAAAATGTCAACACAGCTAAACAGCAGTTAAGACTGCCTGCAATGGCTGCAGGCATGATATGTTGAAATAGTAAGCAGCAGCATTTTAACACATTGATATTGACCATTATGATTTTCCTTTCTTTTTTTCCTATTTTTTTATTTTTAACCAACTTGCAGGCCTTCCCCAATGTGGATTGTTTCAAACCAGCCCTACCAACCATCCAGCTATTAAAGTGGTCTATCACTGATGCTAACATTGATGTTACTATTCATATTTTTTTTTGTTAGCAAGCCAAAATTTGCAATGACTGTAGTTCAGTGCAGCCAGGCAGCAAGAAACTTTTGGATTTAGTCATCACTCTACTTTCTGTAGCCTTTCAAAGTGTTTTGGGATTCCTGATAATTTTATGACCTCATTTGCTTGTTTTGAATGAAAAGTGTGGTTCCTTATACACTTTGCCATTTTCACACAGACTTTCCCAGAGCTGCTTATACTGTTTTTTTCTCCTATCTTTCCATTTAACAGTTTCTAAAGTCTGCAGGGTCAATGGTGAGTTGATTTGATGATTTGTTGGCTGAGACTTAAAAATAGGTTCCTAATTTAGCATCTAAGTCTTTAACCATGCCTAACTACCAACTGTAGCAGCTTCAAAATACCAAAAAATTGTTAAAGAAATCACAAAAAAAATCATTTAAAAAATGTTCATAAGATAAACATATTGAAATGAATCACTGTGAAGTTTTATATTACTGAAGGGACTATGTACAATATAAGACACATTTTATCAGCTGATGTTCTGTAGTTAGACTAGCTTGTAGCTCACTTGCTCTAGACACTGGTTGCGGTTTTAGAAAATCATGGACACTTTTTAAAAATTCTTTTTTGACTAAAATAAATGAAAGATATGTCTAAGACATAAATAAGGAGCTTTCATTTTGCAACAAAAGTCATCATGCTCATTCCCCCCTTCTCCTCTGTGGTCATTTAGAAACTCGTCACTCGGCTTCTCAAGGTTCAGAGGTGGCAACCCCAGTGTCCTGGCCAGCAGCCAACAGTGACACTCCCAATCTGGCCACCTAAATCACCGCCTCATCTAATTGGCCAAATCACCCGCTGCTCTCAGACCCCCATTGCTGCGTGGTGAAGGCCTTCTGAGGAATCAGACAATGTTTGCAAACTGTTAATGTTGTGTTTGGTCAGTGATCTGAGACATTTCCAACAGTCGGGGACAAAAAAGTTGGAGAGAAGTAAGGGGGGAAAAAAAGTTAGGACTGTTGAACAATAAAAATCATTTTTTTTCATTTCATGTTTGAGTTTCAACTGTGAGAAGAAGTTTTGAGCTTCAAAGCAATTACTGCAATACACACAAATCAAGCAGACACTGGGATGCAGCATTTCCACCATGCTGTCATTTATCGAGAGTTGACAATAAGCTGAAATGCTGCAGGGCTAACAGACACACACGCGTACACCCAGAAACACACACGGCAACAGACAACTGCTTCTGCACGCTCAAGTTAAGCAGGCCTTTGGGTCACGCAGTGTGAGTGAAAAACAGAGAGTGGGAGTGAGCGAGCAGCTGCAGGAGCCATGGGGCGGGTTGGGCCTTACGGCGAGCAGCGAGGGGCTGGGGGGAGGCTTAGGGGATGGAGGAGGCAGAGGAGGGCTGCGGGGAGACCCTGAGCTAGGGGCCGCCTGTTTAATTGGAGCTCATTTACACAGCAGTGGAGCAGGAGACACCTGAAGGGCCTTCCCTGCCTTATCAGCTAAATGGCTCCCACTCCCCACACACACACACACACACACAGACACACACAAACACACACTCCATTTCTTGTTTATTCAGTCTTTTTACTCTTACAAAACCATCCCAGTGCCAAAGGTCCAACTATTCCTCCAGAATGTGTTTGTCAAAACTGTTTTTGGCTCATGAAATCATCTTATGGCCAAAGAAAAACACAGAAGGAGGAGGAAGTTCTCCTGCGCAAAAAAGGTCAGCGAACGCCTCATGAACTGATGATAAATTCTGCTCCTGCAAGATAATGAAATCACCTATAGTTGACAGAGATAATACCCACCATACCTTCTTCCTGTTGCCTTGAAAAGATGTTAGAGGATGGAAGGTTGAAAACAGGAGGGGGAATGTGATGAGGAGGAAGAGAAGGAGGAGGAGGAGCAGAGCCAAAAGAAGGAACAACTTACTGTAATCATAGTCATGTTCAATCAGACACCTGCTATTAAGTTGATAAATACACTTTTCCCAGTGTGAGTCCGGATACACTGAGTACCCCTAAGGCACTGTTCTGCTCTTTAACTACCTACTCTGCCTGGCTTCTTCACTCAACCACCGACTCTCTTCCCATTAACTCACATTGCACTCAGTCTCACAAGATGTCCCTGAATCCATCCCTTATAGTGCGCTGTATGATTGACTAAATGCAGTCCTCCATGGTGAGACAGAGAACAGATTTGGTGAGTGGTTTTTCTGGCCGTTGAGGAGTGAAAAGGGTAGGGAGTATGGGACATTTTTAGGTCATTACTAAGTACTATTTTGTTCTTTTTTTCCCTCCGTGCTTACAGTAATAAGAAAAAATGGGAGCAAGAGTGTGTGTGTGTGTGTGTGTGTGTGTGTGTGTGTGTGTGTGTGTTTGAAGGGGGCTCTGCAGACAAAGCTTCTTGCCTCTCTTAATCTCTTGTCTCGCCTTTTCAGCTCCCGTCGGTGCCCACATGCTGGCGACGGGGCCAAGAGGATGCCTCCTGTCGAGTATCTTACTCAGCACGGTGTCACGGCCGCCATCGCACCTGATAAACATTAAGTACAGGCTGTGATAGCTAAGTGTTATTATTGTTGTTTATTCATTTTATGTGCCCTTAGTGTTTTACTGTCTTTTCAGCTTGTCTGCAGCTGTCGTTTGGCAAGATAAGACAGCGATGCCGGGCTTTGTATGTCTTTTTGATTCATTTTCCGCAGACCAAAAGAAAAACAAGGTACCTGCTTCAGTAAGGCTGGAGAGTTACCGTAATGACTTGAATATGACGTCTCTTACTCCTTGAAATATACCTGTAAAAAGAGGGATTTTCTTTTTTCAGGGTTTGGAATTTATTTCTCACAACATATAGCACAACTTTGATGTAGAGCTACTTGACCTCTCATGACTGAGGATGCACAATAACAGACTTGTGAGATTTAAAACACCAAATCATCCACATCACTTTGTAATCCTGCCTTGTGAATTTTGAACTTTGACTCGTGCTATAATTTTAAGAATGCTATGAAAGCTGTGAGTGTGTTTAGGAAGCACTTCCTTGGTCTCATAGTGAGATACTATTGATGCATGTACTATAATCTTTAGAAATAGGTTCAATCATCAAGGTGATTTCCACCGTATTCAGCAAAGTTCACAGGATGCAGTTTCTCTGCAGCTGCTGCTCTTTCTTTTAAGTACCACTTGTTTTGAAATCTTGCTGACTCCCAGTGTAGGAGTTGGATTCAGCTTCAAGTAATTGTAGTTGCTCACCTCTACTGGTCACTTTTTAAGTACCTGCATTATGCAAGTCCACAAGGATATTTTCTTACATTTTTACGTAATGTTGCTCATTTTTTTGAGTATTTCTATTTACTTCACATTAATATAACCCCTATACTCTAATTTTTAATATCATATATTGATGTGCCTTAGCTGCTAGAATAAATTGCATGAAGTGTAATGAACATAAAAAAAACAATTGTTTTCGTTTTGTTTTCCACATATATTTCAAAATACAGAAACTGCATTGTGGTATGCATCAAATGTGCAAATGTAAAAAAGTTTGGAGTCTTTACATAACTTGCTTTAAGGGATATAGTCAGATTGTTTAACATGTAAACAAGACAAAAAGAACAGTGCATTACCTGCACAGAAATGTTTATATCAAAATTAGCTAGTGGCAATAGCGTAATCAACTTTCTAAGTGTGCTAAGTATTTACGTACACAGATTTTATGTACAATAAAAAGCATGGACATCCATGAGAAGTGTCTTCAAAAAATAAAAGAAATGTTACCTTTGAAGGTTACTAATCACATGACGAAAAAGCTCAACGACATATCAATCCCTGAAGGGAAATTCAGGGAGTCATGGGGATTCTGTGTATCTTGTATCTTACCTTGTTTCAACCCTACTGCGAATCAAAAATGGATATCCAGATAATAAGAGCTGTTTGAATGGCCTTGCTAATCCTAATTGTTGAGGAGTTTCTGTCATTTCAATGCCACGTACTGCTTTGTGCCATTGGTCAGTGACAGGGCAAACACATTAACAGACATTCATTCACTCACATGCTTACGGGCAATTTTGAGTCACCAACTGACCTGATGGTCATGTTTTTGAACTGTGGCAGGAAGCCGGAGAACCCAGAGAAGATGGGAGAACATGCAAACTCCTCAGAGGGAACTTGATCCAGGGAATCAAACCAGAAACCTTTCTGCTTTAAGGCAACAGTACTAACCACTGCACCATCATGCAATGTAAGAAGTCCTTTTTGCTTAGAGACCCCACAGATTTGTTCTTGCATTCTGTACCCAGAGTGGGGAAATGTGGAAAAGATAGTCAGGAAAAATGTTGCTCCTGTAGCTGAGAGTTTGCCACAGGATTTTCTTTTTTTTAATTGGGGGGTGAGCTGGTGTCTTAAGGATTTTTAAAGCTGGGATAAGACACATCAGCTTGAAGCTACAGTGACTGATGACTTTTCTTCATATGATCTAGGATAAATTAACGTGTTTTTTGGAATCATGTGTCTGTAACTATGTTGGAATGAGCAGCTGCTGGTCTTGGCCAGGACACGATATTTAATCTCAGCAAGGTTTCCAAGTTTGATACATTTTCAAATAAATTTACACCAGTCACATCCAGTTCCCTGGCAACCCTTGGCATACAAGAATTTTTGAACCACGATTTTACCATTTTATTACCAGGACTTCTTAAAACCCACCAGTACCTTTTTACATTCTTCATGCATATCATGCCTAACATATTTACACATTAAACTTGGTAAACTTAATTTTAACTTAAGCTGATAAAGGCATTTGATAAGATTAAATCATAATGTGCCAAACTGACATTCCAATAACTAACAAGATGGTACAAAAGGAGGGTATAATACAACTTTTTTCACATTTAGATTGATATCTCAGTTGTTGTTTTTTTTTTTTTTTTCATCTGTCAGTTGATTTTATATTTGTCTATTTGCTACCTCTTTACTCACAGTTTTTACTTTGCAGTTGCGTTGCTTTAGCCTCAGCTTGGTGGCAACATGTCATCTAACTGAAATCTTTGCTGGCCACAGAGGTAACATGTTTTCCATTTGTAACATTCAGGGTAAAAATGAATGTTTGAAATGTGAAAAATGATGATTCACAAATTTTCTACCACAGATGAAAACATTCTAAACCTCATAACTTAATAAAACTATGTATTTTTTCCCCTTTATTGCCCCTTTCCTCCCATAATAATTATCATACAGTCCCTCACTGTCCGCTTTGACCATGTACAAAATACCTTCCAGCATCTTTTGGTTTTCCTGGCGTGACTTCCACCCCCTGAGTCGCTGCCTCTGGCATGATCACAGGCAGTGGGGATGTGGTGAAGCTGCGGTGTGCGGCAAAGCCCATCTGATCGATACTACGATCTTATGAAAGTTTAAGCCCCTAATTTTCCTTTTCTTACTGTGTTTTTTGGCAAAATAAAGTGACACATATACAACCTCTTCCTGAAAACACAGGCTAATAAGCATCCTAGGTTCAGTAGTGGAACAATATTGTATTTAGGTTGTCTAAACTCCTTATGTCAATGTTATGAGTGTTCTAAAGAATGACCAAAACAAACTTGTGGTAACAGCATGCTTTAAACCCCGACTTCCCAACATGATTGAAATCCAAACTTGCTTTGAAACATGAATATCCTGTGTGTAATGTCCCCAAAATATTTTCCTTCACTTCCCCTGAGCCTTAAAAAGAAAATTCATAACTTTGCGGTCAAAGTTCAAAACCATCCCTGGCTGAAAAAAAGAAAGAAGTCCGAACATACAACCGCCCCTCTTTAAAATCGCACATGTCACTGATTGAGTTGCACACTGGCTGGGACGAGCTGCGTCTGGAGGTGTCAGAGGGGGGTCTCTCTCCATCTTTCTCTTCCCCACCCATCCCTCTCTCTATCTATCTATCCATCGGCTGAGTGGAATTCATCATCTGTTGCGAGGGTGCGGTGCATGATAAGCATGCATGCTGGAGAGCCGGGGCCGCTATATCACCGGGAATGAATGAACGACCTCACTTTGACCCAGCCAGGGGAGGAAAACACATGTTCTGCTGGTCTTGGCTGCCTGGCTACCTGCAGAGAGGGTTGGGAATTCTTTCCAGCAGGAGGGACAGGGAGATGGAGGGATGGGAGAGGTGAAGGAGGAGGAGGAAGAGAGTCGGTCTCCATGTGTCTGCAGTTCCCTGATTAACTTGGAGAGGATGTTGGCATGTTGTTCTTTCCATCAGATGTGGATGGTGTCTTTTGTGTAAGGGCTGAAAAAGAGGCTAATTTTTTTTTTCTGTTATATCAAATGATGTGTTGGACTTGTCAAGGGGATTTATCAACAAATCAATTAAAGCACATTAAAAGAGCCAAATCATGATGGCGTCGAACTCAAAAGCCTTGAAAAAGCTGAAACCTTGAGCAGAACAAGTTATTTTTTTGACCAAGAAATTTGAACTTAGTATTAATCTTAGTTATCTGAAGAAAATTCATTCTGATTTTACTCATTTTTTTTCTTTGTTATGTACGGTAAAGTCAAGCTTAAGTCAGATGTTTTGATATTTTTACTTTTTCTAAATCAATATTCCTCCTCGTTTTCAAATATTTGTTTGATCCCACTGTCTGAAAAAGTGTTTCTACCTCTGGCCTTATTTTTCAAAAAGCTGTTTTTTCTCTGCCATGTTTATCTTCCAAACTCTGTTCCATTTCTTTTTTCTTTGGACATCAAAAAAACACAAGTTCAGTCAGGGCCACTCTCCTCAAAAGAAATTATCCTTTGCCTCTGTTCTGGGAGCTCCCTGCCCTTTCAGGTGCTCACATGGAATGTCAAAGCCTGAGGTGTGTTGAACAAACCTTCACTCTCTTTCATGTCCATTCAAGAAAAGTCAAGGCAGGGAGAGCGTCAGCAAAGACCCCTGGAAACAGAGAAGCACAGAACAGGCACTTAGAAATATCCCCTGTCTACTGCAATGTTTGCTGAATGACTCTGGGTCTATAATTAGATCTTTAATGCAGACATCACTAAGGTAGAAAGGTTTACTAATTGCAAACAGTATTGTCCTGTTGAGTTTTGCTGCCTTGTCCGAAAATTCTTTGATATATATTCACCTCAACAGTAACTGTGTGTGCTTCATCTTTAGGTGTCTTTTATTAACAGAGCACACCATCCTCACCATCAGAATGGGCATTAATAAGATTTTATTGATATCACGGCTTTCATCGATTCTGCTTATCAATCAGATTCTCTATCAAATCCTTCTATTAATTTTCTGTGAACAAAAAGGAGGCTTTACAAGTTTTCTGTGTAAACAACATTTTATTGAAGTTGTAAGTAAATATGAAATTGGTCAATGAATCTGGATTTCTGTAGATATAAATAAATGAAAATAAAAATGTCAAAATTGCTCGTCACATGATGTTGGTGAATTATTTTGTTGTATGTTATTGATTGTAGTCGACCATCTTGTGTGTAAAATTTGTTATAGCAAAGCTTTGAGTTGTTTTGAACCTTGAACTGGCCGTAGTTGTGCTGAAGTCAGTCATATTTTATCTTCCTGTTTGGAAAACATTTGCCTGTTGGTACTTTGACCTTAGAGTTTTCAGTATTGTTCAAAAAGAGTAATTGTGATAACTTGAAATTCTGTTTTAAAACCAGAGTTACTGCAATTTTCATATGTGTTAGCATCAAGCTAGCACTATATTTTCTGTATCATTTTTGGTACATTCAAAGATGTAAAACACGGTGAATGTATTGAATGGGAGAGAGTAATGTACATTTTTTTGTGTGTTCAGTTTTGCAGACCTTAAGTCAAACTTCTGGTGGAAAATCCTGAGTCAGAGTTTTCTTGGGAAACTGATATCTATCTGCTGAGCTAAGCTAGCTGGAGCCGTATAGTTGACATGAGGTCTGGCTGCTGCAGTGCAGTGTCAAGAATAGACAAGGGAATTGTTCGGCATACAGGCTTATGTTGTCAATGAATTGAACCATTTCTAAAGATTCTTAACAAGTAAAGGTTATCGATACCCATCCAGAGGCCTCACCAAGACTTTGTTCCTCAGTTGGTTTTAATAAACCAAATACATGTCTACTGGTTGTCTCTTTTCTTCCTTCTTACTGAAAGGGCCGCTGATTTGGATATGACGCTCCTTTTTTGGGATGCCAGCAGTGGGTAGTAACTTTATAAGGCTTTTGATAGCACGCTAGTTTTACTTTCTTGCAGCAGACTCTATAAAACAGCCTTTTGATTGACTTGCAATGGATGAAAATCATCCAGTAATGATAAAAAACAGACATAGAGGAGGTGAGAAATTGTGCCAGTAGGCCTACACTTGTTGCAGATTTCATTACCATTCATTGAATCATTATTTTTATTATAAGAAGAGAGATTTTGTGAATTTTTTTGTCAGTTCACTCAGTTTTTTACAATATTGTCTAGATTTTGCAGTGAGGATAAAAAATCATCAACATTTCAACTGACAAATTTATACCCTGCTCAAGCTATAAATGCTAAATCTCCGAGTATAAAATCAGCAAGCTTCTTTCACACTTGTAGTTTTTATGACGAGCAAAATATTTTCCTCCTCCCTGAATCTGAGTCCACTATACTCTCTCCATGCAGTGGAAGTCAACTCTGGATTTAATTACTGCTGGATTTGTGAGTGTCTATGCACAACACTTGCAAATTCTGGAGCAGTCCACCACACTTAAGAAACCTTGATTTAAGGTAATGTAGTGTGCAAATGTGACTGTGTGTGTCTGTGACTGCAAACATGCATGTAATTTGTATCAAAGCATGCATCAGCAACTGCAGCAGGTTACATTATGTGCCAAAGCAGAATTTGTGAATATTTTCTTGCACATGGAGAAACCCTGTTTGCACCAACACCAGAGTCCGTATACTACAGCTATCCGACTGTGTTTTAGTGTCAGACTGTTACAAACTGTGCCGAGGGGGGCCTCGGCCTCATGTCTGGACACAGCGGAGAAAAAGGCGGCATGTGGCTGTGGAGCAGTGAAGGTATGGATGGCTTCAGGAGGGCGTGGTCAGTGGAGAAAGAGCTGGATTCCTGTTACCGGGCTGTAGGATGAAGGGCGTAAAAAGGGGTTGGTAAGAGGGGTTTGCTGGGGGCGGTGCACATTGCCTCTTTATTTACTTTGACCCCAGGTCTGCGGGAGGCCCGGGGAGGGCACATGCCAAACTCCCCAGGCGGGCAGCGCTATCCTGCCCTCTCTCTCACCCCTCTGCCCGCCCCTCTGTCTCCACCTAGATATATGTGTGTTTGGAGCCAGGGCTGCATCAACGTCACAAAAACTCCCCCTCTGTGCTTGGACAGTTTGGCTTAACTAAAACAAGGTTTGGATGAGTGTTTTCTAGAATAGTCTCTGAAATTTATCTTGATTTGTTTAGCTTGGTGATACTCCAACATATTTTTTCTTCACTTCTACTCATTTTTGACAAACCAACTATGATTTATTCCCAAGCTTCTTCTCAATAGCTCGAGGGATATTCTCCGACAAATTAATTTCTGACTCACGAGCAACGAGACACATTAAACTTTAATCTTAAATAAACGTGACACGTCTTATTCAAGGATGCAATCCTACAAACGTGTAGAACTAATTGGTAAATTATGCACAGGGCTCATCAATCCCTTCCTTAATAAACTCACAATTAGTCGCACAAACGGAGGATGAGAGGAGACAGGAAAAAAAAAAGCAGGGGAGAAGGAGAAAGAGCAGCGTCTCTTAAGATGTTAATTATTCAAATGAGGCAAAGGGTACCTGCCTGATGTCAGTGTCATCACAGTAGTAATTATTACCATGGTAATGCTATCACACGGTGAATCAGAGTGTGATTTATTTAGTTAAAGCAATTAGGCAATGTGATTAGAAATACAAACATAATTGCAAATTTAAGCTGATTTTTCACTTTTAGGGGTTTTTTTTTATATTTTTTATCGCACATTCCTCTCTGGGGCCTTTGACATGACCCACAACAGGAAGCAGATTTCATTAAAATGCCTTAATATTGAAGAAAAATATGTGTGTACTATTTATTAGAAATCCGAAAGGTCACATTACTTCAGGTTTTACATAATGTAGACATGGAGAAAATAAAGGAAGCTGAAAAGACTCATATTGGCTCATAAGTTAATAAAGGCTGCATGCATTGATAAGTGTATACTCATGTTTCTGGATGAAATAGGCTTTTTTTAACATTGATTCTTCTCAGAGTAGTGTCTTTTTCTGATATTGGGATAATGCATAAGCGTCTTTTCATGATCTAAGGGTTCAGGATTCGTGAAAGGCTAGTTTAGCAAGGGGACAGGTAATTGATTGTCAAACCATGTTACAGTGTTGAGGGTAACTGAGATGACTCCAGGGCAAACACATCCCAGTGAACATGCTGCCCCTCCTGCCCGGCAAGCTCAGCAGAGTCAGCCGCAGCACAGTGGCAGTGCTGAAAATGTCACCCCGAGATGACAGTCGTATTCCATTACAGCTATCGCTCAATATCTTCATGCAGGGCAAATTACAGCGTTTCAACAGAGCATAAAGCAACAAAGGAAACGCCATATGGATATAAAATAAACTGGGAATGCTTCAGAGAGGGCTTTGGAGCTCTGAAATTTATTTCAGATTTGATAGTTTCACAGTTGCGTTTATGCTCTGCAGAGAATAAAAGCAATTTTAAAAAAAGTTCCCAAATGAAAACAGGCATGTTTTGTGTTCAAAGTAACATGCTGTGACATATTGAATGACCTATTACTCTACTGTAAACCGCTCCACCATTGAAAGTTGAAGCCAGTGACAAAATCCATCCAATTCCAGTTGTTGTAAGTACCCAGAATGTATTGGACTTCTATGGGGACGCGAATGAAGCTGCTGGGCATCCAGCGAGTTTCTCAGCTCCATCTTGTTTCTTGCCGAAAGGGCTCCGGCATGGGCCTGTGGTTGCCAGGCACCTCCTGAGGTGACTCTATCAGAGCCAGTCAAGCCTGAAATCAATCACTCACACCCATCAAAGGCTGCCCTGCACCGCCATTGTGACTGGGCCATCTGGGCCTCTGCACACTGTCTACATTTATCTCTATGAACTATATGAGGCTCTGCGTGCACGCTCACTCGTCACTGTGTGTGCATGTGCATGTGGATATCTGTTTGCATCAAAGTACAAACGGAAGAAAATGAGGCACACTGTCTGACCCTAATGTGGGTCGTTCTTGCAGTGGGAATGACCCCCACACTTTAGCATCCATCATGCTAGCATGCTTCTTTACATCTGTTCCCAGCCGTCCCCACATGCTTCTCTTGCTCGGCATCATCTGCTTGAACTACTTCTCCCGTGCGGAGGCCTTTCTCCTTTGGCCTTTCTTTGGTCACTCTGCTGCTCTCCAGTCCAGCCTCTCAGTGCTGAGCGCTAACTGCCCAGCACTGGCAGGCAGACCGGAGCACTGCTGAGTCTCTGTGTGTATGTGTCGGAGGGTGTGTTTGTGTGTTGCAGCTGCCATTGGAGGGCAGTAGAGCACCAGCACATCCATCTCCATCAGAGTGGCCCCCGCAGCCCCAGAGGGTGCCCGAGTGTAAAGCAGTACTTAGAGGGATGTTGGGAGCACAGAGACAGGCTGGGGAAAATGTGGACAGGTCAGGCCAACACTGGACTCCAGTGGCTCTGTGGACTGTGTGCAGCATGTTCGCCCACTGCTTTATGTGAGGAGACAGACTGACTTACAAGTATATGGACGAGGGGGGTGGGGGATAACTGCTCTTACAGGTACAGAAAAGTGGATATTTGAGGTGTAAGATTACACAAATAGTTAAGAAAAAAAGCTCTATTAGTGCTTTAGAATGAAAAATTTCCATATTTCTGTTACGCTACTGATGATCATAGTTAAAAACATGTACACAGTGAAATATCATCACACAAAACATAATTCTGCACACCATTGAATTCCAATACTGAGTGCCAACTCTCAGACTTTAAAAAATATCCATCTTAATCTGCACACATAGAGCGAATAACTCTTTCATTTCTGCAGAAGGACATTTAAGGTCATCACTGCTCACCCAGGGCAAGTCAATGCACTTCCATATCATCCTTTTAAGCCGCATAAAAAAAAAAAAAGACATGGTCACCACTTCCTTCCTGGACATCCAGCCTCTAATCCTTTTTTCAATAACAGTTCAATACTGCAAGGATATCCTTCCAATATCCATCAGCTTCACTCTGACATATTCTACACAAATCCCTTCATATGCATGTGGTTAATAATTGAGATCTGATTCAAATGAGACTTAAACCCTGTTTAAGACAGGTACAGTCAAGACGCAGTGTCACCTAAGGACATGAAAGTCATTTTCTAGTTTCAGATGAATATGTTGAGACTAATTATTTTGACTTTTTCATGAGGGCTCAGATTCTGTATGAGGTTAATGCTGAGACTTTCAGGTCTCAAAACTTCGATGTTGTTGTTATACAGAAGGAGATGCCTCAGAATGTTTTATAAATAGTCTCAGATTCATCACCCCAGATAGTCAGCTAACAAACTCCATTCAGCTTTCTCTCAGGAACACTTTTCATCATTCTGTTAGACAAACAAATTAGAAACTAGAGCTTTGCACAGCTGATGGACTTCATATTGATTTCAAACCTTACATTTTTTGGCCCACACGCAAGTCCTAGTGCATGCATAACCCTCCTACACATTCATATATCCTTTTATTTTTCTACTTTCTGTTACATTTTGGACTACATTTGTGTTTCTTTCCACCCCATTTTTGTCTTAAGTTTTATTGAGTAAAGTCTATAATCCTCACTGTTGCTGCTGAGTGAATATTTGAATATAAATAGATAAAGAAACAGTTAATATGTCAAAAAACACATACCATAAGAAGTCAGTAGTTTTTCCAGAGGATACTGTGCCCTTATTAGTTATGCATAATTATTCCTAAATCCAATTAGCATTGTTTTTCTGTGATGGCTCTGAATTATGATATCTTTAATGTTAGCAGAACAATAATACAGATTGTTCATGTAGTGTGAAGTTAATCCATTCCAAATCCAAGATTTTAATCTATAACACCAAAGACTCTGCAGGTTTCATGTCCACAAGCTCAACTGTTGTTATGTAAATATCATGAATTAGTTATTCATGTTTCAATTAGAGATTGTATGTAATAATTAGTACACTGTACATAATTAAATGGATTGGATGAATAGAGTTACAACATTCATAATGAAGTGGAAAGTGGAATTAATACGGATGTGTTCTGTAAAAGTAAAAATGTAGGAACTAAATGGGATTTTGTTTTGTTTCAAATAATCCAGGCGGGAAACTTTCATTTCAGGGAGCAAACGCATGTTCCTTGTTTTCTACTTTTACATTATTGTCCATGTTTTCCTCCATTCCACTTAAGCCCGAGGAGAGGGAGGGATGGCCCCGGTCCCGAGTGCAATGTCCCAGACCTCGGCCGGCTCTTTTATGTAAACACAAACTCCTTGCTGTGAAGGGGTCCCATAGTTAAGAATTCCACTTAGAGGAGCCGGCTGAACTGTGCCGCTATATGAGGGTGATTCATGTTTCTTCTCCACGCTCTAAAGCTGCTTCATGTAGCTCTAAATGTAGACTCAATATCCGGCTGACCGAGCGCACAACAAACAGTTCACTCACTAACTTGTGTTGTTTGATGGTTTTGTTTTTGGTTTAATTTTGAATTTTTTTTTTAATGCTAGAGCTTCTTTAAAACTCAAACACAATGGTAGTTTTTCTTTCCAAGTACCCTGTTGATGTAAATTTTTTGAATGAAATGTTTAACTTTGTAGGACGCAAACTTCAAATTAAGTTGACACCCTCAAACTGGAGAAAAAAAAAAGAACATTTGGGAATGTCTTGCTGCCTCTGCCTTGATTTGAATGTTATATATGAGTTGGAAAAATAGATATGAAGGTATAATCTAACATACTTCGCATCTATAAGCTGTTTTCAAATTATTGTAGCAGTTACACAAACACAAATGTGAAATGTTTGAATTTAAGACTTCTATTTTGGTGAATTTCTTTGCCAAGAATATTAAAAACATATGTGTTTTCACCTGAAGCACATTCATGGAATGGTGTATGCCACAGGATTTAGCAAGAAACACAACTTTGCATGATGACGGTGGCATTTTCGAAACACTGTTACCATGTTTACAAGTGCCGCAGGGCAAAATAGGACCTTTTATTTCCCTCCTGCTAATTGTTTGATTTCCTGTTTGCCGCTGGAGAGCTGGGCGTTCAGTAGGGGAAGAGAGAGAGAGAGAGAGAGACAGAGAGACAGAGAGAGGGAGAGAGAGAGAAGGCCCAGGATGGCACAGGAGCCTCGAACACTCACTTCATTTGTCTCGAGCGCTGCCATGGCTCCAGGCTAACTCTCTCCCTCTCTCTCTCTGGAGCTTTGTAGAAATACCAAACAGTGACATCTGACGTTGTCTGTCTACTCTTCTTTTTTTTGTCATCTCTGTTTTTCTCCCTCTCCGCCACCTCAAGCTGTTCCTGACACCCTCACAGTGCCTGTCATTGTTTGTTTTGCTGCCCTCCACTCACTAATAAGGGACGGACACAACTCCAGACGTGCAAATGTTCATCACTGTGATGTTAAATCATAAATCTAAGCGCATATTTTAGAGGGAAGGTCCCTGCTTTGACTGTCATTGTATCTTTCAGGAACATGTTAGCGCTTAGTTTGCATAGAGAGACGATCCTCTCATCCACCACTGATCCCAGTTCTTACTTCAGCAGGTGGTAGGGCTTTAAAAGTTCTTGTTTGTAAGCTTCCATGAGCGAGATGACACATTTACGATGAACGGCGCAGGGCCAAACAGCCTGGATACAAGCATGCAGGCGGGGGGGATGCCTGTCCCAGTGCATTGTGGGTTTCCTTCAGGCCGTATCGCCACATAGAGAGCTGGACTCACCTACCACTGTTCAATCACAGAGAGCCATTCTCATGTTAATATGCGTTAATCAGGACACAAGGAGATTGTTTTAATCGGATTGCTGGTTCTGGTTTTGTTTTCCTCTCTCTGCCTTCAGAACTTGGGAGCGCATCAGGAACAAAAACTGCCATTGTCAGGTGGCAGTAAGCCAGTAATTCCTCTCGCAGCTTTTTGACGTTTGCACAATCCTGCAGACAGACAGATTCTCTGCAGGGAATCTGCACGGTGATTGGGCTTCTGTGCAATCTCACCCCTGAACCTGGGTGCTGTCCTGTTGAATTAACTTTAAGAGAGGCCGCATAGTTTGGCTGCTGAGGCACTCACATTTGAAACGGAGCTGTGAAAAGGGCAGCTGTGAAAATAGAAATAAAAGGCGTAAAAGTTGAAAAGCAAAGGAGTACAAAGAAAAAGAGAAAATGCTCCAGCCAGAGCATAACTTCCACTTTATGTAACTTATGAAAAAACACATTTGACTGCTTTAGGATGGAAAATATGACAAACCAGCTTTATTGTCACTGTATTTAAAATACCCATAAATCACAAAAACATGTATATGACTCTGTAACCACACCAATTCACATGATTTCACCAACGAAACATATTGAAGTAAAGACTTTTCCAACTGCTCAGATGCTCTAGAACCTGTAAGTTAAATATCCATTCTCCTCATTAAACAAAACATGCTTTTCCATCACAAAATAAAAGTCATGATATAACTCAATAAGTAATGAAATTAAATACAGATTTTGGTAAAATTGCATTACAGCTTGGTATGTGATGGGAAAGCGACAGCGGCTGTCAAGTGACTGACTTGTGCCACATCGCCTTGGGTTTTGTGTGACGGATGCCCCTGCCAGTGCCAGTGCATTTCTGTCTGCCAGCAGGCCTTTAATCCCTCCTAATGGGGGTTGTCATCTCACCGCTAATTTAAATGCTCAAACCACGAGGCTCCCCCACCTGGCTGAGCTAATCCCAGTGCGAAGGGCCCCCCTTCCCCACTGCTAGCCATCTCGTTTTGGGGGCCCAGGGGCCCGGGGGCCTCGCCACCCTCCTACACAACAACAGCATCTTTCAATCATCTCTCCCTGATTGTATTAATCTTATCTGTGTTTAATTACATTTTTTAAGATTATTGCTGTATGCCATCTTTGCACACTGTGGGGGCCACAGAGGGCTGCTCATTTCAGATGCATTTTCATTTGGGCACAAATCCCCATCAAAGACTGCCAGAAATTGCAGGAGAGCCATTTCTTCATGGATGGGGGAGTTTGTAAACTTGAGCCTATAGCCTGAAGTTACGTGAGATATAGCACAATTTATATAGTCATAAAATGTTTTAATCTATATTCAGTTTAATTCCCACGAGAACATTTCACAGATATTTGATATTGTGTATATTAAGATGTATTTTTGGAGATGCTGGTTTCACTCATTGGTAGAGAAACTGTCCATCTACACAGGCTTCAGTTACCGTCACACTGGTCTTGGTAAAAACTGATGCATGTCATCTTTCACCTTTTCTTGTCAGCTATCCTGCAAAGTTTCATTGGAAACATTTAGATTACAAAAAAATGTATTGAATATGAATATGAAAAATGTTCATGTTCTAAAAATGTAAGAACACCTCTTAGGTGCATGATCTTGCTTGTTTTGAATTGGAGTGTCCGCAGATCTGCATTAACCGCACACAAAATGGGTCTAAAGCAGCAGTCCCCAACCTTTTTTGCACCACAGACTGGTTTCATGGAAGAATTAATTTTATGTCCCAGCTGGTGGTGGCAGGTTAAGAAATAATTTTTACATGAAGAAAAATAAACGCTAAGTGCAAGAGAATATCTCTGACTAATAATGGAGAATCAGTGGGAACACTGAGCTTGTTTTTCTGCAACGAGACAACCCCAACTCAGAGTAATGGAAGACAGACGAGTGTTCTCTATGTCCAGTCTGCTGCATGTGGCCCGGTGGTTGGGGACCACTGGTCTGAAGTCTTTGAAATACACAACAAGTTTTTTGATAAATGTCAATCACTGAAATCAACATAGAATAGAAGTTATCCATTGGTTGATGCACGATAGAAACATGTTTCACACACAGGTGTGTAAGTGACCATAAATGTCAAATTTTAAAACTTGCATCTGTGAATTTTAACTTTTTTCTCATATTTTTGATAGAAATTTATAATATTTTGTGGGGGAAAGTCAGAACTCTAACTATAATGTCAAAGTTTTGTAATAAAACTGAATTCTGAGATTAATCTTCAAACTCTGAGAAAAAGTCAAAAACATAAAAAAGTAAAATTTTAGACTTTAATCTTAGACCTCTGCCTTTTCCCTGAATTTTTGACTTTTCTGAAGTCAGATTAATTTGTTAAATAAAAGCAAGTGGAAGTCAGAATGCTTTCTTTTTTGTTTCAAATTGGCTTTACCACTTCCTCCAAAATACTTTATATCAGCTCTAAACTTCTTTGACAGCAAACGTATGAGGACAAATGAAAACATCTTAATTCAGTGCTGTAAGAAGTGCAAACATGTGTAAGCACATGTGTATGTTCAGTTAAATTCAAAGTGTGTGCTCTCCCTAATCATATTTTGATTGTTCATTTATGTTGGTCTGTTTTCGTTTTGGTGTGACAGCCTGAATATTCTTTCCCCACAAATTGAACATAAGTGTCCGGTTTTCAAGACCGTGTGCTCCAAGAGAGCTCTGCTTGATAAAAAATTCATAACTCTGACTTGTACCGGGTACTGACTGAGTATTTTTTGTTTGTGACTGTTTGTATTATTTACACAGAACCCTTAAGAAGGGGGTAGCAGCTGTAGGAATACAGAAGAATCCTTTATCTTTATGTTTATCACTGTTCTTCAACCTGGGAGGCTGATGGTTCAATGTCAAAATAAAAAGCATTCACCGTTCTAAAAGATACACATGGTCCAGGTTCCCATTTATTGTGACTTACAGGTGTTGTCGCATGTACATCATTAAGACTCTGAGTCTAGTAGTGATGGTGGAGTGTGATTGCAATCAGTGATTTCTCCAACACAAGTAAACAATCAGCCAACTGGTCATATGTGTGATTGCAAACCTTGTACTGGTTTGTCCTGACCCACTGCACACTAAACATCCCTCAAGGAACGACACAGTCTAACATTGTCATACAGATTTTCAAACACAAATAATGCGACAACCCGTAAAAAGGGCAGTTGCTTTTTACAAACATATTATGAAATGCACCATAGTAATTTTAAAGGCGTTGCGAACTGTGCTCCAGTATATTTTCATACGGGGTAAAATCTATCTTTAGCCCACTACAGTTGTCTTCAATGGTGTTGTGCTGTGACTGTACGGCTTGTAGTAATCAGCAGGCCCTTGTGTACCTCTTTAATATGGACTCGGGGGTGAAGGAGGGCTCACACAGAGCGTGTTGATGATTTTTTTTTTCTTGCGCACATTTCTGTTTTCTTTTCTCCCCTTATGTGTGAGTCAAACGGTCATATAACTACAGAGAAGCTTGGACCAGGGGGAGTCCGTCTAGTTCCCCTCCCTCCCCCAAAAACCAAACACTGTTTCACTGCCCAACAGGGGGCGACGGAGCTGGTTATTAAAAACCTCACCGAAAAAGAGATTTGATGTTCAAAGGTGCTGCACCTTAAAAGTGGTGACAGTGTGCACATCCAGCACATAGGATTACATGCACATTATTGTTAGCACTTCAAGTGGTGCTGTAAAATAAACAGAAGGCAAGTTCTGCTCATTTGCATAATTTCCAGAGTGCAAAGACAGATACGGGCAGGCTGAGGGGGAGGCAGTGCTCCAAAAGGGACAAAAGAGAATGAGATGTGGCAGCACGTGAAAACAGTCGCGTGACTTCAAACGTCGGTCAGAGAAAAGAAACCTGTGATTTCACACACTCACATTTATTTCATCAGAACATCTCTTAAAACAACAAAATATCCTCAAAAACCACTTTCCTGTAACATCACAACACCTTACCCAGGCTATTATTTGAGGTTAGTGAGCGCATTAACACTTGACAACAGTTTCTTGATGTGGTGTGTAGTTCTTCCAGCACTCAGAGCGTCTTTGAAGCCACCGCAGATCAGATCATTGGTGCTCCATTACTAACCGTTCAGCCCTGCAACGCTGGAAGAAGAGCCTTAGTCCATGTGTGACACTGGATGAGGAGCCTTGTAATGACTCTATTCAACAAAGCATCACTGATAAAAAGATTACCTAATTAAATTAACAGAGTAAAGTACTTTATAGCTGTTAATTATGTGGTTCCCTTGGCTGCTCTGGGCCACTAGCACCCTTTGTCTGAAAGCCCCTTGTCTGTACTAATTGACCTCTGGGGAGCCTTTGGGTGTTTGTGTGTGCGTGGGTGTGTATGTGTGTGCATCGAAGAGTGTCTTATACAATCAAATGGCATGTATAAACAAACTGACAATGCAGTTTGGTGTGGAGCGTCACTTTGGAGTACATGGCATTTGGTTAAATGACCTTGAATGTGTCACCAGAGAATTGAGTCTCTTGGGGCCTTAAGTGTCTTTGACACTGATTCCCCAGCTGTCCTAAAAGTTTAACATTTGTTGGAAAAGAAGTCATCCTCTAATCATGGGGTAATGAATGTTTGATTTGATTGATGCCACTATTTATCAAACAGAATTTCTTGGAATCAACCAATATTTGTACATATAGGAGTCTTGTCTTGTGTTTCTGCTTTGAAGTTTCCATACCATCACAAGGACACTCCTTTATCCCGATGGTGTCATCTCCAACGTGTGGCCAATCACATTATTAATCTCCAAGGCGGCAGTCAAAAGCCTGATAGATGTGACCCTGTCTCCCATCCATTCCCGCCTAAGCCAGCTCTGTCTTTTCCCAGTCATTCTTTTTTTTTTCCTTTTTTTTTTTAAAGCCTCTCCTCTTTCCAACCCGGCCACCAAAATCCTAATGACGTCCTTGACAAGTGATCCATCAGTTGGCAATTACAACATCTGTCGCCATGACAAAGATGGCTCCAGCACTCTCTTTTGGGGCAACTCTTCCTCCCCCTCGATTATGTCTGGGTGTTTTTTTTTTTTTTCTGTAAAGGGGGGGTATGAAGAGTTGATGGGAGGGGGGGTTGGCCACTTTGTGCAGTAAAAAGGGGCCGTCCCACAACACAGACAGACATGTTGACAGCAAACACAAACATAGCAAAACAAATGGTTCACGCCTACCTCTTTAGATTTCCATTCAAATGCACTCCACAACTCTGTGAAAGTGCTCTATCTTCTATAGAGGGAAGAACCTACCAGCTGCCATCGTCTCTCTTCACTATAAAGAGGACCTTTCACTCGGGAACAATGAGAGGGCCGCTCTTGTCTCTTGGCCTGGAGTCTCCGCCGCGCCATGTTTAATTTCAATAGCCGTAGATCAATGCAGAACAACACTCCAGAAGTGATAGGGCTCATCTGAATAACCCAACAAGACTTTTGTTCGTGTCAGCATACAGGCATTCAAATAATGATTCATCAATAACCTACACTTGCCCTTGTAAGATTCAGCGTTTAAGCAGCAGGCCCCTCATTTGGAACACCTCCACACTTTTTAAAGCCGGTCTAATCTGTGAAGGTGTGTTTCGAGAGGAATAAATCCGGTTTCAGGTGGATACATTTGCAGATGATGCCTTTCATGCTGTCTTTTCTGTGGCTCAGTGGGAGGAAGGTGTGGGACTTTGCCTTGCTTTTCTTTCGTCCCTTTAAGTGGAGCACCGGATAGATGGCATGACATCACGGGCCAAGCCGGTAGCACAATGCAAAGGTCATGCGGCCCATTGATCTAGGGGGCCCCTGATAGAAACCCCCTGTATTATGGGTCCTCGCACGCGGGGTCTTACACACACTGAGCCATAGAAACGGACCACAAATGGAGCCTTGTTGTCTTCCCATTCAGGGCCTGCAATCAGCGGATTTACACTTTGATGTGGAGCAGAGGAATAAAGCCCTTTCGAGCACTGACCTTTATCGACTGATGGATTAAAATCCATAGCCCCCTCTCTCTCACTCTCCAAACTACATATCTAAGTTACAGTCCAGCTAGCTTGCCACTGAAGCTGAGCATTTCTAAAGCCAGTTCTTTTATCCCCTTTATTCTCTTCTTTGCCCTCACTCTGACTTTTGTGTCTGGCCACTAACATGGAACAAGATTTCTTTTGCTTGTCAGGAAATTGCTGGTTGAAGATTGGTGGCCATTGGACGGGTTTTATTCAGACACCAGGGAGCAAAAATGGAGAACAGTTGCAGCTTCAGCTTACCACCTGTTTTCTTAGTGAAAAGGCCGTTACTACACAAGTAAAAAGCTACAAACACAGGAATAAAAAGTGTTTAAATTTTAAATTTAAACTGAATCTGCTATTTTGGAACTGAATGTTTCACTTTACTCACTTAAACAGAAGGGGTCAGCCATTCCTGTTTAAGTGGTGTCATTTGGCTAAAGTTTAATTATGTTTACTTCATTATGTCGAAGATAAAAATGAACCATGGCGCAAGTTCAAAAGATAAAACTAGACTGAATGAAGATAAATGACAAATAAAGAAATAGATAAATGATAGCAGAGAATAAGGACCCTGGTGGAAAAAAAATAGAAAATAAAAAGGAGAACAAAAATAAAGTCATGATTTAGGGGATTAAGTCTACATTTTTTGGGGATTGAAGTCATAAAGACTAAAGATGTCACAAGATGTAAGTCACAAAGCTAACAGTATACATACTGTTATGCAACCAAAGTTTTCATGCACTGAGATTAAAGTTTTATTTTTTATGTGATAAAAGTTGTTGGGTCAGATTAACATTTTATTGCTATTAGAATTGAGTCATAATACTATGAGTTCAAAACAAGGGTTAGGGTTAGGTTGGCGATGGTGTGAAATGAGGTTAGTACACATTCTGTTTACTTACATAAATGCAGCTCTTTGTTGGAAAATGCGTCCTGCAGATGTAAAGTCGGACTTTATTCCTTACCCAATTTTCTATCAGGCTCAGTGTGGCCCATCCCATGCTCCCTAACGCCTGGTTTCCCATTCATCCGTTCTTCCTAAAACCATCCCTGAATCCCACTTGGACATTTCCCCGTCTGCTGTTCTCCCAGAGGCCCCAGCTTGTACCAAATGAACAGTAACAGGATCCATCACTTCCTCAACCCTCTATCAGGCCAACTGGTTTTGATGGTCCCATTTTGCTTTGTCAGAAACATGCCACGGACGGCTGTAATCCACCAAAGAACACTTAACAACCAAGTAATGTCACGGTAGACCAGCGGTCTGTATGCTGTGACGCACTTTAAAAATCTCACAGCCACATCCACTTAATTCAGCCAGTGCTTCGGAAAGCCCACCTGAGAATTGCGGGACTGCCTGCAGAGAGTCAACCATCAGCATTAGAGAGCATTACCACTGAACAACAGAAAAACACTTAGGCTATTTCTCACTTGGAAAGGCTAGTCTACAAGCCTTTCCCAGAGCTCTTCTGAGTGCAATGAGAATTTGAGTCTCTGTTTACTGCCAGGCCCACAACACCAATTTGACTGGCGATACCCGAGTCGTATTCAAGTAATTACTGTTCTGTTACTGTGAGCTTTTGTTAGAAAGTCATTAATTTGTTAGCTAAACAATCAAGGCTTAAACACTCTAACTGTGAATTTAAAAGGTTGAGAGTGATATAGATCAGGAAAGCAGTCTTTGTTTCCTGGCTCACAACATGAAAGGTCTCAGAGCAAAACAATTACATCACACCACAACAAGGCCCTGAGTGTACAACAATGACAAGAGAATTGTGCCTTCAGGCAGAAAACACTTTACACACTGGAGGATGGGGGAAAGGAAGGGTATTTTCTGGTTGATGAGCATAAGGTACACGGTCCATTCAGACAAGTTGGGAGAAAAAACAAGGTACACTGAGTAGAGGCTGCAACAGAAAAACAGTTCTATGAAATATTGATGGGATATATTTACAGACAAGCTACTAGAACCAGCAGCTCTCTTCAGGGACTTCAGGGAGAGAGAAGCTTGCGCTTGACTGACAACCACTAGGTGCAGAAGAACATGCACATGGACAGCGGCACACTCACGCACACACTTGTGAAATTATGGCTGGACAGAAGCAAGGGCAAAGGCAACTCTTCCCTTATCCCAAGAGGCCACTGAGAGCAGCCTGTGGTTGATTCTGAGAGTATTATGCACCTTTCTTTTCATTTTCTTGCAATGGAAATGACGTCAAAATGTGAAGCAATAGCACTGGTTCATCAGTTAATGAGGTAGATGCAGTTATGTAAGCATAAAATGAGACTCTTGCATACATTAACGCTCCCTTCCTCCCATGTCCTAACCCTCTCCTTGCTATCTATCCTGGCCCTTCTCCAGCGCTCTCGCTCCGACCCAGAAATTCCAAACTTTGCTTACCTAATTTCTGCAGCATATTTCTTTGCCACAGGAGGTGGGTTATGACAAATTAGAAGTCTACAAATGTTCTGATGGTGTAAAGGCTCCAGCTGTCACCAGGGAAATGGTGATCAGGTTTCCAAGCTGCATGGTCTCTTGGCGCCACAAAGAGTTCCATATGGTCATCCAAATGCTGCACCTAAATCTGCTCCCAATCTCCACCCCGGAGCTGAGCACTTCTACTGAATTAGTCACAAGGCTACTGAGCGTATGAGGTACGAGACAACAAAAATCATATGTCCTTCATTAAAAAAAGGGGTGAAAGGGAGTGGTGCTGTAATGAATGAAAACCTGGAGGGCTTTTTTGTTTTATTTTCTTCTTTTTTTTTTGTTTGGAAGGCATAAACATGAATTCATATCATTCAAAATTCTTTTGACTCAGATGTTACTAAAAGAGGGAAATTGCCTATTTATTAAAAAACTAGGTTGATATGGTATTTTAGTTCCAATCAAGAAACCAAAGGCTTTGAGTGTTCCGTGATTCAGAGAGGACTGATACCATAAAAATCTGCTCACAACGCAACAGAGACTAGGACAGTGTACAGTTTAACATGAAGTCATAATTAAAAGGGGATTTTTTTGAGTGAATCTTAAATTTAGATTAAGCAACACATATTTTAAATTGCTAAATTTAGGACCAGAGAGTCTGTGGGTTAATGTCAACTGGGGTTGTTGCTTGTGGCTAACAATTGCAGAGTGACCACTATAAGCCAACAGTTCTTTCATCACATTAAAGAGGGGGTATA